>VXBX01008210.1:175347-225670 GCA_013400415.1 Scytalopus superciliaris
GTGACTTAAAAAGTCTGTACCTAGAAATTCTGCACGGGGTTTTTTTGTTGTTGTTGTTGGGTGGTTTTGTGGGGGTTTTTTGTTTGTTTTAATGGTCGTTCCAGAAATTTTGAGATATATAATGCTGAAAACTGCACTATTTACTTAGGCTGCCCTGGAGGCCTTTGCATAAAAACATTACTTTAACATTAAGGAAGCAGGTGCAACCTTAGAATTAATTTTCTTTTTTTAGATATTAATGTACACTTACTTTAAACTGCTTTATTCTGTAATGTAATATATTCAATTAATTAAATATTTTGGAGCTTAGTGCTCTTGTTCTANGCGTGTGTGTGTTAAAACATTGATGTCCACTAGGGGATTTCTGGTTATAATTTTCATCCTTTTAAGTTAGTTCTCATGAGAGTGGCTTATAAAAGGCTGAAAGATGCTCCAGTGCCTGAATAACACCACTTGTTATACTGCTGGTTTTGAATGTTGTGTATGTTTGTGTGTTCTAGAAGCTGATGAAAATGGAGATGAGCAAAAAGGAAACCAAGAAAAGAAGGAACTAAGTGATGAGAAAGCTAATCCAAATTCAAGCCTTGCTCCTTTATCTTCTGCTATTATTGATCATGAAATCGAAGTTCTGCTTTCTGAATGGAGTAAAAATGCTGACATGCTATTCAGTATACATCCTATGGATGGTTCACTGCTGGTGTGGCATGTGGACTGGCTAGATGAATACCAGCCAGGCATGTTTCGCCAGGTGCAGGTACTTTATTTCTTCATTATACATTGTTATTCAGTGAGAAATATGATGAGACATGAGTAATACTTACTCTTCCTTTCCTAAAATTCCAGGTGTCGTTTGTCTCAAGAATTCCTGTTGCATTTCCAACGGGTGATGCAAACTCTCTTTGCAGAAGTATAGTGATGTATGCTTGTACCAAAAACGTTGACTTAGCTATACAACAAGGCAAACAAAAGCCTTCTGGCCTTACGCGGTCTTCATCTATGCTTATCTCTTCTGGACACAGTAAATCAAGCAACAGTTTAAAACTAAGCATCTTCACACCTAACGTTATGATGATTTCCAAACATGCAGATGGGTCATTGAATCAGTGGCTAGTGAGTTTTGCTGAGGAATCTGCTTTTTCAACTGTACTCAGTATTTCACATAAATCCCGATATTGTGGTCACCGTTTTCATCTTAATGACTTGGCTTGCCACTCAGTATTACCACTGCTGCTTACAACCTCACATCACAATGCTCTAATTTCACCAGATGTTGAGAATGCAGTACAGGCAAATGATTCTTTACAGTCTCAGGAGTCACCAGTAAGACTTCAGAGTAGAGGCAATGCAAATGTGACATCCCAGGATCCCAATGCGGTTTACAGTGAACTTATTCTTTGGAGAGTAGATCCTGTTGGCCCTTTGTCCTTTTCTGGTGGAGTTTCTGAACTTGCTCGGATCAATTCTCTTCATGTTTCAGCTTTTTCTAGTGTTGCGTGGCTGCCCACACTTATACCCAGCTATTGCCTTGGTGAGTTTTGTTTCCTGATTTGTGAAGTGTTCTAGAATAAAAGTAAATAATGCAATAATGCTCCTAAATAGAGAATACAGTTATACTTAAATGTACTGGAAAAAATGTTAAGCATGTGTCCTTTATTTCACAAAGTTTCAAGCTTTAGATTTAGCTCTAGTTTGCAAATGGGATTCTTGTTTCCTTTCATATACTGTGATTTGGTTGCTGAGTGCAGCATTTTACTTTGTAGTTCTTGATTGTGAATAGAAGTTAATGAGGTATTTTTTATGAGAAATTGTTTTCTGTCGTAACTTCAAAATTGCCTCTTGTCAAAAAAGGAAGCAATTTAGTTTGAATATTTGAGCACTTTTTGCCTTCCTACTTTTCAGGTGCATACTGTAATTCTCCAAGTGCCTGCTTTGTGGCTAGTGATGGACAGCATTTGAGATTATACCAAGCTGTAATAGATGCTAAGAAACTTCTGTGTGAGCTCTCGAATCCAGAAATTTCTGTAAGTGAAAAGCCATCTCGGTTTTTTGCATGTTGCAACTTCATTCAGTCACACTAGGCTCAGACCTGTGGTTAACTGACTAAACTGGTTGCTGAGAATTTCACAGATAATTCTGCTTGTAAAAACAGATAAGGTGCAGCTTTTTTTAGCTGTATTTCATTTACTCTCAAGCTGCCTGTTGAGGCAGGCCAATATTTGATTGGGAAATACCTCTGAAACACTTGCACTACAAGGAATAATAACTCTATGTATGCATTGCCATCCTAAGGAAAAGCTGATATGACAAGGCAGCTTGGGGAAAGGACAATACACTACTGAATGTGGAGCTTTCCAGATGTTCTTGTCACCTTTCACCCATCAAAACGACCATGTACTTTCGATAAAACAGGAAATATTACTTCTATTCTTAATGAATCACAACCAGGGGATATTTAATGCTTTAGTTAACATTTGTGTAGTGATGAAGCTAGCACCTAGCTAGCAGGCTGTGCCATAGAAATGCACAAAGCTGAGTTAACAAGACCATGCCTCTGACTCTTTTTAAACAGAAATACGTTGGTGAAGTTTTTAACATCATAAGTCAGCAATCTACGGCTCGCCCAGGATGTATCATTGAACTGGATGCTATCACAGAGCTTGTAAGATCTTTTTCTAGAATCAGTTTTCACCATAAATAGCTTTTTTTTAAAAGTGGTAATAATAAAGGCAATACATGTAGCTCTCTGTCAGGTAAAGATGAGTTATTTAAAGACTGCTCCTGGCATATACTTGCTCTTGTTTTCAGTAATACCTGTAAAGGAAAAAGTGGGTAATGAGAGTGGATGTTCATGAGACATCTTTTGTTGATATGTATAACTTAGGGAGTTAAAAGATCCCATGTTAGAGAGTGATCTTTAGCAGTACACTCTGTGATTTTCACTTCTTGTTGGTGTTTTTATTTTTTTAGCATGGCCGGAAAACACAGTTATTCCATGTTTTTCAAGAAGACTTCATTTTAAATAACCAGGAGAAAGAAATACTTGCAAAGAAGAACAATTTATCAGACTCTGGTAAAGAATACTTTTTCATAGAATATTGAAGACTATAGATTTTGTCATTTTAAGGTCAAATGCCTTACTTTGAGATGTTCAGAAGACTATCTAGTCTAATGAAATTCATGGGTGATTCACTTTCGTTACATGCAACCAGATTTGAGACAAAGTAGTTTAAATCATGGGATAGCTATCATGTATGGTATTAAGTAGTCTCTTGCTGATACCTTCCTTACATGAAAGGGAAAGGGTTTTAAATGTAGAGCCTGCAGTTGTAGGGTATGACATAGACAAATCTTATTGTATCCTATCACAGTGAATGTTCATCCACCATCCACCGTCAGCTAAATATTGCTCATCAGGTCTTGGGTGCTATAATAAATGGCAGACCAAATATTTCCCCCTCACTAGAATACCATGAGTATTGTGTGAATTTGTAGGTCTTTGGCAGGTCTGAGTTGCCATAGACTAAATTATTTGTTTTCCTTGGTGGAGTGGGTCAGGGATTCTGTTATATAGGCATCACAGTTGTGTGTTGTTCTGGTCCAGTGAAATAGTGGGGGGGAAAAAAGGAGTCTGAGTAAAGTCTGTAATACCAAGTCTATCTGCATTAGTAAAGGCAGTCCTGACTGAAAGGAAGCAAAGTCATGGAAAAGTGTCAAAGGGACCAAGAGAAATACTACCTGAACTGTATATACATAGTGATCATTTATGAATTGTCTGTTTCTACTTGAGGAAGAGATTTGGAGGAGTGGAGATAATCCCAACCCTCAGCAGAGTTCAAAAAACACAAATAGGATGCTGAAAATTAGAAACAAAGTAGAGAACAAGCATGTGTATTCTACACATATTTGTATGTTTATATGTTGAGTATGATATACAGAAAGGATTTACAGAGACATACAGAAGCTATTTGATCTTAGGAAAAGACAGTTGTGTACATCTCTGTGTTACGAAGGTATAGATGGATTGCTGCTATGTATGGAATTGGACCCTTTGAAAAACTGTAAATTAGGACTGAATCATTTTTTGCATGCGTTCTGATTTGAAAGTATTTTCTAGTACCTTAAAGCCTTCTAGTTTTTTTTAAAAAATGCTCTTTAATAGTGTGTAAGGGTGTTTATGTCATGTTGTTTTTAAAAAGAACAAATGAATTCATGTTTTTCTGTACTTCTGTTTGCACCACAGGGTCAAATGTACAGGGCAAATACAGCTAATTCTTGAAAATGTTTTATGTAGATACACACCTAAAGGAGGGTCAGAGGAATCATGGAGGAAAGATGGTCACTAAGCTATTCCTTCTTGGTTCTAATGGGTTTACTTTGGTACTAAGGAGGGAGAATGGCTGCATGCACTCTTCAGGAATGGGCTCCTATTGATAATGCAACTCATGTCCTCTTTTCTTGGTGTGAAACTATAGCAAATAAATTCTTAGGATGAAGCATTGTATCTCTTACGTATTTCAGACTGTTTGTAGACCCAGTCTATACAGCTC
The DNA here is from genome assembly GCA_013400415.1 of Scytalopus superciliaris. Lineage (NCBI taxonomy): Eukaryota > Metazoa > Chordata > Aves > Passeriformes > Rhinocryptidae > Scytalopus > Scytalopus superciliaris. Next base: position 179,895 of record VXBX01008210.1, read on the forward strand.
ATCTAGCTCGGTTGTGATCAGTGAGCCTAGCTATTAGACCAAGCTGTGACTTTCACAGATATTGATGTGGTGTTTCTTCTCTAGATAAAACACTTTTTATACATGAAGGCCAAATCTCTGTAACTGTTGTAGTTACCACTAACAGATAGTTAAGAACTGTAAGAGACAAACATGTAAAAGGCAAAGGTCTAGAGCTGATAGTACATTCTGGGATTTAACTTTAAATGCAGTAAAGTCAGGCAAATATGTTGTTGGCTCTAAAAAAAAAATTGGCAATTCTTACATGAGTGTACCTATAGTAGTAGTGGTTCTTGGTTGTGATAAATAATGAGAAAACTATTGTAACAGTTGGATATAGTCAGACCATTGCATTTCAGTATTAGTTCATGGTGACTAATTTGGTTATTTGCTAGCCAGCAAAATTTAGTTCTGCTTTCAGGTGAGTAACCCCTAACATCTTGCTCTTCTTAATTTCATCAGGAAACCAGCAGAATGGATTCTCTGAAAAATTCTACTTAATAGTAATAGAGTATACTCAAAATCATTCATTACTACGTATGTGGCATTTACATTTAAAGTCAATTCCTGTCTCAATAGGTAAGACTTCCTTCATGTAGTTTTTTTAAAAAAAACTATCTAGTGAATATATCTGCTGTTCAGTATGTTCCAAATTGTATTTAGTATTTTTGAAAAGAATCTGCAGTTGATTGCTAGTTGTTATCATATCCCATTGTTTCTGGGTTACTTAAGCTTCGGAATATTGATGCTTTGAGTTCAGCCTGAGCCCAGAGTTTTGTATTTTTTGTGCATTCTAAGGGCAGATATGTTTAACAGTTGAGGTGTTCTGCATCTTTGAAGTTTTTGTTCTGGAATTTTAGAGTTTACACAACCTTGCTTTCAAAGGCAGAAAGAAATATTATTGCAAGTAATTTATAAAATGGTGAGACTAATAAAGATCCACATTTTCTGATCTATTTGTGATGAGGATATTACTGATGGCTTTTCAGCAAATCTGTCAGTGATTTTCATGTTCCAAATCCATCAAATCCATACTTCAACAACTGCGTTTTATTTAAAAAATAAAAAAAAANTTAATCTGAGATGTGTTAGCATTTATCTTTAAATCTGAATACAAATGAAAGTCAAATTTTAAGTCATGTTTATCAGTCTTCTTTGGAACCATTAAAGTGAGTAAAATTACTCCTTGAGTTAAAAGAAATTATTGGCTCTTTAAAATTAACAATGCAAACCTTTTTTAGATGAAAAGATAGGTTCAAGTCTACCTGATGAAGCAACACAAACAGAAGAATTGTATTCTTCACCTGATCCAGAGAAGATTCAATCACCTTTCACTCAAAAGTATCGGGCCTGTAGAGCAAACCTTCAGAGCACCAGCTGGCTTACTCTCTCTTCCAAAATGGTCTATAGTCAAGAGTTGAATATGCCAGAAGGAGTAGAAATAATAAGTGTAAAGCCATCAGCAGGTTTGTTAATTTTTTTTTTTTTAAGACTTAAATTAGGAATCCTTTCCTTTCTGACTTTGGTCTTAAAATAGAAACAAAGTCATAGTAAGTTTTGTATTTGATGTTAATATTGAAATGCTTATAAGTGGATCCAAAATGTTTGCTAAAACCTGCTTCCCTGTCTTTATATCTGCGTTCTGGAACTAATACAAAAATAAAGCTTTTCTTTAAGGTATAGTATTTATTGAATTCTACATATAAGAAGAATTAGAGGAGCACAATTTTTTTTTTTTGCCATCATTCATTAAATATTTTGTAGGAGCTGTAAATGTTAAGGTTTTCATCAGTAGTCTTTCAAAAATACAAATATTTTCACATTTTTGAATGGAGGAGTGTTTGGTGAAAGAGATAAAATGCAGTAATATTCATGTTTAAATAATATTATTTGACTTCTCTGTAAAGTATGAAGTGAAATCCAAAGCTAAAATGGTTTAATGGTACTTTTGTCACCATGTCTCCTTTGTGAGGCCCTGTAAATAACCTTTTTATGAGGAAGTAGTAATATTTTTAAAATTTCAGAATAATAAAATGGTAGCTGAATAAAAACATATCTGGTGTTTTGCTTGCTTTTTAGTGTTTCCTGCAGTAAAAGTATATTTTATTTCATTTTAGGACATCTCAGTTCTTCTTCCATATATCCTGTTTGTCGTGCACCTTACCTGCTGGCTACTTCATGCTCTGATGGAAAAGTTCGATTCTGGAGATGCAGAGTTGTCACGGAATCATCAGCTTCTTCCATACCAGAATGTAGCACACATGGTGATGTTAAATATGTATGGGAAGAATGGCCATTACTGATTGAGGATGGACTTCCTAGTAGTAGTGCTATTAATGTCCCAGGAAGGCCAACTGAAGTCAGCTGTGCACACACGAACAGATTAGCCGTAGCATACAAGCAGGCAGCATCTAAAAACAGCCAGCTTCCTCAAGACTTTGCAATGCATGTTAGTATTTTTGAATGCGAATCTACAGGGGGTTCTTCCTGGATCTTAGAGCAGACTCTTAATTTAGATGAGATAGGCACCATGTTAGACTCTAGTGTTAGTATTGATAGCAATTTAGTGGCATATAACCAGCAAGACACATCTCTGTCTCACGGTGGGACTGTTATACCCAGCACCAAGCACTTGGTACACTTAGACTGGATGTCTAGGGAAGATGGTTCACATATTCTGACAGTGGGAATTGGATCAAAACTTTATATGTTTGGTCAGCTGTCTGGGAAGAGGCAAGAGCAGAACAGTAATGAGATTGTAGCCATCTCCCATAGTGGCAGCACTAAGGCTACAACCTTTTCTGGATTTGTGTTGCTACGTTGTGTTGACTTGGTTTCATCTGTAGAGGGATCACCTCCTTTTCCTGTCTCCTTGTCTTGGGTGCGTGATGGCATTCTTGTAGTTGGAATGGATTGTGAAATGCATGTTTATTCCCAGTGGCAATCTCCTGCTAAGCAGGAACTAGTTAGTGCAGATTCCTACAGTGGAAGTATGCCATGTATAACTACCTTAATGAAACAAAGCCAGTCAGCCGCCTCAGGTCTGCATCCACCAAAGAGAACTTTGACCAGGTCTATGACCAGCCTTGCACAAAAACTTAGTGGGAAAAGATCTGCCTGTGATCTCTCTCTGGAAATGGAAGATTCTGGTCTTTTTGAAGCAGCTCATACATTATCTCCAACTTTACCTCAGTACCATCCATACCAACTGCTGGAGCTCATGGATCTTGGTAAAGTGCGCAGAGCAAAAGCCATTCTGTCCCATTTGGTGAAGTGCATTGCTGGAGAAGTTGTTGCTATAAATGAATCCGAGCCTAATCATGATAAGAGGCTCAGATCTCTGACCATCAGTGCTAGTGGAAGTACTGCAAGAGATCCCAAAACATTCAGCAAAACTGAGACTACAGACTACATTGAAATAGATTCTGTTCCACCATTGCCTTTGTATGCTCTGCTCGCTGCGGATGATGATTCATCTTATTCCTGTTCAGAGAAGACTAATAATCAAAATAGTCAAAGTAAAAAAGATATGCCCAATGACAATTATGAAAATCTCTTTCAAAATAGTGTTGTAAGTACAGATGATCTTGCTACATTTGATGCAGATGAAGACAGTTTGAAACCGACAGTCATCGATCTTTCTCAGTATAGCCCAACTTACTTTGGACCAGAACATGCTCAAGTTCTTTCTCGTCACTTGCTTCATTCAAGCTTGCCAGGCCTGACGAGGATGGAGCAAATGTCATTGATGGCCCTAGCAGATACAATTGCTACTACCAGTACTGATATTGGAGAAAGCAGAGACAGAAGTCAGGGTAAGGGATCTCTTCCAAGTTAAATGTCCTACTGTGCTTCACAACCCTTTTTGGGAGTTCTCCCTATTTTGGAATGTTTCTGTGGCTTCTAGTTTTATTTCAAGTACAGCCTATAACAATTAATAGTAATGTTTACTGTGCCACCACAGTATTTACTGTTTTACTAGAGTTTAAAGTCTTAATGCTTCAACAAGAATAAAATTTCTTTTGCTAACTGTTAATGCCATCATTAATCCATCAATCCACATAGCATTATTTTTAATTCACTTTTGAAGTGACAGCTTTCCTAATGGCAAGTATTTGTTGTTCTGTGTAGAGAAATTGAGAACTAAGTTTGTGGGCATTTTTCTATGCAGTAACACTTTTTCTGTTTATTGCATTAAATAGAGCAAATACCTTCAGAACTTTTTAAGGTTTAAATTTTCTTCTTTCCCTTTCCTTGAAGGGAAGAATTATGAATTAAACTATTATATTTACAAATCTAATGTGTTAATAGAAGAAATAAAGTTTTGTGACTACTATGACACACAATAGCTACTCTTGAATAGTTTCATCCAAGTGTGTGTAAAAATATTTATTTCCAGGTGGAGAAACTCTTGATGAGTGTGGTTTAAAATTTTTATTGGCTGTTCGGCTTCACACATTTCTAATGACTGCGCTTCCTCCTGTACATCGAGCTCAGCTGCTTCACCAAGGTAGCTGATCTGTTTTCTTAAATGAGTGTGATTTTGGTGATGTAGCTGTACATACGACTGTTACGCTGTTGACGTGCCTTTGCAAAATTAAGGAGTTAATTTGTTGCATTCTTAAAAAAATATTGTCTGATCTGAATGAATGCTAGAGCAGAAAATGTCTTTTTTATATTTGTCATGGTCTTGGAACTGAAGTGGTATTTTTTCCTAACAAGTTTTTAGTGTTTGTTTGGTTTGTGTTTTCCCAAATGAACTGACTTTTCTGTACTTCTAGCATCATGTAATTCCAGTAACCTTCTGCAGGAATAATGCAGCAGAAAATAGTATATACTTACTTGGATTTTCAGTATGTATTTGGAAAAAAAGTGTTTCACGGTCTACTCAGACTTCAATATTTCTATATGCTTACTGTAATTATACAGTCAACTATTTCAAATAGGGGGGGTTTTGTATAATGTAACTGTTTCCATCCTTATATTGTAGGCAACGGAATGAAATAGATTTCATTAGTCATAAATCTAAGGGACTGGCTGTGATTTACTCCTTTAGCCATCGTGACAGTTGATGGCATTTTCAATCTCGTGGCCTGTCACCCCTCAGCTGAATCAGAGATTGGCATTTGGCCAGGTTGCCACAGCAGAGTACTGCAGAGTTAGCTCTCTGGTGGACTAATTTTAGTTGAGATACTTCTGCTTCTGGTGAGCTCTGAAACTGGTGACAGTGAGAAGTGCCTCCGGGGCACATGCAGAAGTGCAGTTCAGTGTGCCTCTCTACAAAGAAGCATCTGGCCCTCACTAGGGTTACAATTATCCATATCCAGCTATCTTGTTGCTTAATAATTGCTGTCTGCCTCCTGACATTTTTTTGTTTCAAGTTTTCTTTTGTATCTCTGTCCTGAGATGTGTTTTCTGCTCTGATTAGCTGAAACTTTGCATTTTTGAATCCAATCAGAGTAGTGAACCTGCCTTTCAAAACTTTGAAAATTTTAATGAGTATGTTGCACTTCACATAATGGGTAGTCTTAGTGCCATCACTATCCATATATTCAATCACTCTGTTCTTTGCAAACTTACATAAAGGGTTGGCAGATGAAGAATTGTTTTCAGCTATATGTTCTTTCTTTAGTATTTGATATGCAGTGCTAACAAATGTTCTTATATTTCTGTTGCCTTATCAACAATGCACTTACAAATCCAAAATTAGGAGTTTGACCTTCTTCCCCTTAACCTTTTCCCGTCCCCTGGACTTCAGATTCTGGAGTATTTTATTAACGAATGTCTTTTAAATTCTCTTTTTGTTTTCTTCTTTTTTTTTTTTTAATGGGTTATTATGCAGGCTTATCTACTAGTCATTTTGCCTGGGCATTTCATTCAGTAGCAGAAGAGGAACTACTGAGTATGCTCCCTGCAGTGCAGAAGGGAGATCCAACATGGTCAGAGCTCAGAGCTATGGGTATAGGATGGTGGGTTCGAAATATCCATAGCCTGCGAAAATGCATTGAAAAGGTAAACACAGCTGTCCTCTGCTGTTTATCTTCTCATGGTGTTTTAAAGTTTTAAAAGTTTTAGATCTCTGAAGTGTTTCTGAATGTGTTACGCTGTACTTTTTTAATGTATAGTTTATTGTATGGATATGAACTTTGGTATTCAACTGGTTTTTTTAGTACTTCGGATTTCTAATTCCATGGTGAAATACACTTTTTGCTTTTAGATATTCTGTTTTGAAGGTGGTAAAGTGCAGTGCTTATCATAGAGATGCTCAAAATACAGATAGAGCATATAGTCGTTTTTTATAGCAAAATTGAGAAATGAGTTATGGATAAAGGTTCTCCTTAGAGAGCTATCAGAAATGGGAACAACTTAGATATTGTGTATGTGTCTTGCAAATTGATTCATTTCCATGATAAACAAACCTTCTATTGTTCTGTTTTGTGGGGTTTTTTTGTCTGGGGTTTTTGTTCTTTTTTTATATTAAATATTTTAACGATCGCAGATGTGGCAATAAGCCTAACCTCATTATCACTTGTTTTAAGCTCTTGGAAAGGCCAAGTGTGTTGAGCTAGAAAATTACATGCACAAGATACTTTGACTACAAAGCGCAAAGTGGTAAAATGCATGTCTCTGCTTTCACTTTTCCATCTTCAGTAATTAATCTTCACTTTATGAAACTTAACTGCCTTGCATTGAAAAAATTTCAGGTATTCTGGGCCTGAGTTTAAGGTTATCTTACCTGGGTCTTGAACTATTCTTGGTCCCACTTACCCGTTTTCCTTTCCAACCTCCAAAAGTAATATCCTGTAAACCATTTTTCTCCTGTTGTGACTGGTCCCAACCTGTTTTTCAAGACTCCACTTGTCCTTCAATTACCAGAGCAACTAATACATTAATTTTGTTGTGATTTCAGGAACTGATTTCAAATACAGGGATTCCCATTTGATCTTCCGAAAATCTTCTAGAACTGGGAGAGCATTAGCTAAAGGATGTCAAAGGGGCTCTTTTACCTTCACATGTTTATGTCTCAAAATGAGAGGAGGGATTCTGTTATTAAAGAGAATTTCTGAGCACTGTGGGGTATGGGATACCAGCAGCAGAAAGAACCTCATTTAAGATTAATTTAAATTTTGGTTGTTTTTTTTGCTGTTGTGCTGTCTTCACAGGTGGCCAAAGCAGCCTTTCAGCGAAACAATGATCCCCTTGATGCAGCCATTTTTTACCTTGCAATGAAAAAGAAAGCTGTAATCTGGGGATTATACAGGTAGGAGACATTCAGACTCTTACATGGAGTTTCACAGTGTTTGATATCATTTTGGGAAAAGTGTTGAATGTGATGGTAACTCAAAAGAAGCACAAATATTACCATTGAAAGCTGAGATTTGATTTCTAAAGTAGTCATTCAATTGAATGAGTAATTTCTAAGATTATGTTTACTAAAGTAATTTAGTTGCTGTTTCTGAGGGTAGATACTTTGAGTTTTAGTCTCAAGGCTGCTACTGTAATTTCAATCAGTGATTAATTCTGATTTAGTTTTGAGCATTGGCAGTGTAGTGTGTGGAATGATAACATCTATCTTTTAGAAAAGTGTTTGTTGTTATAAATTCTACCTTAAATTCAGAGGACTGAATTACGTCTGTCTTTCAAACTGATTTTTCATAATACCCTGTTCAGTGTTGTAGACTTTTTGAAAAGAACACACCTGGGAAAAATGAGATTTTTCTGTATTTGTATAAGGTTAATTTAAAATACCTTTAGGTTTTGCATTTACTAAAGTTTGTTATTTTTGAATATGAAGCTTTCTCTGCTCCCGATGTGGTGAAAGACTCCACATTTCCTAATGTAAAAATCTGTGTAAAAGCATACTAGCATCTGAGAAAATGAAGAACCATAATGCATCTAGTAAAATGTATAATGTATTTATCAATTATGTTTACCATGCAGGTCCCAAAAAGATACTAAAATGACACAGTTTTTTGGAAACAATTTTACTGAGGACAGGTGGCGTAAAGCAGCATTAAAGAATGCTTTTTCTCTGCTTGGCAAACAGCGTTTTGAACATTCTGCAGCATTTTTCTTGTTGGCAGGACACTTAAAAGATGCAGTGGAGGTAAAAGACTTAACCTCTTTTTTATGTGTAAGACTTACATTGTCCCAAATGTACAAATATATTGAATGTGATTTGCATTTTGCATTATTAGTATGACCTCTGAATCTTCTGATACTTCTGGTTTGTGCTCTTCTTTCCCACACTCCTGCCCCCAGATTAATGACAAATGTAAAACTCTGATCTTTGCATTTTGATTTTTTTTAGCTGCCATATTAGTGATACTAGGAAGTCCTGTGGTTAATTAATTTCTCTGTTAAAATATTATGGGGCCTGCCTACCGTTAGGGGCCTCAACTACTGTTTACCATCTTTTCAGATTGTCTGCGTAGTCCTATATGAAGGTGGCAGAGTTTTTCATTAGGAAGTTCCAGACCTGGCATTTTGGCAGTGATGTGGATTAGATCCTAAAATTTCTTCACANAATTGACAAAGAAATTAATCTTTGATAATGAAGGATTTGTTCTGTTGAAGCCAATCAATTTCAAAGATCTATTGTCACACCACTTAAACTGAAGAAATGCAGATCAGATCTTGGATATAATAGTTGTCTACACCTATTCTGCATAATTCCATTTTTTATGGAGTTGATAGACTTACTTAATTTAATCTGAGAAGATTCATGTCACTGCCTGCTTTGCGATCATTTTAAACAGAGGAGAAATTACAAACTTTGGTCTTTTGAATATATTTATTTTCAATTAGGTCTGCCTTGAAAAACTGAATGACATTCAATTGGCTCTTGTAATATCAAGACTTTATGAATCGGAGTTTGAAGTATCTAGTACTTATAAATCTGTACTACAGAAGAGAGTTTTGGGAAGTGTGTTTACTGGAAAAGAGAGCACAGGAAACATACACTGTGATCCTTTTCTTCGAAGTATGGCATACTGGATTTTGGAAGATTATAGCAAGGCTCTTGACACTTTGATTAAACATTCTGTTGAAGATGAAGGAGGTAAGGATATGAGTATTTTGCTTGTTAGGTTGGTTTTAACTGTTTGATCATTTAAGCTGCAGTTTCTTAAAGCATCATCTGAACAAAACCAGGTACCACACTGTTCTTCACAACGTAGTCAATGGCTTGCTGTAGCAATGTATGTGGATTTTAATAGCAAATATAGTGACTGTGTTTTCTTTATCCTGTACCCCATGAATGCATACTTTGTCCTTTAAGCATGTGAATATCAGGATAATGGAATGACCCTGCAGTGACGCAGCAGTTTTTTTCTACAGCAGTTTAAAGATGAAGAGACAAATTAACTTCAGTAGTTAATTTGACTCCATTACAGCCTACTAAGAAATTTATGATTGCCCAGTTATATCAGAGAGTCTGGAAGACATAGTGTTTTGTAGCTTTGGGAAAAATAGTTGATGACAATGATAAATTTCCAGTTTACAATAGTACAAGGAGGCCCTTGTGGTGCCTGAAATAGCATGTAAGTCTCCTAGAACAATTCATTTCTATATTCACTTGCTAAATTTATAACCTTCTAAAAATCAGTTCTGTTGCTTCCTAAAGTTAGTGTTGTCAAGGAAGTTAAATGCCTCAAATCTACTAGTTACTGTGCCAGGTGATTTCAGTCCTGGCTACTGAGTGAAATTTGAGAGGCACAAATAAAGACTCAAATACTTACGGTTGTGTGATTAATATGAAAAACTGATTTCAGAGAAGTTACATGCCTCAGGATAATCTTGAGCAACTGAGTAATATTGCGTTTGGTTGTTTCTGTCTTGGTCATATCTTTGTGTAAAATAATTTTAAAATGTTACTAGTTCTGTGATCAGTTCAGTAGCATGTTTGTGGTGTCTTGCTCTATTTTTTTTACTTGAAAGATGCTCTTTGTTTTGCCTCTTTCTGTGATCTGTTACTACTTGTGCCATAACTCTTGATCACAGAGAGAGTAAGGGTCTGTCTCAGCTAACCTGGGCTCTTTGAAAGCTGTGACATCCATCGCTGGTGCAAGTAACATCTTGTTGTCATTGCCAGATGGATACTTTAGGAATCTAAACTGAACCAAAAAGTGGTCTTGTTTCACTGTAGTAAAACTGGCCTATCTACAAGGAAAATAAATGGCAGCTGTTTTAGTTTAAAAGGTCTTACCTGCTGTCTCCACTCAAGCGTCTGAGTAATGATTAGCTTCGGCAATGTCCTCCCCACCAAAATACTCCAATGATAAAGATGCAAAGAAAGGTGAAAGGGCAGTGGGGTGAAGTAAACAGTAGAATGAGTGTATGAAGTAGACAACAGAATTAAGACCTAATAGCTTTCTGATGAATTTAGGACTTGCAGATTGATATTTCATGCAGAATGGTAGATTTTCCTCATGCTGCAATATCTTTTTCAGGTGAAGGAGATGGCTCATCAAGTTGTAACCCTGCAGTGTTTAACTTCTACAACTACTTAAGAACACATCCACTCTTGTTGAGACGTCATTTTGGCTCTTCTGATACATCTTCCACACACATTTGCCTAACAGTGGAAAATGGATTAGCTGACAAAATCAACCTAGGCGAAAGACGGCTGTTTTTCACCACTGCCTATGCTCATCTAAAAGCTGGTTGTCCTATGTTGGCCTTAGAAGTGTTATCAAAGATGCCCAAAGTCGTCAAGAGGTCAAAGTCATTCTGTAAATCCCCTAGTTTAATGGATACTAGTAAAGATTTCTCACCATCTTCTCCAGTTAAAGACTTTGAAACAAAAGACCAGTCTTCCAGTGTTGATTGGTCACAGCCAGTATGGAATGGCCTAGGTTCGTCTTCTGATTGTTCATCAGAAAAACATTCAAGTTCAACTCTTTCCTTTGACTGGAGTCAACCAAGTGTGGTGTTCCAAGATGAACCCTTGCAACTACAGACAGACAGTGATGAAAATGATGAGAGTGAAGATTCTTCCCTGGTAATGAAAGATCTAAGACCTCTGAAGAAAACTGAAAAATTAGATGAGTTGAGTTCCAGCTACACAGAATCTTTTGGTGTAGTTGATGACAAAGATATTCTAAGTCCATCAGAGGATATCATTTCAGCACAACTGAAGTTTAGAGCATGCCTGAAAATTCTTACTGTAGAGCTTCGTACACTGTCCACTGGTTATGAGGTAGATGGCGGGAAGTTGCGGTATCAGCTTTATCAGTGGCTTGAGAGAGAAGTGGTGGCTCTTCAAAAGACCTGTGATTATAATGTTGAAGTAGAAGAGATACAGTCAGGAATTAGAGTGATGCCAGAGGAAACCACGTTACATGAAAACTCTGAAGACTTAGCTGACCAGAAAGAAAGAAATATGCTACGGAGGGAGGACTTTCAGAAAAGACGTCAGTGGCTTCTGAAGTACCAGTCTCTCCTAAGAATGTTCCTCAGTTACTGTATACTTCATGGCTCGCATGGTGGAGGCTTGGCATCTGTCAGAATGGAATTAATTCTGCTTTTGCAGGAATCTCAGCAGGTATGTGAGGGAGCTTTGGTTTGTATTTTCTCTACTTCAGGTTTGTAGTTTTATTTGAATATGTTTTGTCTTATTGTTGAAGTTTTCCTACTATAATACATGTGTTTAATAATAAATTTAAATCTGTTTTTAAGTGGTTATGCTTTATGTAGGTTTTTTATTTTTCTTTTGTTGTTGTTATTTAGAATCCTTTCCCCTCTTTCAGAAATTCTTTTATTACCTTTAGGAGTATGTACTGTCACTTTGTGTGTGTGTGTTTCTTGTTTTTAGGAACAGTCAGTTCAGATGCCTTCCAGCCCTCCATCAGAGCAAAGCTCCATACCTCTCCTATTTGCTTGCACAGCTAGTGCCAAAACAGTGGTGGCTAATCCATTGCTGCATCTTGGTAATTTAACTCATGATATATTACATGCCATAATAAACCTTGATTCACCACCTCACCCAGATACTCAGAACAACAAGGTACGTATTTCTTTTATAAATGTTTTGTTGCTGTTGTTCTTGTCTCGTTTGCTGAAGTAATGAATTTTTTTGTAACAGCATGAAATTTTTTTGTCCAAAATGACACCTGTTCTGGAAACCATGTTGTAGTACACTATCAGTTTTGTATTTGTCTTCTATTATAATTGTTATAATGATACATATCATGTGATTATATTTAACAATATGATCATTATTTCTCTTACATTAATGGTAAACTGCTTTTCATTCCTAGACCTAAGTAAAACTAAGTTTTGAAGTATAAAACCTGATTATTGGCAAAGAGCAGTAAACTTTTTTTTGCAACAGTATATATGTTTATATAGTAAATACGGTATTTTTTTAAAATTATGTTTCTCTAAGGTTTCTGTATTTAACCTTTGGCTGGATGGGAAACTTAAAGCGTTAGGTTAAGTCTTTCCTGAAGTTTTATGTGTGTTAGGTCCTGAATTTTGCTTTTACTAGGGATTTCTAGAGAACACTCATTACTTAGTTTTTTTAAGGGAACAAACAAATAAATGTTGTTGTTTTAACGGAACCCTTTTGATCAACAGATTCTTTAGGTTTTTACCAAGTGTGGTTTGTAATACATTAAGAAAAGTGTCAGCTATATTAAAATTACTGATCAGTGTGACTGAGTAAATTGCCTGTGTGTCTGAGAGCTACACAAGAATTGGTTAAAAGCTAAGCTGCGTTACGGATTTTCATTCTGAAGCAAATGTATCCTGTGCCAGCATATTGCTCCTGTCTGAGGGTGTAATAGCTCACAACTGTTGTCCAGAGGTTAAATACATTGCTGTTTATTAATGGAAAGCATTTAATTTAGAGCTGATCTGTGATTCTGAGTTGGTGGGATAAGTGAATACTTCCCCATTGCTTTCAATGCAAAGTGAACTGATTTATCTGAAATAAATTCTGAAGAGAAAGGTGGCTTTTTAAGTGCGTAACTGCTTATACCTTCCATATTCAGTCCTTGTTTCAGTGTTGCAAATCTGCATGAAGGGCTGTCTGCTACTCTGAGTGTAATATGAAACTTTGTCTTACAGGTATATGTCATGCATACCTTAGCAGCGTCACTTTCTGCTTGCATCTACCAATGTCTTTGTGATGGCCACAGCTACAGGTAAGGCTCTAGAAAAAATACCTCTGAGAGAACCATCAACACACTGTCTCATTGCAGTGATGATAATAGGTAGTGCACCAGAAGGCAGTGCTCACAGGTGCCTGTGTCTAGAAAGAACTTGAATAGTTGTAACCATAACTTATTTTTTTAAATATAATTTCCTGCTTTTCTACTTCACAGCTCATTTCAAGCAAATCAGTTCACTGGAACAGTGTATCAGACAGTGCTGTTAACTCAGCGCCATTCTTTAAGAACAGCAAGCTTAGAAGAAACAGTGACTCCCAATACATCGCCTGCTCAGTGGCCAGGTATCTGAAGTTGATTTGTTTCTTTCCTCTTAAGGAAGACTGAGGTATCTGGATCCACTGTAAGAGCTCTGGACTTTCTAGTAGTTTTTGTAACAACTGTGTCGCAAAGTTGAGTTCTTTGATTAAAATTTTGTCCTTTTTTCTTCTTGTTTTGTTTTCTAAACCTGTAAGTTAGTGCTTCTGGTTACTCACTAAATCAATGTGGCTGGTATTGCTTTCTCTTGCTAAAAATGTTACTGGGGGCTTTAGTAAAGTGCAAGTAAATGGGAAGTAGGTGAAGTTGTGTCCTCTGTTCTTCTTGCTCCTACTGGAGGCAACAGGTCAGTCTCACCAGTACTGTGTTCATTACTCCTGCAAAGGACTTGGAAGGCTGTCTTAGTTTGTGCCCCCACTCAGACTTTTGAACTAACTTGAAACTATTGAAAATTAGAAGTTTATAGTAAGTTTTTCNGTTTGATGCTGTACTGTTTTTTCTTTTCTGCAAAATGTTTTGACACTGAATCTACAGATTTTAGAGAGAAATCAGTTTGTCATGTTTTCTCCTTATTTCATTAGTTGCAGAGTTAAATTTCTAATGAATGGGACAAGGAATTGTTAGCAGTTGTTCTTACAAGCAACACCACCTTGAACTGATTTCTCTTTTTTAGTAGATTCACATGCTATATGTGCAAATTGGAGAGCATGACACATAAGCAGAATTCTTTGGCCACCACTGTTTGCATTTTCACTTATTTGCACAAAGTGCAACAGTTGAAGCCACATCTGAACTACAGCTGTTGTGGGAACATCAAAACATTACAAAGTGTTTTTACTACTAGAGTGAAAAATGTGTAGTTCAAGTTTTGATACCCATGATTTTTGAGTGGTTTTACCACTGTAAAGCGAGAAGGTAGCATTTCAACTTACAATTATACTGTAGTTATAATAATTGAAAAATTGTTATGCACTTCTTTAACTGTTAGTCCAAAACATGAAGCTGAAAAGCTACAATACATTGCTGAAAAGCATGTCTCTTTCTCCTGAAGCTTTCAGTTTCATCTAAAACTTGGAATTGTTTTTACAAGAGAAACTACGAAATAACATAGGTCAAAATACTGGTGATAATCTGGTGTATGCTCACACACACATATATATGTGCTTTCTTAAAGAATTTATTTATTTTTTATAAACAGGAATGACAGCTCTAATGCGTCTCTTGAATTCTGCTGGTGAGGAAGCCCAGCCAGGTCTCACAGTTTTACTTTGTGAAATTCTAACTGCTGTCTATCTAAGTCTGTTCATCCATGGCCTTGCAACACATTCTAGCAATGAGTTGTATAGAATTATGGCTCATCCACTTAATGACAAAATGTGGTCTGCTGTCTTTGGAGGAGGAGCTCATACGCCCAACAGAGGACAACAGCAATTAAAGACAAAGACTGGTTAGTTCTCTTGTTTTACCTATATTTGTCTTCTGTTTTTTTAAGAAAATTATGTGAGTTCTGAAAGCTTAGGAGTAATTGCTTTAAATAGTTTGTGTTCAGTAAGAATTCAGTATGTTTTTAGATCTGCATAGAAAAACAAGCTTCTAAAATTATTGGCATACATATTGTGTAGAAGTAGTGCACAGAAGTGAATGCTAGTGAAGTAAGGTTTCCAAGTAGCACAGCTGCTGTAATCTGAGGGAGTTAATTTGATCTTAAAGAGAAATTTTCCAGTACTATTACAGCCTAGCTTTTTCTGTTAATTTTAAAGCTTTCCAGTTCTCTCCTAACAGGTATATATTCCCATTTTACAAATGCAGTATGTTTTCTCTCTTTGACAGGTAGGCACTTCCCAATGCCTAGCCCACATCAGGTAGTAGTGTTCTCCATGGAATGTGTGGGATTTTCCAAATCCCTTACCTCCTTCACTACTCATAGTCCTACCAAATCTTCAGGCAAGATACTAGATTTAGTATGAGGCCTCTACATGCAGTTTGCTATGTGTGGGGGTTTTTTGCATATGCAGAAAGACAGAAAACCTTCTGTTTGCAAGCCATGACATCAAAATTTAAAGTTTTGTAATTAAAGCAGCAGTTGAATTGGGCCTTTTTAGAAAAGAAAATTGTCAGTGCTGATGTATTCTTACTACTAATTCTTCATTTGAAATCAATATTAAATATAAAATTACTATGACCATGGTTTGAAAGGATCAGAAGTGTTTCATATCTTGTTGAAGAGCTGCTTCTTTTGCTTTTTGAGTATAAGCATTATTATGCATGTGGATTTCTAAGTGTTCATTCTAGACATTACAAATGAAAAGTGTCCTGTTGATACTCAAATTTGATATTGTGAGAACCCTTTAGGAAAACAAACAACTTTGAATTTTTAAAGTGAGATGTTCGTAAGTTACCTGGAGGTCCAGAATGAATTCCTCTAATTCTTTTATTTTTTTGGTTACAATTTTGTGCATTTTCACTTAGTTGGACTTCTCTAAAAACAAGAGAAAAATTGCTACAGATAATTAATTCTTTTAAAGGAATGTTTTGTAAGGATATATGTACTTAAACGATGTTGACTTTATGCATCACATCTAAAGATATTTGTAGAGAGAAAAAATATAACTTTATATGATTTTTGTTACTGATATTAATGTATGTTAAATACAGAATTGTCTTCCCTTGCATTTAAGGAATATTGTAAATGCGATATGTTTAAATACCATCTTTATCACACTTTTAGGAAAGTATTTTCAGAGTAGAGGTCTTCAATTAAAAACGAGCTCTTATTCTAGATCAGATGAGTTTTCTCTGTGGTATTGAATAAGTATTTCTCAGTATCACTTTGGTAAGGTAAATACATTGCCATTACAGAAGTGTTATTAGCCATAACTGGCTTGTGTTGGCAATTCTGTTTCCTAGGTGCTGGTACTGTGTACTAAGGTATGTTAATGTTACGACTGGTTTAAAATTATAAATGTTTTTACATAGAAGTGTATTCTGAAATGTTTACTAGATGCGTGTCTTGCATACTTTTATTAAAAATTAATGCTGCCTGTGTGATCACAGATTTAGTAAAATTGTTGCTGGAAGAATCAAGAAGCTCAAACTGAAAGTTTAAGGGAAGGAGGGACCTCTTTAAATCCTAGTTAGTATGGATAATCAAACACTGGAAAAAGACCTAGAGGGTTTGTGGAGTCTCCAGCTATGAAGTTACTCAAAAACATGAACAAATGCCATAAATAAAGCTCAGCCCTGTTCTGAGCAAGCGGTTGGACTGTGTGTCTTCCAACCTAAGTAATTCTAGGATTCTGTAGGCTATTATTTGTGTTTAATATGTGTTTATATAGAGAAAATACTGGGGAAAGAATTTTTTGAGAAATATCTTTATCTGTCACTTTCAAAAAAAATGATGGGAGAAGAAAGGAAAAAGACACTCAGACACACAGAATATAGGCACTCAGTGAAGCAGAGCAGTAGGATTAAAATCAACTATATTTTTGTTGCTTTACTGTCATCTCTTAATTTTTCTTCTGACACCCAGAAATGAATACTGAGAAGTGACTGGAATGCTTGTTGCCGTGAACTACGATGTGTTCTTCCATAATATTATTTAGACTTTGTTATAGCTCCCCATTTTGTTATGCGTAATTAGACTTTTTTCTCTGTTTACTTTTAGATTTTTGTGAAATGTCTCCACTCTCAAATGGAGATTAAGAGCCAAACATTCTCAACACTAATAATTCTAATATAAGTTGTGCATGTCGTCTTCTCCTTGCCTCCCCTACAGTCCTTTAGTATATATCTGAATGTGGATGTTGATCTCCAAGTTTCAAACATATTTGAGATCATAACACAAGGTACTTTGCTGTAGAGGACTCGAGCATGTAATAGCTTTGGATATAAAATCTCCCTTAGACACAAAATGAAACAGGAACTAAAAAAGAGTACCTGGTAGTCTTAGAAAATTTTAACCTCTGTTAGGAATTATTTTTATGAAAAACTTGTTTTATTGCCTCTGTCAAGTAAAGATCAGACAAAACATAGCAGTTAGAGTGCTTTTTAGAGCACTATACTTTCCAGCTCTGTTTTTCAGTTGCAGTAAATGATCTTGGCAAACAAGGCTAGCACATGATGTTTTGCTTTCCGAGAGGCAATTATTATCTGAAAAACAACCCTGTTGCTGATTATAGTAGATGTCTTCAGAATTGTATTTACAATATAATTTCTCTTAAAAACTGCCTTAGAAAACTGTTTTCTAATGTAAGTCTATATAGAGATAGTAAGTGCTGTATCATCCAGGGGGTTCTTAGGGAAAAGTTTGAGTTTTGCTTTAACAGTTAGAAATCCATAATTTCATTTTGTATATTCAGTTATTCTGTGCTGCAAGAGCAAATGAAATGTAGAATTGCTTTCTAAATTTGAGTATTTTACCAGTAGACTTTCTAGACTTAAAGTTGTCATTTTGGGTTTCAGATGCAGAAAATCAGAAATCTGACAGTACTTGACTATTAAGAAGAGTTATTTGCCTCCACTAAGTTCTAAGTCTTAAGTTTTAACACAAATATTATTTCTGAGTACTTTGGTAGGAAGAAATGATAAACTGTCAGCTGCTACTGTGTTGAGTTCTGCCTGACACACCAGAGGTTTTGATAAATGGATGTCTAGATAATGAGGATGTGCACGTACAATTTATCCATAGGATGTTCAGTCTTGCTGTCACTTTTATGTGTGTATTTCTCTTGTTAGATGCTCTGAATTAAGCTCTGACTTACTCTTCACAAACCATTATTCCTGTCCTCCTAGAAAGTGTACTGTCATTAAAGATCTTAAAAATATCTGGCTTAGAGTAACAGGTCATGTAAGTCGAGTTTTTTAGGTAATTGTGAAATAGGAAAAAAACACCAAAAAGCCCCTAACAAAACAAAAAAACACTCCTTAGAATTCATGCATTCATCTACTTGCTGTCCTTACTGTGATGTTTCATCCTAAATCTAAAACAACAACAAAAACTGAACTTGCATTAGGAGTGCTTCAGACTAGATTGAGCAGTCCTATGTATCTGCACTCAAGTTCACCTGCAAGTCAGAAATAGTAAAATGCCCTAACATTTGTTCAGGCAGTATGTTCAGGAATGGCTTAATCTCAGAATGGATAAAAGAATACAGGTGCCTCAAGTTTTAAAACTCCGGCTTATGTAAGTAGCAGCCATGCCTAACTGCCCCTTTTTAATGCAGAACTCCCTACGATCCTGTTAGTAATGAAATTTTTGAGATCAACATGAGAATAATTGCCTTGAACTCCAGAATTAGAGAGTGCAATGTTGGGCTTTTTTTCTTATGGTACTTTGGAGTACTGAGTACTTAATTAGTTGTGTGGTCTTTCTACTTTATATTTAAGTCTTTGATTTTTCACTATTATGGTCTTACTCTTGGCTAAGTCAGCTTTTAAAACAAATCAGAAGTTTGACTTCAAGTATTTGCACTGTGAATGTTGGAGCTGCTTTATCTGGGTAGAAATAGCCTTGGATGGTTAGGACCAAAAATGTTGAGAAAGTTTGTGTATGCTACTAAGTATTTTCTTGTAGTTATCTAATTTTTCAAGAGGTCTCCATTCAGTATTTATTGAAATGCCTACAATGTCTATAATGGTGATGACAATACTATTATTACTATTCAGAAGCATCTGAGTGTGTAATATATACCTTGCTTTGAGCTTTTCAGTGAATCACCAAACTGCATCTTAGGGAATTTAATTGCAATTGCTGCTGTTGATTGGAAATTCATTAAATTCATCACAAGATGCCTGTGTGTAGTCAGAATATCATGCTGAAAGCTTCAGGGTTTGTCAGCTTAAAAAAATGCAAATTCTTTCCGTGATTGAAGTTGAAATGTGCAGCAGTGTAGAATTTCACCAGGCTGCTGTTCTAGTTGGCTTTTATAACTTCATAGAGAACTACAGAAATCTGTGCAGGGCTTTTGACTTAATAAAATGATTCAAGGTGTGATTCAAAATTGGTATTTCTTTGTCATTACACTCTCTTCTGGACTTCAGCAGTGTTGGTACCTGTTGATGTCTGCAGTCAAGGATGATGCTTTTGTAAGAGGAGGACTTGATAATTTCACATACCTTAATCAAGGCTTGTGTTTGTCTAAGGGTTGGGCTGTTGATGCCTCATGCATGCACACAGTCTTCAGAAAAATACAGTGACTTTGACTTGCATTTTAGCTTTTGGGGGAAGAGATCTGCCTTTTAGGTCTTCCTGGGAAAGTGGGAGGCAACAGATCTTGTGATTATCAGTGCATGTATTAGGACTTGACAGCAATTAAAGGATTTTCCTTATCTGGAATAATTCAATATTCTTGGAAAATAACGTAAATTTTACATTTGCTTCTAAGTAGAATTGGAGCAAAGAGAAATTTAAAAAAAAGTTGTAAAAGGACTTTAACTAGAAATACATGAGAAATTTGAAAGTGAGTGTAACTAGTAATCTGAAATCCCAAATGACGAGGTCACATTTTTAACGAATTTGTTAATCTATTTAATTTTTTTAGAGTGCATAAAAAGAAATTCATATTTTTAGTTTATATTTCATACCCCCTTAGATGGTTGTACTTTCATTTGCCTTAAATACTGAATTTTGTCCAATGGCTAGCAGTATTCTTAAAAATATGCAGAAGGGGATAAAGTACTGTTTTAAGGAAAACATGTGGCTTTTGAATTCTGCTTAGAAAAACAACCTGCAGACATATACTTGCTTATTTCTGCATTGTGCAACATTTGCTCCTTATTTCATGCTAGTGAATTTCTTTTTTTTAAAAGCAGTTGTTAAAAGTTAATAGTGATGCATGTGCATGCTCTTTCTTAACTGGTATGCTTTAAATGATGAACTAAATATGCATTCCATTGTACTGCAGTTACTGTATTTTTGACTTTTAGTACAGGTAAGTGGATTTCAAATAATATCCCTAAAAATTATGATACAGTATTGTACTGCTACACACACTGTTACAATATTCCTGCTTCAGGATAAAAGATGATGTCTTCATCTTTTATTAGATTCTATATGTAAATTATTTTGTCGCTGTCATGCCAGCCACCAAACCCCATACACCTACTTGCTCCTCCCCCACCAGCAGGACTGGGGAGAGAATCAGAAGGGTAAAAACCAGTAAACTCATGAGTTGAGTTTAATAGGGAAAGCAAAAGCCGTGGACACAAACAAAGCAAAACAAGGAGATAATTCACTGCTTCCTGTGGGCAGGCAGGTGTTCAGCCTCCCCAGGAGAGCAGGGCCCCATCACAGGTAATGTTGACTTGGGAAGACAAACAGTATCACTCTAGATATCCCCCCTTTTCTTTTCCCCCCCTACTATATTCTGAGCATGATGTCCTATGGTCTGGCGTATCCCTTTGGTCAGTTTGGGTCTCCTCTCAACCTCCCATACATCCCCAGCTTCCTCAACCAGTGTGGGAGTATGAAAATCAGAAAAGACTTGGCTCTCTAAACACTAACATTGGTCACCAATAACAAAACTATCTTTGTATTATCAACCCTGTGTCCAGTACAAATCCAAAACTTAGCCCCATACCAGCCACTGTGAAGAAAATTAACTCTACCCCAGCCAAAACCAGCACAGTAGTTCAGCTGCTTGTGATGGTAATGTTCATGTTCACACATAGTCAAAAATCTATTTGAATCGCCTTGGAAAAATACAGGGTTTTTTCTGGTCCAAAAATGATCAGAAATTATGGGAGAATTCTGTCAACCACTGTGAGTACAGAGAATTTATCCATTTGACAAAGCATAGAAAATGGTGAGGTATAAAAAACCAAGAAGGTTTTTTCTTTTAAACAATCTACTTACATTCTTATGTGGCTTGAGGTTAACAGCTGTCTCAGTTTATGTTAAGAGCAAGGAATTCTTACATGTGGAATATAATCACTCATAAATTAGTGCTGGTTTACTTTTGTCCAGAGTTTTAGAACTTCTCTTTTCAAGTGATTGGAATACCCATAAGAGTTTTGAAGGAAATAGTCTTTCCAGCATCTATCAAGACTCAAAAGTCTCCTGTGGATAAAAGTAAATTAAAAAATAAAAAGGGTATAGGACATACTTCTTTGTAGTAGTTCACTTCAGAAATGTTATCGGTGTGCTGACTCTTTTTTTTGCTATCCCCAGCACTATAACCAGATAAAGTAATTTTGGAAGCTTCAGTGGTAGTTTTGAGGGCTCATGGTAGCAGAAGGGAATTGGAAAGTTAAAACAATAAAGAAGCCATTTGCATTTGTGATGTTCATACTATTTCATCCTTGCAACAAGTGTGGCCCAACATGTTGATGCTTGAACTCAGTCACAGGGATGTCCATTCTCCAGGTCAGCTCTTTTAGACTGCAAAATCGCTTTCTTCGATCCTAATTATTAGTGCTCTTAGCTCAGCCAAAGATTTGGGTCATAAAGCAACCCATATTCTCCTCTACTTAGGAAAAAAGACCCTGTTAAACAGGTGTTAGAAATTTTGTGGACTCCAGAAGGAAGTTCAAATAATAAATTTCCTTTTTATCCTAGTGTTTTCTTTTTTTTACCTAAGTCTTGACCCCATTCTTTTTTTTTTCCAAGCTAATCTCCATGCATTATGTATATCTACTTGAAAACAAAAGAAAACCCACCTTTTACAATGAAGTAGGGAATTGATTCAAGTCTGTTTTGTCTGTTATAAAAGCTGAATGATGGACAGCATGTTGTATCACGTCTCCAAATAAAATTTCTTTTCTCGCTCGTCCGTTTCACTTCACATATGTTCTGGAGAGCTATAACACTTGTCGCTCAGGGACAGTGACAATCAGTATCATTCCTCCTCTAGTAACAGAAAGGCTATATTGGAATATGAATCACGTAACAAGATCCAGAATGATTTTGTGTTGTCAGGTGATGTAATTGTGTTAAGGTATTCCTGAAAGCTTGAATAAGCTATTTCCTTGAGTGCTATAATCATCAAGAATTTAAGTCAAATAAATCTCCCATAGGCACTTCCTGGTCTGAAAAAGTCAATGTTGGGGCAACCGAGGGGATCTCTCTTCTCCTAGGACTTAGGGTGTTACTGCAAATAATTAGTCCTTCCCTGTTTAGTAAGGTATATATCAGACTGTGTTGGTTAAAATGGGGTCATTTGTATTTGCTGGAGAAATGTATTGGCAGGACATATGGATGTAGCAGAATTGTGCCATTTATAAAAAATACAAACTTCCACTAGGAGACATGAAATTAAAACTTGGGTAGGAATGGCAAACTTACATACTTACAATATATATTACAAAAGACAAGCCTCCTGACTTTTGTTAAAAACAAGCATAATCAGTATTTAGTAGTTCTTACTAATTTCTTTTTGCAATATGGTTGCTTGAGCAATGGTATTTGTCACCTTTCTAGGAAGAGAGCTTCTAATGTGGTTATGAATGTACTCTTATATTCTGTATTATTCGTACTGGGAGTTCTATTTATGTATCAGTTTTACATATTTGAGAATGAGCATTCCCTGTATTTATTTGTTATAGAAATGTTAAAATTCTGAAAACTTGTAATGATGAAGATTTTTACTTTGTATTATGAATCCCTTTATTAGAAGTAATAGGGAGGTGGAGCAGACAGTTTAAAACAACACACTTTATTTTCTTCTTCCATAGATGATGGAGAGAAACAGCAAAAACATTACAGGCTTTCATCAAAAACCTCTCCAAAAGAGAGTTCTCAGTTGCCTGCATTGTCATCAGCAGACCAAGAATCTCCATCTTACAGAGAAAGATTTATCCCTCCTGAGCTTAGCATCTGGGATTATTTCATTGCAAAGGTAGTTTTCTGCTATTGTGAGAATATAAGTGTCTTCTGTCACTTCTGGATTGGTAGTTTTTATCATCTTAGTCATTATTCTAGATACTGATGTGATAAAACCCGCTTGTTTTTATTGCTCATATTTAGCTTTTTATAAAATGCTGCCTACAGATATTTTTGAAATGGCTTTCTTAAAAACTGTTGTTATTCAATTAATTTGTTTTCAGATAATGATATTTTTTTCACTTGCGGAGTACAAATGTATGGATAGTTATGGGCCAACTATTTAGGTGAAAAAGGAAATGTGAGAAGCATTTTATCAGCTATTTCAATTGGTTGAAACAAATGTGTATTCTTAGTGGAAATCAAATTATGTTGCCTTCTGTTACGTCTGCTGTGGCAGATCTTTCTTTGTAGAAAGTTACATAATTGTATGAACTTGTATGCACATTTCTGTATCATATATTAGCTATATCAGCAAAATAAATATGTAAGTATTTTAGGAACAAGGACAAAAAACATTGCAAGTACTGAATAATACAGTGAGGCATCAGAGATGGGCTGATTATAAATACTGAACTCCATAGAGAAAGGATAGGATTTTCTTAGTCTTTTGTCCTTGGAGCCCTTGGAAGAACTAGAGAGAATATACTCTGGTTTTGGCTTCCCTCTGACCAGCTTCTGTGTCCTTTGTCTGGTTTGATATATTTGACATATAAATATATAAATAAAGCAAAATAAGAATTGCAAAACTGTTAGTGTTTTCACTTTTTGCATTAGAATTTCCAGTAGTGTAAAAAATGCTTAAGCTGTTTAAGTAGTAGTGCTTATGGACAATTATGCTTTTCGTGAGGTACAAACTCCAAATGTTACTAAATTAAGTAAGATGATATGCCTGCGTTTTTATGAAAAGCATTAAATGTTGTAATGACTCAGTTTTTAACAGGTAATTTAAAATGAGATGTTGGCTACAAGATACTTAAGGAATATTGTTTAATATTTTTAGCCATTTCTTCCATCACAAAGTAGAGTGGAATATGATTCAGAGGAGAGTCAGAAAAGTGATGAAGATGATGAAGATGTTGATGGGGATGTGTTTATATCAAATTCACGTAACGAAGAGCATTCTAATTCAAGTTCTTACAGGTAAATAACTTGAGAATGCAAGATGTTCTGCAATGTCTAGACTTGCATTTCTGGCCTTTTATTTTTGAGATAATACACCACTTACTTGGTGTTTCATGAGAGTGCATTATCTAGACTTAGTTAATTTTTCACAATGATTATTTTACTTATTAATATATGGTATAGTGACTTTTGAATTCAAAGTATCTATAATATTCTAAAATATGTTTTTTAGTTTTCAGTAGTTTATAATGAGGATTTGAAGCTCTAAATTTAAACCCTAATATTGAATAAGTGAGAGAAAATTACTATTAGTAAATGACTTACTAGTGCTTTCTTGTTAGTTGGTCACTGATGAGATTGGCAATGGTTCAGCTGGTACTTCACAATTTGAAGATTTTCTACCCTTTGGCTGGACATGATCTTTCAGGTAATAAGCAGCAGAGTTGTCTCTTCATACCTAATTACCACACTTTAAATCAGTAATATGTTGAATAATATACGTGTGTTGTAACTTTATTTTTAGTTCAAAAGTTCTTAATTTTTCAGTGATCTGGGAATAAATGTTCTTATACTCTTTATGATACAGGTATGTTTATGAAATAGCATGGTGGGGTGGATCAGTGGATGAGAAGAAATGCTCAGTAGTCAGCACAAGTCTCTGCATACTTACATTTTCTTTGCTTTTTAGTCCTGGCAGAATGTTTATAATAACTTATTTCTTGGTGGAAGCACTGTAATTTTTTCGTAATTCAAGTAGCATCATTCCTGCTCCTTGTTTTGTAGAATCACAGAATCATGGAATGGTTTGTTTTTGGAAGGGACCTTTAAAGACCATCTAGGTCCAGCCGTGTCCACTGCCTTGTGGGCAGGTACATCTTTCACTAGATAGTGTTGCTCAGAGTCTCATCTCATATGACCTTGAACAGTTCCCTGGGATGGGGCATCCACAGCTTCTCTGGCAACAGTTCCACTGTCTCACCACCCTCATCATAAAAGATGTTTTCCTTATATCTAACCTAAATCCACTTGATTGGTTTAAAACCATTACACCTTGTCCTATCATTATAGGCCATGGTAAAAAGTCTTTCTCTGTCTTTCATGTAAGCCCCCTTTAAATACCAAAAGGCTGCTGTAAGGTGTCCCTCGAGCCGTCTGAGCAACCCCAACACTCTCAGCCTGTCTCCACAGGAGAGGTGTTTCAGCTGTTTTCATGGCTCGTCTTTGGACCCACTTCAACAGGTGCATGTCATTCTTACATTGGGGGCCCCATGTGGAGTCTTATGAGAACAGATTAGAGGAACCAAATTCCCTCCCTTACCCTACTGTCCACTCTTCTTTTGATGCAGCCTAGGATGCAGCTGGCTCTCTGGGCTGTGAGTGCACATTGCTGGCTCATGTCCAAGTTTTCATCCACTGGTAGCATTAACTCCTTAATGCTCAATCTGTTCATCACTCAGTTGGTTTTCGTACTGGTGATTGCCCTGGCACAGGTGCACTTGTCCTTCTAGAATCTTGTGAGGTTCACATGGGCCCACTCCTTAGGTCTGTCAAGGTCCCTGTGGATGGCATCCCTTCCCTCCAGCAAATCAATTGCAACCTCTCATCTTGGTGTTGCCTGCAAAGTTCATGAGAGTGCATTCATTACCACTGTGTGTATCACTGTCAAAGTCACGGAACAGTATCAATCCCAGTATGCATCCTTGAGGGATGCCACTTGTTACGGACCTGTTTGGATATTAAATGTAACTCTTTGGTTGAGGTTATTCCAAACATCAAATAGTCCATCCTTATTACTCCAGTTGAGAGGTAAGGCTGTTGTGTGGGACTATGTTAAAGGCCTTACAGAAGTCAAAAACGGAGGACATCAGTTGCTCTTCCCTTGCCCACTAGTACAGTCAGTCCACAACAGAATGCCACCAAAGTAGCTGGGCAAAATTTGCCCTATATGAAGGAATGTTGTCTTTCTCTCATCATCTACCTGTCACCATATGCCTTGACATAGCTTCCAGGAGGATCTGTTCCATGATACTTAAGTTTTGTCAGCACTGGAGAAGTCTGTTCCTGTATTTACCAATGATAGCACAAAGCAGTTCATATTTTTATACTTGCAAATATCAAGTTGAGGTTTGAATAAAGCTTACTTGGGGAGATACTTGAAACAAACTTTAGTCGTCAGCTACTGGAATTATCTCTGTCAAGATCAAAATGGAAAGGGAAGGTTTTTTATTATTGTTTACTTGTCTTTCTAGAGCTTCCGGTTAGCTCCCCAATATGCCATGCAGTTTTGAAAACTTTACAGCGCTGGGAGCAAGTTCTTCTGCGGCGTCTTGAGTTGTATGGAGGTCCACCTCAACATTATATTTCAGTTCATGCTTCTGAAGATGCCCTAGCTGCTGGTCCTGCATTGCTTCGCCATAAAACTTTACTTGAGCCTACAAACACTCCTTTCAGGTGAGTCTAATTTCTATAACGGCTGACCATAATATCTTTGATATAAATCAAGCATTAGGTTGTTAATGCATGTGGTAGACCATAATATCAATAACTATATGCCAGTTTCTAGATTTGCTCTGTCCATTGTGAAATGATGGATGCACATCAGATTTCACGCATCTGTGATCCAAAGCAAGATCAGGAAAAACAAATAATGGTTTCTAATTATTTTAAAGTTCTTTTACTGAAGTTTAACATACAGATTTTTGGTGTTGCTGGAAAAAGTATGGTTGATAATAAAATAAAGAATAAAAAATTTACCTTGAGCGATAATCAAAGGTTAGTGACAGTGAATGAAATAATTACCCCGCCTTTGGAGGTAATAAAATCACATTCTTATCGGTATTGTTACCTAAAATCAGAGAAGAAATATTTACTATTTCCAATATTTGCATAGTTGTGACTTGACATAATTGCATGTTCAGCCAGAAGAGTGTGCTCAGTTTCTTAGATTATCATTTTAAAGTAGATTTCTGCTTTTTTAATCTTACTTATGGATTGCAGATTCAACAAGAAGTCTTGACTTTTTATTGTAAAATATCTCACCATGCTCATATTTAGTGACTTGATTAAAAAGTCACAGTTTAACATGTATCTGCTGTCTGACATTATTTTAAAATTATGATTTAAGCAATTTTGATGGGTGCCTGTCATAAGGAGCTGTATTATTAGCTGTACCTGTAATTGTTGCTTGAGTGTATTGTTTCTAGGGATAAGCATAAAAGTTGCATTCTGATCTGATTCTACAGTCCTTCCAATTTTGTTACTGAAAAGTCATGGATGTTTCAGAATATTGCACTGCTGATGATGTGTTCCTGGCAGGAAGTGTTAGTCATCCATTGTCCATGTGATCAGATCACTCATTAGCAATAAATAGAAATGATCCATGTTGTAAAGAATGAGTTAAACTAATAAATAATCTGTATGCTGCCCTCATTGTGTAGTTTCTTAAGGAGGTTATTTTCAATTGTTCCAAAATAGGAGGAGAAAATTTTCCTTCTTCCTTTTTGTAACTCCTCTCACGTGTAGGTTTGTGGAAAGAGGGTATTCATGTGCCTCCAGATGGGTCTTGTATAGTATCTATAGATCTGTAGTTTTGCTTCAGCCTTTTTTCTGACTGCAGTTTGATTAGAATATAAGGTATTGCACTCTTGTATAAATAAATACAAGCATGATGTAAGTATTTTGACTTCTTTCTGTAGATCTAGCAGTCACTTTGCACTGTCTGTGAAGAGGCTGTGGCAATACTTGGTCAAACAGGAAGAAGTCCAGGAAACCTTTATCAGAAATATTTTTACAAAGAAGCGATGCTTAAGTGAGGTTGGTATGGTATATAAAATGAAGAAAATATTGCAGGTTAATCTGTGAACTTTTACTTAAGTTATTTAGCTGGCTTGTTTACTGCTAGGGCGTTAATGGTTAATATTCTTGGCTTTGACTTTAAATCAACAGTATTTCGTTTTAAAAATATTTGTCCATTGTTTCATAGAATACAAAAATGATCGGTCTTTGACTATAGAATGACAACTAACTCAACCTGACTACAAGTCATCTTCATGTTATCTTCATTAAGATCAGTAAAGCTGCCTCAAAAGAATGACAAACTTGAATATTTCAGAGAATAAAACCAGTAACCTAAACAGCCAGAGTTGTAAAAGTGTGAGTTTGGCCCTACCACAGTCATCCTGGCTTTTATTCACTGCTTTCTGTTACGTAATAATGAGATTTTAGTAAGTAAATTGGTCATACAACAGTTACTATTTCTGTCCCTGATAATTTGTGTCAGTGGCTATCCAGATTCAGTTAAATGTTTTTAAATTGTGGTTTTGTAGTGGATTTCTAGGTTTTTTTTTTCTTACTCTTTAGTTCCTCCTTTTTTTTTCTTACTCATCCCTACTCCCAATAATTCAAAGAATTGATGGTATTACAGAAAAAATGTGGAGTAGCGTAAACATAGGACAAAGAAGCAGAACAAATTAAACATGCAGCAAAAAGAATATTCGTGACTAGTAGAGCCTCATCTTGGCAGCAGAGATTATATGACCTAATATTCATCCTGTCACAACTAGAATATTAGCTGCTTGAGTAATGTTGGCTAACTGTGTTCACTACAGAGTGCAGTTAAAAGTAAAATTGTTTCTTGTCCTTTAAAGATGCACCATTTCTGGTCATTTCTTATGTTAATGCAGCTATGGTGCTATGCTGTACAGACAGGTATTTTTGAAAATTTTAAATGTGCTTTATATATTTCGAAGGACACTCATGTGCAGCCTTACACAGCATAGTTGTGTTGGTGGGTGTTATTTTTTGTCTTGTTGCTGATAAAATGTCATTGTAGATTGCTTATTTTCCAAGAAATGTGACTTTTGGGATGGACAAGATGCTGTTACAACATAGAATAAGTAACATAATATATTCGGTACTGAATACAGAATTTGTTAATTATTGTTACTATTTAAAATATGTGTGTGTAAACATGCTGTTGTGCTTCATTTGTTCTGTGTTGGGGTAAAAACCATGGAATTAAGGATTTCCTTGATATCTTGTGTCATATGTTTTATCTTTATTGTTCTTTTCTCGGTGAAGTCACTAGAGGAGCACAATGAAACCATGAAAAATTCCGTGGTGGAGGACCCCATCATCTCTAAGGTACAGTAATAATCCTCAAATTTATTAGACCTTACATAATTATGAAATATTTTCTTTTTGAAATGCTGCTGATTTCACTTAAAAGTCTTTGCTGATATAGCAAGCAAACTTAAAAATTCACTTTTGCAACTAGTCTTGTTACAGAGTTTATCTGAAACTTAATTATGTGAGAAAGCTGCATTAAGCAACCAGATACGAACAATATGTATTATCCAATTCTGTAGCTATAGCAAGTGAAGAGCTGAAGCTGAGATTTGCACAAGTGACAAAAATTTAGTGCAGTATGGTACATAGTACATACAGGACCTTCCACCAAGTGAGATGTCTAGAAGAGTTGCCTATAGTGAAAGCTGTTAAATGAAGTTATAGTAGTTTGTTAGCATGATACCAGTTCACTGCCAAAGATTTTCACTGAACCTTATTTTGAAGATGGTGACAGTTAACCCATATAACAATTTTATAGCAGGTTTCTAAAAGGTTGCTATGAGAGGCTAAAAAGGTATAATACTGTGCCTAGAAATTCAAATGAATACCCTATTCTTCAGGTTTTCTTTTACAAAACTAACGTGAAGACAGAAACAAGAACACCCTGTGATGTCCTTGGGCTAACTTTATCATATGATAAAGCAATATTAGCAAGTAGATAATTGGAACTGACTGAGGAAGAATAGTTTTAATTTCATGCAGGTTTGTTCACCACAATGCACAGATCATGGTTTTGTATCTGTTTGTCACAGTAGTTTTGTACAGTGTTACATACATAAAATCAACAAGGTGTCAATTTTGTTTTGACATTACAGAAGGTATTCCACTTCATCTGTAAAAGCTATAGACGTTTTTCAGACTTTGAAAAAAATCTGTTCTCTGACAGCACAGTCTTGCTGTTTTTCAATTAAAATATCCTTGTTTAGATCTTGTAAAGGTCAGAAGATTAAGAATTTGAAGATGAGAGGCTGGGAATAGTTCTGGAATAATTATCTGTTTTGAAGAAAATACGAAATTTTACATTTTGTAATTCAGGTTTGAATTTTCAGGTCACCATTAGTTTGGCAATGCCTTGTTTTTTAACTGTAATATTTAGTTTTTGTAACTGCAACAGACTTAGTCTGTAATTTACCAATTTAATACTTGCAGTGCTGAGCTCTGTAGTTTTGAACAGAGTGCTATGGTGCTGGTAGAGTTTAGAATTTTACACGTGCTGACATTTCTAAAATACAAAATGGTAGACCATATTCAAATCCAGCATTAGATCACATTAAGAAAAATAATAATTAAAAAAAATACATGATAGTAAAAAATTTATGGTACTGGATTTATTTAGTTGTGGAGAAATGTGAATAGAAAAGATAACAAAGTTCAAATTTCTTTTCCTGGTCAGCAGCTTGCCTCTACCTTCTTTTGGATTATTTCATCATTTTCAGTGGCAAACAGTGTTTGCTAAGAGTGTGCCAGGACTGAACAAAATTTTTTGAAAGCAAAACATCAAGATGCAAAATTTTAATCATCAACAGCAAGTGTGGATGCAGCCTTGCTGGTTTGCAGCATCCCTGAAAAACTTGAGAATGAATATAGTACTGTGACTTCTGTGATAAATTAAATTGTCTCTGTTGCTGTGGTAATCTCAACATGGCAACTGGAAGCTAGATTATTACATAAAACAGGTTTACCATAATGGTTACAGAATGTATTTCTTGAGTTTTCTTAGAATTAAAAGGGGAAATAGAAATTCTGTAGGGAACAGTGTTTGGTTTCTGTACTTCATGAAAAAGCAGCTTTGCACTGAAGTTTGCTTTTAATTGTGTTTTGCTTTTTAAATACAGATAGAAACAGATTTGGGACACCTAGGAGGCAAGGCAAGAATAATCCATAAAGAGTCTGACATCATTACTGCTTTTGCAGTCAATAAGGTGAGTGTAAAGGAGGTAGAATAATCTAATTGTGTTGTACTTCCACCTGATATATGGGTGGTAGTCCCATTGTGAATGTGTGAGATAAGCTTTGTCAGCACTTTTAGCTACTTTTAGCACCTAGAACTTGTAGCACTCCCTTCCCTAAAGCACTTTGTAATTGTCTTTTAATAATTAACCAGTTCTGACTTTTTTTTCTATTGTGCAATGCATTAAGGGAAGGGGCAGATGGCCTCTGCTTTTTTTCTTAGGCTTGTTTGTAGGACTATTTGTCCCTTTGTGTCAAAGACAACCAGGAAGCAATCTTTTCTTCTGTTCAGCCACAGAACCCTTCAGAAGTGAAGGAGGGGAGCTTGGTTTACAAACGTTGTAATATAGCTACCTGTTGTTTATTCTCTGAGACAAGCAAGGAGATACTTGAGTGAGGTATAAGATACAAATAGTGTTGTGACGCTATCCCAGATGGAAATAAGTTTTAAAAGGGAAGTGTGAAGTTTAAATGTATATAGATCAGACATAAATGTTTGGGCTTTTATAAATTAAGTGTATATTTTTGTGACCAATGGTGCTGTAACCAGAGTAAACTAAAATAAGCCCTTTCTTGAAGTTTCCTGTTGTATCTGCCTTTCTGTGTGTTACTTTTTTCAGGCAAATCGGAACTGCATTGCAATAGCATCGAGTCACGATATTCAAGAACTAGATGTTTCTGCAATTTTAGCTACGCAGATCTATACCTGGGTTGATGATGATGTGGAAATAGAAAATAAAGGGTATGTGTTCTTTGTTTCCAATATCACAGCTTGACTGTGTATAAAATGGTGTAACAAAGCATGATATGCAGTGCTGCTATTGGGAATCTCAACTTACAATGTTTTTTCATTTATAGGGCTGATGATTTCTTAGTTATACATGCTCGTGATGATCTGGTAAATGTTCAGGGAACTACTCCTTATACTCATAGCAATCCTGGCACACCTATCAATATGCCTTGGCTTGGTAGTGCACAGACTGGCAGGGGTGCATCTGTGGTAAGTCACTTTTCAAAGATTACCTTCATGTATCCTATCTGCCTTTCTCCTTTTGTCTGTTCAGTGTTGCTGGTTATATTTTGCAATTAGTGTGTAAGTAAATGTAACTTTTCTATGTAATCAAGATGAGTTGGATTTTTTTACAACAATTTGCTTAATAGGTTAAAACACTGTACAGAATTTAAGGGACACCAACTAAGCAAGCAAAGCTTTTAGGCAAGGCATATATGCTTTCTTTACTGAAGATACATCATTTTAAAACAAATAATCAGGGTTTAGGTAAGAAGTTGCATCTTACATTGTTCTTTAATGACTTGAAGCCAGATACTCTTATCTAAAAATAACATATTCAGGAGATTTCAGGATATAAATTAGTAAGGATTGGGTAGAAATATTTGTATGAAATGTTGAAGTAACTTTTATTTTAAGCATAATCTTCAGCTTCATTCTGAGTTTTAGAAACAGACTTTGTGTCTGGAATTAAGCTTGGCCCTGAGCAAAAAGCTATTAGGTTAACTTTAATACAAATCAAATGATAGTTGTAATCTGGCCATTAATATTACTGTGTTAGTTCCTGCGCAGCATGGATGCTTTCTAATAATGCAGATCTGTTGGTTAGTTCACTGGGAGACACTTGTTTGGAGATGCTTAACTGGGCTGAAATGGTCGTACAAGGCATTGATTTTTGAAAATATCTGATGATTAGGAAGAGTAAATAAGGAATAAGCATTATAGGAATTACTATGTTATCCACACATGGAAGTGGGTATTGTGCCAGTACCTACAGCTCTGACTTCTGTTTAGGAGCCACTGATCTTAGTTGCCACTGTTGCAGCTGTGTTAGCACAATCTGGTCTTTTCTGCAAGTATTCTTTGAATGCCTTCACTACTTTCTCCTCTCACTTCCATTTATATATATATATATATATATATGTATAGAATTTTTGCGTGTTTGTGTATTTCTCAACATTAAGTAATTACATAATCTATTATGTAAACTGTTCTTACATGACTTTCTATTTTGTATATACTACAGCATTCTTTGTAAAGATATTTGGCTATGCTTGTGTTGAATGCATTTGCTGTTAAACTTTGGACCGAAATTTTGTCTGGGATACTGTTTGACTGTGGCAGAGAACCAACCACAGCACAGAACAACAACTGCCCACTAGGGAGGAAAGGCCAAGGTACCCAATGAAGAACAAAGTAAATGAAGGAAGATATAGAGATTCTTCAGAGGAAATAGTATTGCTGTGGAAGGACTCAAACCTGGAAGAAAAGCAGCTTCCCTAAAATCTTTCTTTTGCTCCTGTTTACTACTTTGTTCATTCAGATACTACTTTTGATTCTTGTTGTCATCATTGCTTTTCCATAATGTGCAGTCCATTTAGTAGTTATAGCCCACTGTTCTCTGGCATTACTGGCTTCTCAGTCTCATCTTTGCTTCACTTTCATCACCAAGGGAGACTGTTGAACTTAAAATACTCAGGCAGTTAACGTTTTATTAGCTCTAAGGTTTTTCTGTTACTCTTTCCTGTTGCATGGTTCATACAAGGTAAGTAAGGAGGTTCACTATCAGACACTTCAGTATGGTGTGTTTACACAATTCTTACAGGAGGTGCTTCTAAGAGAGCACTGAAGTGCTAGTAGGTACCTACAGCTTTGAAACGCAGGTAATGTTCTCAGCAGCTTGTCATACAAGTCAGTGTGACTGACACTGACATTTACCTGTTTAGCAGCTGGTGGGTTGGATTTTAAGTGCTGTTTCATTCTTCAGGGTTACTGTACATTAGGCCCAAAGCACCCAACTTCCCAGCAAAGCAACCAGTGTTCTGGCCATCCAGCTGTTGTAAGGGGAAACAGAGGGTTAGCAGTGTCAAATATCAGTTATATTAACAGTTCACGTATTTGCATTTGGTAATTGTACCTGTCTTCTAAATCAGAGATGCCACACCAGAGAGTTGTGTTAGCGTAGTCTTTCAAAGGCACGTTTCTGTAAGGGTACATTTTTCCACAGCATAATCCAGCAGGAGTTAGAAGATGGTGATGCATACTTGTCTGTTGAAGGAAGATGGATAACTTCCATTACCTTCTGGGTAAAAGTTTTACTGAAGAAGTAGAGTCAAGATGAATAATTGTTCTTCCATTTACACATAGAGATAATCTGTAAGTTTAGAGAGCAAAGTATGACACATACCAGTCAGTAAATGGGTGAAGAAAATCATCCTCTCTTGTCTTGTCCTATATCTTAAAAATGTGCATATATTTTTACCAAACCATTTGGTGATTTTCCTTAACATTTAAAGTACTTGAAAGAAAAAAAAAAAGGAATATAACATGAAGATGTTTTTATCTGCAGGAAGGTGTTTTGAAATACCATGAGTAACTGAGAGGCATAAGGTTGTCTCTCAAGTAACTAGTAAATCTTTGAGAATTGAAATATCTAAATCTGCTTCCAGAATGTAATCAGAGAATTGCAGTTACTCCATTAATCCAAACCCAGGGAAGTTTTAGCAAGAAAATAAATTATTCCCCTTCCAAGTGCTTTTCCTCATTTTTGCTTGCCAACTGATAATTTAGACAGTATTGGTTTTCAACTCTCTGAATAATATGAAAATCACATGAAAATTTTTAAATTCATGCATCCTTCCTTTTGATACCCTGGTATGATTGGAGGTGAGGGGAGAATCAGGTACCTGCTCACACTCTGCTACCCCATGACAAGCAGTGTCAAAATACTGCACAAAATCATAGCAGTTGAAAGTCATAGTTGGAGTCAACGGTCTTAAAGGTCTTTTCCAACGTAAATTATTCTCTGAAAGTAGTTCAGTGCCAGCTTAGTATTGGTGTCCAGTAAGTGGCAAGCTGCTGTATTGAGTTTGAGTTCTCTGGCAACAAAATTGCGTTCGTGTTTTCATTTGAAGTTTACATCTGGCACAAATATAAAATTATGCCCTTCTCAAATGTTCAGGTACATAATGCATGCATGGGCAAACAGAGTCCAACGATTCTCTGAGGAAAAACTGTTCTCAAAGTGGTCAGATACTTTTGAGAAGATCTATCAGGAAATAAGAGAATGAAAACTTAACTCTGACATACAGTAACAGAAAGAAAAGAAGGGAAGAGACATCAGACACAGATGTGTTTTCTTGATAAAAAAATCCTCACAGGTTTTTTTCCTTTCATGGGTTGGGCGTACAATTGAATTAGATGGGGGTTAAATATAATTGTCTAATGTCTCCAGTCCTCTTCATACATTGAATTCTTCCCAGTAAGAATTAATAAAATAAGAATAACAGCAATCTTGCTCAAAGTGAAGTTTGGAACGTAGGAACAAAACTGCAACTGAAAATTCATTGGATCTGTATTTGCAAAATCTTAAACAGTCTTGAGGAATTCTTTTATTCTTGTTATTTATTGTTTCTACACCAGTTACTAGGTATATTGCTTATTCTGGATGGCCACAAATAACCCGTTTTCAAGCAATGGCAATAAGTTAACTAGACTTGAAAATAGATATATTCCTTCCTACTTTTTGCTTCTGTTAAAGTTTGTTTACCTCTTTCTTTACATGCTTCTGCCTCTCTCTTGCTTATCTTACAATATTCAGGAATATTCCAATAAATTTAATGGAATCAGAAAGGAATTGGCAAGAAAAGAGGTAAGATTGCAGTCTAAGGAGTGTTTATATTTGGATCCATACATTTCTGAAGTGAAAGTTTAATATTTACCTGATGTATAAAGCTGAAAAAGTGTTAACATCTACATTAGTCTTGGAAGAAACTGACTTCATTCTTAATCTCTAAAACCAGTATTTGCTTTCAGTAGGAAATTTGATAAGAAACAACTCTCTGCAATCACTAATTATCCTCCAGTCCCATAACTTTTTGTTCAGTAGTACTGTTTGATTTTTTTGTTTTGTTGTGTATTGAACAGATGCTCAAGAAAGCTATTAATAATGTCAGAAGAATGGCTTCGCATCCAACACTGCCATATTGTAAGTTCAGTTTTTGTTTAAAAATACAAGAGTTACCTAAAGATTATATATTTCTTATTGCCCTGTTTCTTAGTATGCTGCTGTTTTGTACTAGCACATCAATCTACTGTATGTTTTGGAAGTTGTTTATAAGCCATATTTTACTGAAACTATCATTTAAAAAAAAAAACAATGCTGGGAAATATAGAACAGCTTTTAGAAACAGGGATTTTTTTTTATAGCAAAAAATACTATATTTCTTTTTTGTCACTTGAGTGAAAGATAGTTGGTAAAAGATATGTTAGTATCTCCAAGTAAATAGCTTCATATTTCAGTACCATCTAAACACAGTTCTTAGTTAAACAATGAATAACACAAGTTTAAGTTCCAGTGGTGCCTACTATTCCTACACCAAGCCAGATATTGTGACAGACATTTTGAGCTGGCATGAGATTTTAAAAAATTTTAAAACTGCAACACCTATGAAAAGTCACATAAATATTTTCTGTTGCAGATCTAACAGGTGCTCAGGATGGTAGTGTAAGAATGTTTGAATGGGGTCATGCCCAGCAAATCACATGTTTTCGATCTGGTGGCAACTCAAGGGTAACACGAATGAGATTCAATTACCAAGGAAATAAGGTAACAGAATGTTTCTGTACTCACTCTCTTCTCTTCTCTCTTCCTCTCAGTATAATTGCAAATTAGCAGAAACATCAGATTATTCAAATCTAAAGTAGTTTCTAAGAATTGTGAACATTTTTCTGCAATACATATGTATTTACTATTAATAGATATTTTCTTTCAGTTTGGAATTGTTGATGCTGATGGATATATAAGTTTATATCAGACAAACTGGAAATGTTGCCCACTTACTGGCACTTCACCTAAGCCATATTTGGTAAGCTGAAAACTAAATTAGTTTTCCATAAACTTGTGTTGTGCTCTGTTACTTCTTTGCCCTTTCAGCATAGTTAGCACAGGGCAAGGATTGTGCTGATAACCAGTATTA
The DNA here is from genome assembly GCA_013400415.1 of Scytalopus superciliaris. NCBI lineage: Eukaryota > Metazoa > Chordata > Aves > Passeriformes > Rhinocryptidae > Scytalopus > Scytalopus superciliaris. Next base: position 217,350 of record VXBX01008210.1, read on the forward strand.
ATTAAGATTAAATTATGTATTGTTGCCATTCTGTGGTCCATCTGACAGACAAGTTCTTACATTCTAAGTATATTTACTAAGTGGAGAGTAGAAAATGCAATGTTAGATCTGAAATAACTTTAATGTTCATTGAGACTTGTCAGTCATTGTCAGTTGTCAATTAATTGTCCTGCTCTGCTGTGGCCTCACCTTAAGTATTCTGTGCAGTTTTGGTCACTGCAATAGCAATATGAGAAAGATATTAAGCCATTAGAGAGTGTCCAAAGGAGGTCAAGAAAGATTGTGAAGGGCCTTGAGGGGAAGCTGCATGAGGAGTGGCTGAGGGCACTTGGTCTGTTCAGCCTGGAGAAGAGGAGAGTGAGGGGAGACGTCTTTGCAGTTACAACTTCCTTGTGAGGGGAAGAGGAGGGGCAGGCACTGACCTCTTCTCTGTGGTGACCAGTGACAGGACCTGAGGGAATGGCCTGAAGTTGTGTCAGGGGAGGTCTAGGCTGGATATTGGGAAAAGGTGTTTCACCCAAAGAGTGGTTGGGCACTGGAAGAGGCTCCCCAGGAAAGTGGTCACAGCACCAACGCTCTCTGAGTCCAGAAGTGTCTGGACAACACTCTCGGGCACATGGTGTGATTCTTGGGGAGGGACCTGTGCAAGGCCAGGAGTAGGATTTTAATGATCCTTGTGGGTTCCTTCCTACTCAGCAGATTCTGTAACTGACAGTTGTGCAGAACTGGAAAGTACAGTTCCATTAAAAATTATGAGTCTCACAAGGCATACCAGTACCTTTTGAACAGCTTACCTTTTCAGGGAAGTTTAGTATTTCATGCTTGCACAGAATACATTTCCTTTTTAATTAAACATTTCTAAACTGCAATTTTTCAGACATGGCAATGTCACAACAAAACAGCCAACGACTTTGTTTTCATCAGTTCATCATCTTTGATAGCCACAGCAGGATTGTCTTCTGACAACAGGTAAGAACTGCTGTGCTAATGCATGAAGTGGTGCCATATTTTCTCTCCTCCCACTTTGGTTTTTTGATGATTCTACTTAAGCAGCACTTCTGCTTGATTTCTTTCTTTGTGGGAGGGGAGAGAAGCCATGTTTGCAGCTAAATTTGTGTGTCTATTAAAGGAGGTTCATAGGGAAGCACAAGTACTCTGTTCATGTTCCATATGAGGCAGGAAAGTAGAGGGGGAGGTCCTGAGCATTTCTCCCTGCAATCCAGTGATAGGATATGTGTGAATGGCTCAAAGCTGTGCCAGGGGAGATTCAGACTGAACATCAGGAAACATTTCTTGACCAAGAGGGTGTTCAGATGTTGTAGCAGGCTTCCTTGAGAGATGGTCAATGCCCCAAGCCTCTCCATGTTTGAGACATTTGGACAATGCCCTTAATAACATGCTTTAAGTTCTGGATACCTGAAGGTGTCAGGCAGGTGGACTACATGATCCTTCTAGGTCCCTCCTAGCTGAACTGTTTGATTCCATTCTTACCGTATAAGCCTGTCTTAAAGTACTTTTATAGATGTAGGGAATTTGCACAGCTCTTCATTTCACACTTGTTTTTGTAAGTGAGAATTGATCAAGAAATATTAACAACTGCTAATGTTCCTGTGAGTTCAGCTACAGCAGATTGTTACCTCAATAGGAATCCTATGTGAGAATAGCCAGTCGTAGAAGGATTGCATAGAAGGCATGTTCTTGCAGTATAACTATAAAAATAATTTGGGATCTGTTCAAAAGTAATCATTGAAAGTCTGTTTACACTGCTTTAATGCCTGAAACAATCTTTTTAATGTTCAGGTGATTTCTCAGGTATTCAAAATACCTTAGAATGTTTGTCACTGATTTAAACTGCTTTTTTTTTTTCTACAGAAATATTTGTCTCTGGGATACTTTGGTTTCACCTACAAATAGCTTGGTGCATGGTAAGTAAAATACAGCCACCAAAATATTTGATCACAGTAAAAAATGTGTATTTTTGTGTCTCTCTTTATGGAGAAATTATTCTGGGAAGTAATTTTAACATTAGCAGTAAAGCATCTTTCACTGCTCTGTGTAAGTGCATCAGCAGGAATATAAAACCAGATTCTTGGCAAGTTATTTAGTGTTGTGTATAAATTATTGGCTTGTAGACATGAGCATCTTCCTTTGCACACCTTCTGTCTTTGCACCACAAGTACAATCCCTGACAGCCAAACATTTCTCTTCCTTTTTAAAAGGTTCTGAGCAGCTCCTGTGTGTAGTGGCCAGCATGTTGAGAAGACCATAGCTATAGCATTATCAAGAAGACAATTTTTAGCATGGTTATGAGATATGTTTTTTCAGGACATGCATCAGCACCCTCCAGTTTAAAGTTCCTGTGGTTGTGTCTGTATTCATAAATCAGAGTGGCCCCACTCAAAATTTATTAATTAAGTATTAGGCCAAATAATGATGCTGTAAAGACATGAGTATAAAACTGTTTTCTAGAAAATACTCACTAGCAGTTTGTGAACTAGCAGATATATAAATAAGATCTCATAATTGTGGAGTGAATTTTGTAGTTGAATTAAAAGATGAATTTAACTGCTATACTTGTAGTGCATTTTTGGTTTCAAAGATTATCCAATTCCATGGCACTTTTATTCTTTATATTATGCCAAATACTCCCAATGTTTTAAATGCTTTATGTATAGATATCTACAAATAGTACTACAAAAAAGCTTTTAGAAGAATTGTTCCTATAAGTATGTTTTTTGAGATCAGATGAATATTTAGCAAGGTTTAATGAGTTTTATTACTAATATTTTGTTGCAAGCAATACAACAAATTCATTTCAATATCTGAAATACAAAATTAAGGTCAGAGAGTTGTGAACTCCTTTTACTTAAAGTGTGGTGAGTGCTTGAGTGTATGTGAGGGACATGTGCAATTTTTAAATGTAAATTCAGAGACCCTTTGAACTACAAGTACAGTATGCTGAGGTTTGTTCTGGTAATTGTAGTTTTCATTCACTTCCTCCACTCGTTTGGGGGAGTAGACATACCCAAATAAATGTGAAAAGCCTCAAGTTATCAGTCAAATAACCAGGGAAAACTTCCAAGGTGTTTGGGCAAGTAGTTTAGGAGGAATTTCTGATGGGAATATGGATTATATGCCTTAACAAACATTAAAGACTTCAAAAATCATTTGGTTTTGGTCAGGGATTGATAGCTTGTGATTATACAGAGATTAAAAAAAGGGTACTTTTTTAATACAAATTTTTAACTGCTTGATATGAGAATACTGCAACTTGACAATGTCAAATGTGAACCTGGAATGACATGTATATGGTACTGCAGTAGACAGGCTGGTTGTGGTCAGTTGGATTACAGCATCAGTCACTGTTGCTGCTGCCTTGAACCATTAGAGGTTGATGGAAAATTGAAGTTAGTACTGTGTTTTATTAAGATTACTTTGCTTTGGCTTTCAGCTTTTATCTGCCATGATAGTGGAGCAACTGTACTGGCATATGCTCCAAAACATCAGCTGTTAATATCTGGAGGCAGAAAAGGCTTTACATGTCTAATTGATCTTCGCCAAAAACAGCAGCAACAATTACTCCAGAGTCATGATTCTCCAGTCAAAGCAATTGCTGTTGATCCTACAGAAGAGTATTTTGTCACAGGATCTGCTGAAGGCAACATAAAGGTATTAATGATGGGGAGGGAGCAGAGATGTGTACATTCAGAAAGAATCTTGTACAGGTATGGAACAATCAGATGTCATATGTACTGTATTTATTCTTAAATATGACTTCTGCATTTACTAATTTAATTATGAAATACTAGTCTTACACTGGAGTGCTCCTTTTAATTAGTGGTACCTTGGTCCATGTATATATTCCCCATTATGGAAAATGAATATTAATATTCTATAACTGTGTCATTACAGATTGCTACATATTTTTCATTTATAGTTAGTGTAAGAAAAATAAATCCAAAATGCTCAGTTTCTCCATGACTTATTACTGCTGAATGTTAAGATCATGGTAATTATCCTTATAAGAGATTGTTGTTTTGATGCTTTTTCAGGTATGGAGTCTGTCTACATTTAATCTTCTTCACACTTTCATCAATGAGCATTCTCGACAGTCTCTCTTCAGAAACATTGGAACGGGAGTCATGCAAATTGAGACAGGACCAGCAAATCACATATTCTCCTGTGGTGCTGATGGAACAGTAAAGATGAGAATCTTGCCTGATAGATTCAGCCCTTTAAAGGATGTGTTAAAAAATGATGTGAAATTTATGATCTAATGTTTTTCTCAGAATAGTGAATAACATTCCCCTTCTGCCATCCCTGAAAGTATTTTTCCTGGAACTAACCAACAAAGCAGATGCACAATGGTAGTTTGTGACACAAAGATGTTTTGGTTTTTTTCCTTTCTCCCCTTCCACCTCCCACTGCCCACCCCCAAACCATATTTATTACCTGGAGCTTTTAGTCCCTGATGCACTAATGCCTTAAAGATTAACAAGGTCCTTCAGATTTTGATCGTTGCCTAAAATAAAAGCTATATATGACTCTGAATTATATAGTTATAATATTAAGATGTGGCTGAAGTGGTTCTTTTTGAGGTAGTTACACTCCTACCTGGAGTGCATCATCTGGGCATGACCTCTGCTTATATTAAACACCTGGCCACCTTCTAAAAATGTCTGTCCAGATGGAAACCTTAGGTAATGTTCCTTTTCATGGTGGCAGCCATCACTGTTTCTCTTCTCAACTTGTTTAGTCAGCTGATAATAAAATTTATACCTATGTGTAGAAGAGAAACAAAATCTGTAGGGGTGAATACTCCTGGTCATGCAAGCATTCATGTAACGAGCCACTCTCTGTATCCATTCCTGGAATCCAGGCTGTTTACCTCTGAGTTGCCTGATCTCCTTCCTCTCATCTAGGGTATAAGAAACTGAAGGATGTTCTGTAACTTGTCTTCTGTTCTATAGCTTGAATCACTGCCATCAGGATGGCAGGCTTACCTTTTAAAATAAATATATTTTTAACCCTGAACACTCCCTTTACAGAAGTAACATGTAAATATGAATGGATATCTTCCTAGTAAAATAAGTCAAGATTATGCATGAAGCCTTTGTCTTGATCAAAAATATACAGGAAGATACTACTTTAGGATATGGCACTAGAATTTCTTCAAAGACTATTTATTTAGATGTCTGTAGAGGAAGAAAAAAACCCCTAATTTATTTTTGCATTTCCTTCCAGTAAGAGGTTTTATTTAGCCCAAAGATACTCAGTTCATTCTTAGCACTTAGGTTCTTCTTGTGTGCTTTTCCTAAGTACTTTAAAAAAGGAAAAAGGAAAAAAATTCAACAGCAAAGTACTTCAAAACTGTAAGTCTTTGTACTGTTTACATCTGGTGTCAAATGAAAGAAAAAAAAATTGAAAAGGAGAGATGGAGTTTGGGGGTTTTTTTTGCCAAAATATTAAACTGCATAACTTAAATGTTTGACCAAATTATTAATGCACAAGGCCTTTACATTTTTTTAGTCAGCTAAACTGTTTCTGCATTTTGGTTTACTTTTCCTTACTTGAGAGCTTGACAAAGGTTTAATTTGTAAATTAGATGTGAGGCTGGATTACTTGAATGCCAATGGTGTACTTTTTGCTAAAAGATATTTTGTGAAATATAGCAACAAGATATTGACTGTAAACTTGTCAAATTAGGAACTATGGGGATAAACAAAGCTTAGCAGAAATGAAGGGCTTGTAAAATGAACTATGTAACATTCTCAGGATGCTTTTATCTTAAGAATATAAAGTTGTTTAAAAAGATTTTGTAAAATGTATTAAGGTCATTTTAAATGTATGTTTCGCAAGTTGCAGTGCAAACACTATGAAGGTTTTTATGCACATAACCTGAATTTTCAAATTGTGCAATAAAAAGAATGTGAATGTTTTGCCATGAAGAAACATGTGACAGCATTTCAAACTGGTACAGCTGTTCAGTGATTCAATTGTAATTGTTCTTCCTTAACACTAGATTGAAACCAAACTTGATAACAGTTTAAGTACAGTGATGGACCAGAAAAGTGACTAAAAGTGAAACCACCTTACAAAACAGACTTGCCCAATGGGTATGTCGTATCTGCTCAGTGGCTGAGTTTCTAATACTCTCTATTCTTCTGAAAGAAGGAAAAAAGTGGAGGAACCAGTAGCACACTCCTTTAGAATCAGCTGAAACCGTGACTTTGTAGCTGCTTATATACATGCGTCAGTTTTATACATCCACTGAAATAACAAAGTTACATGTGCAAAAATCATGGCAGTATTATATAATTATGTCCTTGATGTTTTGTCCTTAAATATTTATATCTCATTAGCTTTAATATTTCAAGCTGAAGTTTATTGTACTGGCAATCACAGAAAGCTGTCCTACCATCTGTGAACTGAGCAGTTTTTACATGTAATTTGCCAAGACATACAATGTTGTCATTTTTCTGAGTAAAGCTGCACTATGAAAACTCCTGGCAAATTTATGCTTATACCAGAATAGTACTGACTGTGAGGAGGCAGTAATGTTTATAGTTACCATAAGCTATTCTCAAAAGTAAATTATGTAAAATCACAATGTATTTGCCACACCTTTATAATCTTTCCAATAAATCCTGCAGAAATTCAACCTTCTAGAATTCCATGTTGCTGCTATTTCATTTACAAATCAGTTGTTTGCTTGTATACTGTTCATTGGTGTTTAACTATTTTAAGACAAATTATTGGTAGCTTTCTTGTGATGATGGAGTCAAAATAAGTTAACTTCTGTTGTACCTAAACTTTTAAAGGGACACTCTCAACTTTAAATCTAGTCTTTGGAGAAGAACCAAATTCAAAACTCTTCCAGCTGTTGCCCTTAACAACTTCCACTGACTTTTCTTCTTCAGCAATTAATGCTTCCCCGTTGCTATGCAAGTTACTCAAACTTAAGGGTAATAGTGCCTACAAAGGGTTCTGTGCTTAAAGTAGCCATGTGCCCAAATTGGACATAATTTGCATTTATGAGTGCTTAATCAAAAATAATTAATTTTCAAAAACCTCCCACCAACTTAGCATGTAGTTGACAATGTCCCTTTTAAATATTGTGGACTGGCAGTTGTGACTTGTGTTTGTCTTTGTAGCAATACATAATGCTATCAGAGTGTGTCATTCTTGTGTTGCTAACTGATTCAGTTACCTCAAACAGATACATGATCCAAGTTCTTTAGGATGACTTCAGTAACTTGTGAAAGTTAAAACTCTGGCCATCTGGGTACTTAAACTGGCTTGCTGTGTGACTTTTCACTAGAAAACTCTCAGCTGACAGCTGATGTTTCAGGATGTCTGTGGAGAAAGATGGAATTTAGGTGTAGATTTTGTACCACGCCACAGTGGTGCAAGGTGAGGTCATACATGTTCTACTGCATTTTGCTCCCAGTTGCAGAAATAAACTATTGAGATATCCTACATTAGGTACCACTCCCTTCCTCATAAGAGCACCCAATGTTAGATTAGTTGCAATAGTTAAGAAAAAAGCAACAGTGATTAATGGAGATAAGCTTGGAGATGATAAATTCTCTAAGGTAATTTTTTTCAAATGTTTATTTTTACTAAAAATAGCAAAACCACCACTAATGGCAGGTTCAGCACACTGATCAAACTACTTTCTATAAAATAAAGATACTGATTTACCAAGTTTCTTGGTGTTTCTTATTCCTGTTTTTAGATCTAAAATTTGCATGGTGTGGGTTGGGGTTTTTTTGGGGGTGGGTTTTGGGGTTTTTGTTTGTTTGTTTTGTTGGGGGGTTTTTTGTTGTTGTTTGTTTGGGGGGGGTTGGGTGTTTTGTTTTTTTTTAATGCCTTAGCTTCTCATTCTTTAGCTTTCCTTGTACTAGCCCTTCAGTGCTTTGGGAGAGTTGTGTGCTGGGTTGTTTTTGTTTTTTGGGTTTTTTTTTGTTGTTTGTTTGGGGTTTTTTTTGTTTTGTTTTTTTTTGTTGTTGTTGTTGTTGTTTTGGTTTTTTTGTTTTGTTTTTTGTTTGTGGGGTGGAATTTTTAGGTTGTTTGTTTATTTGTTGGTTTGTTTTTTTCGGGGGCATGTCCAAAGCATTACTGTTGTACCTGAGTACAACCAAGTCACTTTGCAATGGAATGGGGCTGGTGTAGTGGGGGCACTTTCTGTTGTTCTGTTGTGTGCCGCAACTTAACTTTTAAATCCCCTTTTCTCTTTCACTTAAACGCGGAAGCCTGTGAAGGTCTTGGGGAACTTCACCTCTGTGATGTTCCCACCTTTAGCAGAGGTACAAGGATGA
>VXBX01008210.1:226008-255795 GCA_013400415.1 Scytalopus superciliaris
GCCAGGCGTGCTCGGGCTCGGGGCTCACCCGAGGCACAAGGGGCGGCCGGTCCGTGCCGTGGTGGTGAAGTACAGACCCCTCCGAGGTCTGTGAGCTTGGGTGTGAAGCACGGGTAGCAAAAATCCTGAAATCCTGCCAGTAGAATTAGCTACATCTTATTTACGTACCACTGATTAAAGAAGAGAGGTCACAGCTCGGTGTGGGCTTTTCCTTTTTGGAAGCCCGGACGGTCAGACCCTCCGCGCTGGGGGTCCGTGTGTCTGTGTGTCTGTGTGTCTGTGTCCATGTGTCTCTGTCGTTGTGCCTATGTCCGTGTGTCTGTGTCCGTGTGTCCCTGTCTGTTTTCACTGCCCGAGGACACAGGCACAGGGGCAGAGCGAAGCGCAGCCCCAGCGATGCTCCAGCTGCCCGTGTCCCGTTCCCATCCACTCCTGGGAGAGTTGCTTCGCCTGACCGAGCACTGAAAGTACTCACAGCGCGAACTGCCCCGGCCCAAACCTCCCCGAGCAGTGGGGAGGAGCTGCTGTTTGCAGCTCACTGCCTGGTTTGGTTGCTGCCAGCGCTGTTTATCTCTCGTCATCGCTAAATAGGAAATTTGCTTTGAAAGGGCGTTGATAGCGGAGCCAAGCGCAAAACATCCAGAGAGGGCGAGTCTTGCAGGGGAAGGAGGTCCAGGAGCTGTATTTGGAAGACAAAACATGGTGAACTTGGAACATGCTTAGAAGCAGGAAGAAGGAACTCAGGTGTTCTAGTGTATTTACATACTTGTCTTTATTTGACCTACAAGCAAATTTCACGTGGAATACTATTGAAACGAAAGTTATGGCGCAGATCTTTGCAGGAGCATAAAACACTGCAGCTTGAAATGAAAGTTGCTCGCTGTTTGCCGTGACAGCAGGAAGCTGCTCATTTCCGCTAAATAACAACTAGCCTAACCTGACTAAACCTAGATTTCGGTGTACTTTATGGCTTAATTTGTCTATTTTGAGTTTCCCTTAAATAGTTGCTGCTAGGTGAAGAATAATAATTGCTGCTTTAAAAGGCTGAGGAAATAATCAAATGGTTGGGAAGTCTCAACTTTGGTCAATTTCTTAGTGCAGTACATGGAGATGAGTCCTCCAAGTGATGGGCAGTAAATTGCCTATAATCGTTAAAGCAAGTAGTGGATGCCTACAGATTATTTTTATACAAGTAACAGGAGTACTGAATAATAATGTAAGCAGTAGCTGATTTGAGATAAGTTACATTTTAGGATTAATTTTCTTTCATGCTTCAGTTGTTCACTCATGAGTTTGCCTCTTTATGGATGTTTTGGCCTAGAATACCCCTTATGGTTTTTATTAATTCTCGTATGTGAACAGTAGGAAGATGAAAAGGGGAAAAAAAGTCACCAAGTGATATTTGTTAAGATTTTACAATTGCATATATCCATTTAAACTAAATTCTAAATGGTTGGTAGTATGTTTTCCACAGTTTGTTTTTTTTTTTCTGTATTGAATACATTCTAGGACCTTTAACTACTGTCTGGGTAGATTTTTTTTCCAGCTGCTTACATCCCTAAGATGTAACACAAGGCATTTGGACTGTACTTTGCTCCTCTTCTTTTAGTCCTTCTTTTCCCACTGCCTTTGTAGGTAGGTTTCTTGCCCTTTCCTGTATTTCCCCACCATTAGGCAGATCATTCAAATTACCTTCGTCTTCTCCTACTGACAAATTTCTTATGCTTTAAGTTACATTTTGTGAGTAAGATTGATCTGATGAACAAAATATTGTACTGAAAATCAAGTATATAGAAGAATTTCTCATAGGGAAAGTATTCCTTGTACACAACATAGCTTGAGTAAACATCAAGTAATACACATTCCAGTAACGTGTATCTCAGTTCGACAGTTTCTAGTGCTCTTGTGTTTTGTTTGGATTGTTGATACAGGGAATGTAGTGCTCCAGGAACTGATGATTTAATGGCAGAGTAACCTGGGGACTTTTTAGGGTTGGTCTAGGTTTTTTGGGGGTTTTTTGTGTCCATCTGTTCACAGCCATAAGCTTCCATGTTGTCAGTTTTAGCTGTAATAAACATGTTTACAACATTATTCAGCTGTGATGGAATGCAAAATCTAGGCCTCTTTATTTGAGACTGGCTTTGTAATCAAAGAAAGTGAGTATGGCTTAAAATTAGTTATGTTTATTTTTTTCTCTTACCCCCCTAGCATCTTCAGATCATAAGACCCAGAGTAAATGTTATGTATGTTCAAGTAGAAGTTAAGCTGGCATTTTGTCAGTTAAGCATGCGAGCAAGAAGTTTTACACAGCATTTTTACGCTCTTTCTCAAGTAATGTTTTGCTCAAACCAGGATTTCTTTTTTTAACTTGAAGATTGACCTCACCTCCACTGTGAAACAAGCTCAGTGCTCTGAGACCGAGGCATGCAAATTGCAGAGTGGTGGTAGCACTTGATTGTTTCCTTAGCATCTCTAACAAAAACCTCAAAGAAGGGGAAAATTGCAAAATATGTGCTTTAAATTAGAAACTGTAAATCTTGGGCTTCAGGTTCTGTTTTCTGACCTGAGCATTGACATGGTCACTTCAAGCCAAAACGTCACTTCTTTCTTTTTCTTTATTTCATGACAGTGGTTCCTGGGATCTCTTTAGTAAGGCAGGCATGTGAGATGGATTATTAAACAAAATACATAACCTTTAAATGATACAAGTTAAAGCTATTCCTTAATTTCAATTCTGTTTTTATTTAGAAATCCGCATAGTGAAAAGTAGGAGTGTCAGCTCTTGAGCAAACCTCACAGGGACTTAAAAGGTGTTACATGTCTTTTAGATGATAAAACCCTTAGTTGGCATTGGTATGTTAATAAGATGTATGTTGAGGATTAAGTCCAGAAGATGTTAATACCAAAATCTGCATTTCTTTCAATGTTTTTTTCATTATCTAAAAGTGTATCTTCTAATAGCTGAATTTTAGTTTTAAATATGCCTGTCTTAATCCAAAATCTCATTTGTCTTCCAGATACAGGATTTGGTACTTCTAAATTAATATTTTTGAAGTTCAGTTTACATTACAGGATTGGCAAAAATGAATGCATTTAAAACCTGTCATTTTCTCCCACTTTATGGAATAACGCAGTGAAGAATGCAGGAGTGCAGTAGTGTTAGCCTGTGGAAATCAGCCTAGGTGCAGTTGCTGCTAGTGGTAGTTATTTGGGTACATGTCTGACTGTGAGTGATGGTTGTTAAGCCACCAGGAGGAGTGGGGAGGTGTATGGGCAGCAGTGTGCTTTCCACATCTGCTGCAGGGTATTTGGTCTGTTTTTTATCCATGTCTGGAGGCCCCAGAATTCAAAATGAACTGGTGGAAATTACACTTACCATATGAATTTGATATTAACTGGATCAATAGCAGAATTTTAATTGTGTGGTGTGCTTAACCCTTCCTCAGCTAATGGGTTATTTTCTGCTGCAGTATCACAGCCTTACAGGAGCATACCTTAATGCTGTGCCCTAAGGATTTGGTCTTGAGAGAAATTCAGGAAATGGAAGAGCAAAGCAAACTCTTTTGAACAGAAGTGGATGGTGTTCTATAGTTGAAGATTTTACATGCTTACTTTCTTTTACTGGCATCATCTGGTATTTATAAACTAAATTCCTGCTCATCAAGTATTTTTATAGAGACAAGATGTTTCTTGTTGGGTGTTTTGTCTGCAGAACTTACTGGGGCTCAGATGCCTTCAGGAGCGACTGTCTTAAATAGCTGAACTGAAGAGAAACCTGTAACTGTAGTCCATGTTACTTCTCCACATAGCATATAAATGTAAAAAGGAAGGGATATATTAAACTGTAAGGTACAGAGAAGCAGAAAAATAAGCTCCAAACTGAGAAAGCATATACCTGCATGTGATAATCTTCAAAAATGTTTGTCCCTTGAGGTTTGAAGTTGAATGCCTATTTTGTGAGGGAAATAAAATCTGCTAGTTACCAGATTTTTCAATCCCCTTATGCTCTCCAGCATACATATGACACACAGGTAGTGTCATGAAATGGACTGTCTTGAAAAGCCTTTTATGTAATAATAAGGGATCCAGCAAGGCAAAGAAAACTAACTGTTAATTTAAAAAAAGTGTTTAGTCAGGGGATAGTAATTTCATCCAAATATATGCTAAATTGGAATTCATCAAACAAAATTTTACCATCTTTCAGTGATTGATTGTGCAATACAGTGTGTGTAGCCATTCTGATTCTCCATGAAGAGGAGTTTCCCTCTAGTTTCTAGCTGCAGGAAGGCCTTTGCTAGTTCTCATACTGCAGTGTTGTCCACTTCCAGTTTGATGCATGATCTGAAAGGATGTTGGCATTATTGAAGAATATTATTCTTGCCTGAAACTTTTACATTACCTACAAGTACAGCTGAAGTTCTGGAAATTAATCTTGAAATTATGAAAAAAATTACACTAAAAGCTAGGCTTTGGGTGATGAGGAGCATTCACTGACAGTAATTCTCTGTTGGGTGGGTGTGCTCACTAGCACTCCCAGCATGAATACATTTCTGCTGTCACTCAGTTCTAAAAGAAATAAAACTTCCCGCTTTTGGGAGTTCTGCAGAAATAGAAGACGTAACCAAGTAATTGCTGTCATTGTAACACTGTTGATTGGATGGAACGGCAGGGATAAAGTAGTCTCTACTATTTTCTTATGGACATGGGCTTTGAAAATGTTATAACTTTAGAGTGGAATGTGTTAAAATAAAAGATATATCTGGACTTTTAAATCTTCTGCTATTTTCCAATTTCAAAATGTGGGTTTTGTGGAAAATTCTTTTTATCCATAAATGGTCGACTGTGTAGCAAAAGGTTTATCCCCAGCAGCCATACATAGTGAAATGCTTTAAAATATGATTCCACTTTTTTGCTACAATGTCTGGAATAAATAATAACCTCTTGACTTACTGAAAGATTTCCAGTATTTAGTGAGTTGACCCTGGCTAGATGCCAGGCAGCCAGCAAAGCTGTTCTATCACTTCTCTTCACAGCTGGAGTGGGGAGAGAAAATATAGCAACGGTTCATGAGTTAAGGACTGGGAGATACCACTTACCATTTAGTGTCAGAGGCAAAACAGACTCACCTTGGGGATATTAGTTGAATTTATTACTAACAAAATCAGAGCAGGATAATGAGAAGTAAAACAAATCTTAAAAACACCTTCCCTCCACCCCTCTTTCCTTCCCACCTCTACTTCCTGCTCCTCCAGTGGTGCAGGGAGACAGGGAGTGGGGGTTGTGTGAGTTCATCACACGTGTTCCTGATGCTGGTCAGGTAGAGGAGTCCTTCTCCTGCTCCCACGTGGGATCTCTCCCATGGGAAACAGTCCTCCATGAACTTCTCCAGTGTGAATACATCCCACAAGCAACAGCTCTCCACAAACTGCTCCAGGGTGGGTCCCTCCCACAGGGTGCAGTCCTTCAGGCACAGCTGCTCCAGTGTAGGTCCCTCAAAGGGTCACAAGTCCTACCAGGAGCCTGCTCCAGCATGGGCTTCCCACAGGGTCACAAACGCCTTTGGGCATACACCTGCTGTGGCCCGAGTCTTCTCCATGAGCTGCTGGTGTATCTCTGCATCCCCATGGTCCTCGCTCCAGTGTAGGTCCCTCAAAGGGTCACAAGTCCTACCAGGAGCCTGCTCCAGCATGGGCTTCCCACAGGGTCACAAACGCCTTTGGGCATACACCTGCTGTGGCCCGAGTCTTCTCCATGAGCTGCTGGTGTATCTCTGCATCCCCATGGTCCTCCAGCACAGCTGCCTCACCATGGGCTGCACCATGGGCTGCAGGGGAACCTCCCCTTCCCTCTCTGCTGACCTTGGCATCTGCAAAGTTGTTCCTCTAACATATTCTCACTCCTCTGTTCTGTGGCCACAATTATATCTGCCCAGTAACTCTTTTCTCCTTCTTAAATAAGTTGTCACAGAGGTGTTACTGTCATTCCTGATTGGCTCAGCCTAGGCCAGGAGTGGGTCCATCCTGGAGTGGGCTGGCATTGGATCTGCAGGACGTGGGGGCAGCTTTGGGCAGCTTCTCACAGAAGCCGCCCCTGTAGCCCCCCCCAGTACCAAAACCTGGCCACAGAAACCAAACACATGGTGTTATTTTTATAAAAACAAATATAAAGGGATTTTTGGTGCTTCTTTGCTTTGAGGAACAGAAAGAAAGTTACTGCTGCATTTAATTACTATTAATAAAGCATCACAGGTTTATGTGACACAAGAAGTTTCTTGGGCTTTCTCTTGTATATTGTGGTGAACTAATACGAAGTAAGTAGCAAAACCATACCTCCATCTTTTGCAAAGCATTTTGTACATTTTTTTTGAGTGTTTGGATATGGTGGTTTCAGAACGTAGAGAAATATGCTAGTTGGTGTTGGAAGGTACCTGTTACTTTCTGACTCATCTGCAGGTAGTTGTCTCTGAGTGGTGAGTACCGCATGCATGAAAAACCTGGATAAGGTAAGCCTAGTTAAATGGCCTGTATTTAAGCTCCAATTATTGAGCCAATATAGACTATTCAAAATTAGATTTTTTTAATTTATGATATCCTTTCACTTCTCAGCAGAAGAGTATATTGTGTATAAGAGTTTTGTGTGTAAGAGTTTTGTATATATGCTTAGCCCACTTTCTTTAGTGTATTAAAGTAGTTTTCAAGTCTGTGGAAGAACCTTTGCCCACCTTCAGCTCATCCCACATCCTTTTTTGTTTGGAACACAAACTTTGCATTATATCAGCTACACTTCAGATGATTTTTTTTATGTCATTATTTAAAAGGTGAAACAAAAATGAAAAAAAACTGTTCAGCTATTTTTTTTTTTTTTTTAATTCCAGCTCATCTTCATGTTTTATAGGCAGTAACTGTTCGTATTAAGATTGTATTTAATCCTGATGTGGAGTTCTGCATTTATGACTAACTGCAGAATTATTTTATTAAAAAAACCAAATCCCTTTGTGAGAAGCCTAGTCTACCTTTATGTCTTTGATATATTTTAATTGTTGAGTTTATATGGAAGAAAATATTTTCCTACTGTTGGGACTTTCAGCTCGTAGTGTTTGGGAGTCCAGACATAAAATCTGTGTCTCAAGTAGTCTAGAGTTGATTTTATTTGTAGTACTGCTAGAACTTTAGCTGTGTTACCTTTTTGGCATGACTGGAATGATTTTGTAGGCAGCTTGGTGGGGTTTAGTGGCATGTGAATTTTAATTATGGTTTTCATGAGATTAAAAAGTAAAAGGTTTTCTACATAAGTTATAGGGAAGTGGACAAGTGGATAGAGCAAGAGAGACAAGGCTGAGCTTTGCAGAAGTCTTGAAGTTTGCTTAGTTGTCCAAAACTTTGCAAGTCAAGGTAATTGATAACCTTTATGTTTAGCTGTGTAGTTTTGGCTATTGTTACAGTGAAACACAGAATGATACAGATCAAGGACTTTGTGTATCACTGATGTACTTGAAATTTTTGTGTAACAAAATCAAGAAGCTGTGCTGTTTTATTTTGTTAATGTTGTGATGCTGTTTGACTCTCCTGCATTTGAGCTAAAGGACAGATCTGAATTGGTGGGATAGCAGGTTTAATATTTCATATTTTGTCCCTCCACCCCCAACTTCTTAAAAGTTAAAAACTGATGCTATATAAAAGATGTGAGGTTAATTTTTAGGGGTGTCTCCTGTGGAAGTCATGAGTGGATTCAGGATGAGTGCAGCAAAGTTTTTCTGAACCTCTGTTGAGAGCAGCCCTGTGGAGAAAAACTCGGGGGTGATGGTTGATGGAAAATTCAACTTGACCCAGCAGTGTGTGCTCAGTGCCCAGAAAGCCAAGTGTCCTGGGCTGCATCACAAGGAGCATGGCCAGCAAGTCAAAGGAGGTGATTCTGTCCCTCTACTCTGCTCCTGTGAGACCCCACCTGGAGTACTGCATCCAGTTCTGGTGCCACCAACATAAGAACAAAATGGAACTGTTGGATAAACTCCAGAGGAGAGCCATAAGGTTGGTAAGGGGTCTGGAGTCACTTCCCTGTGAACACAGGCTGAGAGAGTTGGGGCTGTTCAGCCTGGAGAAGTGAAGATTGTGTAGAGACCTCATAGCAACCTTCCAGTATCTGAAGGGCCTAGAGGAAAGCTGGAGAGGGATCTTTGTAAGGAAATTATAGTGATAGGACAAGCAGTAATGGGTACAGGTTGAAAGACGGTAAGTTTAATTTAGCTATTAGGAAGAAATTCTCTACTGTGAGGATGGTGAGGCACTGGAGCAGGTTGCCTAGGGAGGTTGTCGATGCCCCAACCCTGTCAGTGCTCAAGCCAGGCTGGATAAGGCCTTGAGCAACTTGATCTGGTGGGAGGTGTCCCTGTCCTTGGCAGAGTTGTTGGGACTAGGTGATATTTAAGGCCCTTTACAACCCCTTAACATTCTATGATTCTATCTTCCTGTGATTTCCAGCAGTTTCAGAATAATTTAAACACACTAAGGGATAGCAAACTGACTGCAGTCTTACTTGCTTGTTTCACTGAGTAGTATTTAAAGTTATTGTGTATAAATGACAGGACACATTAACCTCCTTTCTGAAGAAATAATGAAATAATGCAGATCTGTTACTATAAGCAGTGCAATGAGAATCTTGATTTATTTTTTTTAGCTGCCAGGCCTTTTTTTTTCCCTTCCGTTGTCCCTCCAGCACTTGACAACATATTGAGAAGTGGTATTGTTTCTTATTTGAAGATCTCATTATAGAAATGGTTTGTATGATACTCCTGTTTTGCCATGAATTTCATATCAAGGTCTTATCCACTACTTTGTGTGAATTCAGTTGGTTATTTCCGGGCATACTCACATAATTGCTTCTCTATTAAAATGTTTGTTGTAGTACTGCAGTGTATTAGGTTATTCTCATGTTAAAGAAAAAGAAATACTCAAATCTGGTTTTGCTTGGAGTTTTTGAAAATTCATTAGTAACACTGAGTAATAGTGGAAATGTGATTAATGTTTGAATTGTAGAAAAATCTGTGTGATCCAAGCTACGAATTTGTGTTGTATTGGTCTGCAAAACACTGCACTGTTCAGTGATGCAGAAAGTATGCTGATGGCGACTGAATGCTTTTGTGCAGGTTTGCCAGCAGTATTTGCTGTACAAGTGGTTTTGAATATGCAGGTGGATAGTTTAAAGTCACTTGAAATGTGAATTTTGTTGTTAATACCAGGAGGAGAACTGGGGAGTAGATAAGGAGGAATACCCTGTGTTTGTGTAAAGATCCTGCTTTACAAGAAGTACCTGGTTCTGTGTCTCAAGTCAGGTATTTTATTTCAGTGATCATGGAACAGGATGTGTTGAAAACATTTTCAGGATAGGTCCACCTGGGGGGTTGTCAGTATTTGAGACCTATAAAACCTACAAGAGCCTGAAACTAAAATATGTGCTCCTGTTCTGTACGCAGGAAACTGTGCCACAGAAACAATGCTATTTACTGTTCAAGCACAAGAGGTTTTATGTACGTGACTGAGTTTGGGGAAGGAGAATGTTTTGTTGCAGTGGACTTTGAATTTTAAAATTGTAGGAAAGCAGACCTCTCTATTAGCCAAGCTGAAATGCAACATGCAGCATTTAACAATATATGAGTTTTACAACTGTATGTAAAAAAAGCAGTCCAGGAGTCCCCAGATAAAAATGCAGTTGCAACCTATATCACCTTTATTTGTCTTAAAACCACTTTGTTTAATAAGTTAGTAGCTATGGCACAAATCTGAAAGTTGGTGTTGTCTTGGTGGCAGTAAATGAGAAGAATGGTGATTAATAAATAGGCAAAGAAATAATTAAATAATTAGCTAGGAGGAGTAAATTCAGAACTTGATCAAATGCTAGAATAAGGATAAGCTTGAGAAGCTTCAATAAACTTCTTGAGATGAAAAATGAAAGACTGAAGAGAAAAAAACACATGTATGTTAAGGTTGTACTTTTTCTTGGTATGAAGAACTGGGTAACACCATAATAAGGTTAGCTAAAGCTAATAAAACATTTAAAAGTGTCACTCAGAAGAGAGTTCTTTTTCAAAACCTCTTTGTGGTTTAAATATCCAGCATGACAGTCTGAAACTATCTGATCGTGCAGATTTTCTTCTGTGCTCAGTGAACTAAGGGCTTGCTGTGTGAAAGTGGTAGAATCAGTGAACTGGAGCTTTTACGGGTATTAATTCTCTTTTGCATGTGTATGAGCTGAAAACACTACAGTAAAAACGCATTGAAGGCTTGTTGGCTAAAGAGCACGTCCTTGCATCAAGAATGCAGTCAGGTCCCTCTGTAGCATTAAATGAAGCTCATAACTGGGGCACATCTCTTTGTGACAGTCAGTAGCTGGCATGGTGCCTCAGACCACAGGGATGTGTGGAGCAGAAACACCTGATGTGCCACAGCTGTTGTGGGCAGCCCGCATCTTTTGGGGATGGCCTGGAGGGGTGCAGGCACATCACATAAAGTGCCTTGCAATGCCCTCGCTCTTGTCATGAGTTTGTGCTTATCTGCCTGTAGAAACCGTCCACCTTCAGGAATGCTGCAGTGTCAGTGTTTGTGTCTCCTGTGTTCAGGTGGGTGACAAGTACAAATCTTACAAGGCTGTGCTGGACAGCTGAGGGAAATAAACGGTTTGTCAATTATGTCCCACAGACATCATGAAGAGCAGTGACCATTGTTTAATTTCTTCTGCTCAGGCAAATTCATCTGAAGTTCCCTCAAGGGCAATGCTACTGTGCCTGACTAATTTGGAGGCAATTTATTCAGGTGCTAAGTGTTGCTCTAGTGTAACCCTGAAAATAACATGCCTTAGGCTTGTTTACACCTTAAACAAGACGGTATTGTAATTACGACTTTTAAGCTCTGGAGTGAGTGCTGCTTGCAGAAAGCTGAGTCCTGCTCGTGGAAGGCCTTTATAGTCAGAGCTGGGGAAATCCTGTGCTCTGGACAGCCCCCATCCCACTTTCATTCCCTTTTATTGAAAGGAAGTACTAGGAAAACTGTAACTTTCTCCAAAACAAAACATACAAAGAACTGTTAAATCCTGCTGGACTTCCAGTTCAAAAGCACATTATCTGCTCTGTTCTCCGTGAGTGGCCGTGGCACGTCTTTGGAAACTTGTTCAGGTCAGCTGTACCAGTCACCTTAGTTTGACATCACAGTCTTTCATGAGCAGCTGAAGACCAGATCCATCTGGTCTCCTAAATCGATCTATCTGAGGGACAGATAACTCACAAGCAAAAAACTGTTGGTGTTTGTCTGGCTGGTACAGCCTATGTCTGTCCAAATAGCACGGTGGTAGAGTAACCAGCTCTTAGAACCTGACATACAAAAGTTGTGTCTGTATAGTCAGTCTGAGAGCTGGAGAATCAGTTTTGTCTGATGACAGTTTTAGGAGATGTACTGTTTACTGTACCGTGTGAAAGGTTATATTGTGGGTGATGAGGTACAGTGAGTTACATCTGCACATGATGGGCTCCCACAGCTCCTGGTAGTACTAGCTTCTGGAACTCTCAAAGCCTACAGTGGAGCACAGCAGTAGGTGACCCTGAGTTACCCTTCTGTATCTGAAAACTTTGGTTGAACACAGTAAGGTTTGAAATAGGAAATACCTGTCTGTACAAACACATTTATTGTGCAGCAGTTATTACATAATATTTAATGTGTGGGAGCTTATAACAAAACTAATTCCTGTTTTGGATCTAGATCTTGAAACTTTTAATGCAAGATTTCTTTCAGAGAATAAAAGACAGTCAAGTGCTTCAAAACCAGAACCTCTTTTCTTCCTCCTGTAAAGTTATTTTGAGTTGTGGTATTTATGCATAATGTAGATTTTATCTATAAACAGATATTAATGGAGTAGTTCTGTTACTTCAGATGGGAATCCTGAAGTAGTTCATAAATCCATGTAGTTTAGGAAAAATGTTAGAGGAATAATATTTTTGCAGTTGAGCTTAACAGCTGAGAGAAAATAGGAAGATAAACTAATGAAGTTCTTCTGACATAAGCCAGTGAAATAAGATGAAATTCAAAAACTGTGGAAAGACTTCAGGCAATAACTTGCCTGCCTCCTTAGCACTCCCTTTTTTTCAGTGCTCTAAAGGAAGTAAACTGATTAGTTTAACACCCATCTCTTCTTCATACTCACCTCTGGCAGTATACATGTACATATATATGAACGTTTAGTCTTACTAGCAAATTTTGCTGTTTCTCTTGTTTGTGTGATCTTTTTATACAGGATTTGTACTAAATTACTCTTTCCCATGCTCTTCTTCTCCCCAAAACCCCTGGAGATATTTTAGTAGTGTAGGATAAACACAGCCCAAGATATTCCAGTAAGAAGCAGTCATCACAGATGGAAAACAGCTTCTTCTTTGAGTACACAAAATCTTTTATTGACAGTAGAGGTGTGTAAGTGAATTAGTGCTGGTGGTTATAAAGCTAATTGTGTGATCCAGAGCAAATATCTTCCAGATGTTGAAGTGTTGTCTGTTTTGGACAAGTCTAAACTAAGCTTAAAAATGTCTGCTGAAGGAAACCTGTCTCTTCAACTTTTAAACTCCTTTTGCTTTACATGAGTTCAGACTTTTCTATTTGGATAAAACTTCCTTCCATGCTGTCAAATAGAAGCACTTGCTTTCTATTGTGCTTTGCAGTAAGTAAGATGAGCAGATTTCATTAACTGGTGATATTTGACCATTAGGATAATTTGCTATTCTTTTCTTGCATAGCACACATCAATTTTTATACGCAATTTAGGAGATAATTCAAACCAAGCTAAACCCTGTTATACACAGGAATGTTTCTCAGACCTCTGATTGTAATGCTTATGCTTATTTATTGATTTGATTTGATTCATTAAATGCAATATGCTTTAAAAGTTGTTTTTCTGCCTTTGATTCATATCTTTTATTGTAATTTTTTTTTTTCAGAGTGCCAAATCCAGGCAGGTTTCTCTGAATTTCTCTGTAATAGCTTCATGTAGTTACATGTGCATCAAACAAGTGTAGGATGTCCTATGGTGTTCTCTTCATTAACAACATACAGAAACTACTATGATTAAAGTTTTTCAGTGCTTGGTACCACAAGTTAGATTTTTCCCTTGTTCGTTCAGTGTATAGGACTCAAAAATTACCCAAGGTATTCAGACCTGCATTTGCATTCATAGCTCTTTAAATATTCATTTAAGCAAACTTTATCCCTGTATTTGCTTGGGAAATGCCTAGTACAGAGATAATTCCAGCATGCTAACTTTCTATTTATTTCCCTGTGTGCTCCCATTTTTTGCGAATCATAGAATGGTCTGGGTTAGAAGGGCCCTTCAAAGATAGCCTGGGTCTAACCCTGGCTCCCATCATCAGCAGAGGCAGGTGGAGTTGCTCAAAGCCCCATCCAGCCTGGCTTGAACAGTTACAGGGTTGGAGCATCCACAGCTTCTCTGGGCAACCTATTCCAGACCCTCATTCTTATAGTAAAGTATTTTTTCCTTATTTCTAATATAAAACTATCCTCTTTCAGTTTAAAACCGTTTTACCTTGTCTGGTCACTACAGGCTATAGTAAAAAGTCTTTCACCATCTTTCTTTTAAGTCTACTCTAAGTATTGAAAGGGTGCAAAAAGTTTGCCCCAGAACCTTTCCAAGCTCAGCTCTCAGCCTGTCTGCATAGGAGAGGTGCTTCATTCCTTGGATCTTTGTGGTCTCCTCTAGACTCACTCCAGCAGCTCAATGTCCTCCTAGTGCTGAGAACCCCAAAGTTGGATGCAGTACGCTGGTTGGGATCTCATTAGGAGTGGAGTAGAGAGGGAGGATTGCTTCCCTGGACCTGCTGGCCACACTGCTTTTGATGCAGCTGCCTTTCTGGTCTGCAAGCTCACCCTCACAGCTTATGTCCAATTTTCCTTTTTTTTCTTTTAGATTCTCTTGCATGCACTTGACCGTATTTACAGTTCCCACCTCTGTCATTAGTCTGTGCAGCTGAAATGTTTACAGATGGGTAATATCTGGTTCCAGAAAGAAAGAAGGAAAGGTCCTGTAACAAAGTCACAAGTTATTCTGCTTTAAATCCTGCCAGTCTGTATTATTTTCAGGGCAAGGTTGCCTAATGTTATGAAAAACAACACATGGCCTTAATCCTCTAGGAAAGACAAGTAAAATGAGAACAGTGAAAGCAGTCATGCAGCTGTGGTGGGGGCCTGCCTTAATGGCCTTGACTTACATCCAAGTAAGAAATTTCAAGGAATATTTTATTTGTGATTTTCCTCTGTTTAGAATGACATGCAATAGAAATAGACTCTCATTTTCCAAAAGAAATGTTCTTAGCTAGTGCAAAAGAATATTAAGGTTGCATGAGGTTTAATTCACTTAACTGAAACTTCCAAATCCTTCTGGTATCATGTAAGTTTTGAAGTATTTGTGAAAAAAAAAAATAAATCTACATCAGACTTCTAGGTGCTTTAAGTAGAAATGTGTCATCTGTTGAGATAATTTAGAAGAAACAAATAGTTTAGTTCAGGGTACTACACCTTTCAGAGGAATCAGGCTTTCTTTATGTGTAAGGGAAATGCACTTCTGTCTTGAGACAACCCCTGTTTTGTTTGTCAGCCATGGGAAGCAAGTACTTTCAGCCCTTACACACTTGCTTGGGTAGCATATGTAGATTGGGAACCTGTTTTTCAGAGGTAAAGTTATGGAAATTTGTAACCCTGCTGACAAGTCATTTGTGTAGCCTAGAATAAAATTCCAGCAGTAACTCAGAATAGCAATTAAAGGACCTCCTTGTGTTAACTACATCTTGCACCATATAGCTGTAAGGAAGTGTACCTTGTCAATAGCCATATAATAAGGAAATTTTACAGAGTGTCCTTTGAATAAAGTATTTTTTTGTTTCAAATGCATTGAGCTTTGCTAACGTTACCTGGCGGTAAAGATGACTAGTCACAGCACATTCCAGGAAGTGCAGCTGTTTGCCCTCTTGCAAAATAAGGAATATATTTGTTGTAGAGACTGTGCAAGGAGACCAATCCCTTGGTGACTGATACTGCTTTCCCTATTGGAGAGCTTGAAGCCAGGAATCTGGAACTGTTAAGAGACTGTTTCAGATGATGCATGTTAAAACCAGCATATGCTTTTCCAGTCACAGACTGAAACCAGCTCTCATGCTGCACTGATCAGCCACTTTCACTCAGATTCTTCTCTTCTATTGTTCTTCGAATAGGAACTTTAAAAAAACCCTCACTTCTCAAGTTTCTTTTAGGAAAGTGCCTAAAAGCCTGTTAAAATTATTTTTAGCATGGCAGAAGTAGAAAAGTGTCTACACTTTACTAAATGTTGATTCCTTTTTCTTAGAAGGAAGATAGGTGCAAAGAAATATAACCTAAAAGTGATACTCATAGTATCAAGCTTACCAGAATCAAACTAATTATGGACAATTTTTTCATTCTATTGGCTGTGTAATTTTAAAAAATAATACTACGTTTCTGGACATAAACTTCACTGCTGTTCTTCAATTAATATTGAACATTATTCACTTTCACTCATAGGAATTCTCTTCTGGTGTTTTATCACTTACCATCTTGGGATGCACACTAAATGATTTTTCCTAATTTTTACACTGTTAGCTTGAAATCAGTGACACTTGCCAGAATTTTTGCTGTTAATAATTAAGACACCCCCTAATTTTTTTATAAGGTTTATAAGAAAATTTTATTGCTTTTGTCCTGGTCCTATATACACTCATGCCAATTTCATTAGGCTGCTGGTGGTGACTGTATTTTGGGAAGAGGTAGCTGGAAGAAGCCAGCCTTCTAAATCACAGGCTCAAGGTGCCCCTGTAGCAATCAACTGCATCTCAAACTGTGGTCAAACCTAATTTTAATTCTGCAGAGGCACTTCCACTGTTTACAGAGGTAGGTGGAGGATTGCTCCAGTGTTGGAGGCTTCTGATACTTAGTTTTACTTGTCTTTTGTGGCTGGTCTGGTCTCCCTTGTTTTCATATCTTGTGAGCTGACATAATTCTTTCTGTGACCTGCTGTTCAGACCCTGGATATTTTTATAGGCTGAGATCTTCTGTAATGAGCGTGCTTCTTGAAAGAGTAAATATGTCAAACTCTTCTGCCGCTACTGCAGGCTGTGCATTTCCCTCCCCTTGACTGGTTAGTTACACTTTGCCTTTTGCAGTTCCTGTGGTTTGAATCCTGCTCTCCTGAACAGTGAAGGTAAGTACCTGTTTTTGTTTGCTTGCATACATACACACACATCTGTCTTAAGTAACCTCTCTAGGTAAAGTTCTGTCTCTTCTGGAATCACTGCTCATGATTTTTCTCTCCCGTTCTTACTGGAGAGACACAGGTGAGCTCATCTGCTAAGTGTTTTCATGCTGCCACAGGCATAGATAAACCTTCGTGTCAACTGCTGTAGTATTGTGGCAGCATTTCTGGTACAGTCTGGAACACTCAGTGATCTTTTAGAACTTGCATGATTCCAGGATTCCAAGACTACTCATCAACATGCAGGCTCATGTGGCTGCATTACTATCAGATTCTTATGCACACTGCCAGCAAACATGGCAAGACATGTTGTTCTCTGTGCTTAGCTGTGACAGCTGCTCTGAGCAGTGTGTGTGATGGTGTAGCAGCTGCTCTTGGAGCGCAAGGGTATATGGGACTGTGAGGTCCTGAATGGACCTGGTGAGGGCCTGGTATATAATTAAGTCAGTGAAGTGGTAACTGAAGCTAAAGGAGGTGGAGCATGTTTGGTTCCTTCACTTTCTGCATGTGAGAAAGTACAGATAAATTCCTTAGCAAACGTTGTCAGGATGTACCCATTTGAGCTAGTTCTCAGAATGGTGGAAAATCTGTGGGCATGTGAAGTTATTGTTTCAAGCGAAGGTTAAACAGTGTTTGTTCTCAGCACGCATTGCTGAGGTAGCTGGTCATCTGGAGTTGGTTTGAGGGTGAAGAAGGCCCAAATTAATAAAACAAATATCCTGTCAGCAGGAGGGAAGTTCAGTGATGTTTATTTATATTGAAAATACAACATTTCAAGCAACAATAGGGGTTGAGATTGTGGGAATCACAATTCAAAGGAAACCTGTGGGGTATCATGCTGGTGCATCTCCCAGGCTGTCGTGGGGAGTGGTTCTGGTATTGTCTTCTTACCCACCTCTACCATGAGAACTGTGTGCTGTGCAGGAAGAGAGGGGGTTGATGAAATAAATGGAATCAGTCATCAATGCTGACAGACAGGTATGATGTAATGATATCCAAACTAGGGACATTGTCATGGCAGGCCTGAATTTGGGTCTTGAGATGGTCAGAATGAGGGCTGGGCTCAGAATGAGTAGATAAGAACAAATGTGGTTCACCTAGGAAAAGATCTTGAGGGCAGGTAATGTCCCTTCCTTACCAAGCATGTTTAATGCCTGAAAGAATGTAATGGAAATTTGAACTGAGAAGCAGGGTATACAGCAGTAGAATTTTTCAAAAAGGGTATTCTGCGAGTGATACTTCAAATGCAGGAGTCCCTGTGTGATCAAGCAGTGAAGACAAATACAGCATTGGACTGGTAGCTGCAGTCAAGGGCTGCATGACTGAATGAAATACCATGAGCTCATAAATTTTCAGTCTCAGAAGAGAAAAGAGATGACTGGAACAGTTTTTTAACCTGTGTCATCTCTGACTGTTTAAAGGATTATGATTCTTGCATGACCAGGTACACAGTAAGAAACAAGGCATCCTTAAGCCCACACAGGTTATAACTTTTGTGCGTTGCTGCAGAAGAGCTGAAACTGTGCTGTATTGTTTAGTCACATATCCAGTGTCTGTGTCATCCTTTGTATGCAGATGAGTGTCTTGTGTTTCTCACCATTGTTGTGGTACCTTTTTTGGAGCAGTAATAGATTGGCTGGTTTGTCGTGATCTTGTGGCACAGTACCTTTTCCTTTTGCTTCCAGTTGATGATACCTTATTCTCTTTGCTGAAGGGTTCAAGTCAGTAAGCACTAATGTCACACACATCTTTGCCTGCCAGAAATGTCATGCAGTGCTGCTCCAGTGCTTGTATAATTTCGTTCCTTGTGTCAGCAAAAACATTCATGTTCATCAGACTGAGGTACTCAATCATGAGATCAGTTAGCCTTTTTTATTTTTCTGCTAGCAATCTTTTTCTCTGAATTAGCTCTTCAGTCCTGGTGTGTTCTAAACAGATGCTTTTGCTGCAGGGAGCTCTCAGAATGGGTGAAAGGCGAAGACAGAGTGAGCGTAACTGAGGGCTGGGAATTGTGCAACCACTTCATTTAGAGGCAGTGCTTAAAACTTGGTGTTCATAAAAGTGTCTCAGTCTGACTTTGCACTTACATATACTAGTCTGTACCCCAGTTCACTAAAACCAGCCCTGCTCAGATTTTTTCCCTTTTTCCTGTGTGTTTTGTCTTTCTGTATTAAGGAAGCCTCTCAGCTTTGTTGGAGCCATCACACAAACACTCACATCGTTTTGAGCCAAGTTTCATTACTGAAGTTTAGGTTAAACATGTTGCAAAATTTAGGTTTACCTAATCTGTAGAAGAAGGCTTCTTTTAGTCTGATACTCCTCCATTACTCCTTCTTACCATTTTTCCTTTAGCAAGTCCACTGTCTAACTAGGCATTCATAGTCATCTGTTGTTCATTAGTAGGTTTCCATATAATAAGTCTCAATTGGGAGAGATAATAGGTTGTTTTCACTTGACCTACTTTTGAGATAACCATTTCTGAATAATGTTTTAGTTTCTTTTACCTCTCTTTAGAAAGCATTCCATAACCTGGAGTGCTGCTGTAAACCAAGAGTGGTCAGGTCACTGTTTTTTACTTTTTCCATTCCCCTTTGTTGTTTACTATTTTGAAGTTTTCCAAAATTACAGATGTAATTTATTCAACCTTAAATCAATATAATAAACATCTGTGTATGAGAATTTTTAAGGAAGTTTTGTAGAATGTTTGAATTCCAAAATAGTTTTAGGAAGAATGATGCTCTCTAAGCCACTTCAAAACGTGTTTGTTTTGTTTGTTTTTTTTTTTAACATTCAGTGCTTGATAGAGTTTGGCTTTGTTTCTCAGATATTAACTTGTACACCTGAAAAAAACTGCCTTTGAGCAAGGCTTATGATCCAAAATGTGTATGTTGTGCCACAGTAGTGTCTGGCACTTGTCAGAGTAAGTGAGAGATTTACCTTGAAATGCAGGGGCATTTGCCCCAGCAGTGCCTAAGTACAGTGGATATACAGAAAGCAAAAGATGCCAGACATTGAGGGGTTTTTTTCATTAATGCTAACCTTCCTTTTAGCTGTGCCTAATGTTTTAATTTCATAGTTAGTTCTTACGATCTGCCTCTCAGCATCAGCAGTGGCAGGGTTGCATTTCTGGATATATATCAGAAGGGGTGATGTGCCATCTGCAATCCACATGTGGATATTGTGTTTTAAAACAACTCTAAGCTGTATAAAGATCTTAGTAAACAAATGCGTAGCTGACACACATATGCATGAAATTTTTTATTTTTTTTGTTTATACTAGCAAACATACGGAGTTTTAAAATTAAGCTTCCTGAGCAGTTGTTTAATTGTGTTTGTATAGCAAATGGCAAGTCACTGCATGTGAGGGAAGGACTGAGACTGTTCAAAGTATTTGAAATATTAGCTAAGGGAGGAAAACTGGTAGTCTTTAGTCCTGATCTGCAGTCTCATTTTCAAAATGTATGAGAAAGTTAAAATGATATTATTTCTTCAGCTGTTTAGGCTGAATCCTGAGTTGCTTGCTGCAGTTCTTCTCTGGTTCTCTAAAATTCACAATACAGAAGATCAGTTAAAATTGCATTAGTTGTGACAGATGCTTGAACAAAACAGGCAATACAGAGAAGCAAAGTTGCTGTGACTGCTACAGTTGTATTTAATTACCTGCTGAACCAGAGTGGTGGAGGTTTGGTAGACATAGATCTATGATTTTACTGTTCAGGATTTTTTTCCGACTTCTTCAAGAGGAAACTGAAGAATGCATTGTTTAGGGATTTTTTTTTTTTCTTGTTGGCATAAATGAACAAAAGTAGGTATTTTGAATGCCTTATAAAACAGATAACTCCTGTTTTTAGGACCCTTAATTGCTGTAAATTAGAACAAATTATTAACTGTGAGTCTCTAAAGACTTAGAATGCATTTGATCTAGTATTGTAATATTTAAGAAATGCAGATAGGTTGGTACTGGGACTGGCTCCAGCAAATAATAATGCATTTAAAACATGAAAAAGTTGCATAGATGTTTCAGTATGCAAGTACTTTCCATGGAAATCCTTTAAGTAAATGTTGTCATCATTCTTAGTGACTGATATGATGTTGTCCTCTCCTCTTTACATATTATATGAGCTAAGAGCTTTAGCCTAATGAGTTAAGAAATGTATTTCCCAAGGTACAGATTTATGAACTTTGAAATATGTTCCTAATTCTTCCTGTTTGTGTCTCTGTTTGTTTATTAACTCCGTTGCTTTCTCAAATTCTTTTGTGTTGCATGTAACTGTCAACCAGCCCTGCCATCTCTGCCTCTGAGGGATCCTGAACTGCTGACGGTCAGGAGGATGGCTGGTGGTGGTACCTTTTAGATGTGGGGTGCTCTTCCTGCTTTTGGCTACTGTTGAAGGCAGAGATCTGGGACAAACTTACTTTTGGTTTGGTCCGGTGGATCTGCTCTTTCTATTCACAAGTGAAAGTGAGGAAAACTTTTCACTGTGGTTTTAGAAAAGTCTAAGTTCATCGCAGCAAAAGTTGCTACTGCATATGCTTCACTGGTAGCCTTAATTTTTCAGTCACTCGGCCAGACCTTCAAGTTTGCGGCAGTGCATGAACTGGGGGTTTTTAGTACTGTAAGCAACATGTGTTTTTTCTTAATGAAGAGCCTAATGTGTTCTGAGGTTCAAAGGCAGAGTAAGGAATTGCAGAGGAACCTGCCCCTGGCATTTTTTTTTTTCCAGCGTCAGATAGATGCTGACTGACAGCTGACTTCCTCAGCTCCTTCAGGAGCAGGTAAGATTAATTCAGATGGCCAGGAATCCTTTGGCATTCAGAGTTACCCTTTCTAGTGATTTCCTTATTGATGTATGTCAGTCTTACTCTGATAAAAAATAGTTTAAAATATAAACTATTTCTTTTAATAGTTTGACATTTATTTCTTTTTTAGTTTATTTCTTTAAATTATTTCTTAGTTTATTTGTACTCGTACAACCTGAAGATGCTTCCTTTTCTACAGGGACATGAAAGCATGTAACCATGCTTTGTTCTTCATCTGCTGCAGTATAGTGATTTCTGAAACAGTGTTCTCCCTGCTACCTCAGTCAAGGGTGGCATACACCTCCAGTATCTGCTGCTACCATGATTGCTACTTCGGATTGTTTCCCAAAACTGTTATAATGTGTGGTGAAAAGTCTGAAGACTCTGACGAAGGCTCTGAGGCTTTCTTGTGGTGCCTGATTGCTATGGACATTGGGATAGGCTGCTCTCAGATGTCAGAAGCAATGAATATCAGTATATTCTACCTAAATTAAATTCTTGGAAAGCACAAGTTTCACATGGTTTTACTGCATAAGTTGGTGGCTTCTTCTTTATCCATTTTGAATTCACTTCCTTGATGCTATTGGCGATGAAGATTTGCTCTTTGGGCAAAAATCTGTATATTGTCCTGGTACGTGTGATAAGGATTGTATTGCCAAGCTACTTCACTGGTTAGCACAACAAATTGAAAGCATTTTATGTTCAAATATTTGAATATAAGCTATTGAAACAGTTTATATTCACTAGCCTTAAATGGTTAAAGTAATTTCCTTTTCTCAAAGAAATAAACTGATTCTATTACTCTTCCTGTAGATCACCTTGCTTTGCAGTTTTCCTACAAGAGGTGCTGGAGTCACAAGTGCAAGGATAGAGCTCTGCCATTGAGGTGTTTCTCTTCATTTTCTGCACTGTCTCCAAAAGAAACTAAACCAGAATTTAACCTTCTCTAGAACGACAAACTCTGCCTCTGTTACTTAGCATTACGACCACTTATACACGTCCTTATATCCATCAAAGGAAGCAGTGCTATTGCAGATAGAGACTTCCTGTCTTGGCCTCAGACCATATTTTTGGGTGCCTGCCAGAAGTGGTGTGTTTTTCTTCTTTCTTTGTTCTACGTTTGGACACAGACCGTACGTTTTCCCTTTACTTGCAGTGGTATCATCATGAACATCAATTCTTATGTTTATGATACCCTGCCTAACTGTAGTGGAGTGTGTGATGCCATCAGATGCCATATTCTACATAAAATGATGAAGGCATCAACAATCCCTCAAGACAGCTGTGACTGCTGTCCTTCTGAGAATTTTAAATTCTTTTTGAATGCTGTGAGGCTAGACAAGAGGGGTTTTTTTTGGAATGACCTATCCAGATTCAGATGACATGGAAGCTACTCTCTTCAGCTTGGTGGCACACGTGAATGGTTAAGGCACAGCATTTCTGTGTACCTCTGCACAGCAGCTCCATGCAGTATGGAGGGATGTCCAGCATTTGCCCACTGAATGAACAGCTATTATACTATTAGTGTGGACAGTCAACAACCATATCATATAACATAAACAGAAGCATGAGATCTTTATCCAGTGTAGGGAAATCATTGACTTTTGGGGGGGCTGCTAGTGAGATGCCCAGGACAAAAGTTCAAAATAATACAACTTGAAATAAGAATTCCTAAGCCTTACCTTTCTCTCTTTTTTTTTTTTTTCTTTTTTTTTTTCTTTTTACTTTAAAGAGTAGTAGCTTTTCTGCTTCTGAGTCCATTGATTCCTAGCATTGCAACTAGATGCCATCTACCCACACAGTTTGAGGTACGAGTTTTTACTGAGCATTTCTGCCTCATCTTCAAAAAACGCATCAGGAATCTTGGGAGTGCTGGGACATCTTGTCTTCCCAAATGCTTGCCCTTGTCAACTAGGCTGTCTGAGCCAAATAAATGTGTGTGTCTCTCAGCCCCTGAATTGTGCTTGTCAGTTCTAAGCACAGGGTTAGTCAAGGCAAATTGTATCCTATGTCTTCCTGTCAGGACTTGGTTGGGTTCCTTGGTATTTTGCTTTGATCAGGAATAGTGTTTCACAGGGCACCTTAATTAGGCATCAGTGTCTTTTGTGAAGGAGCCTTTCAAAGATGCAGCCATGAGTAGTCTGCTGTTTCTTCTGGGGAGAAGGATGGTGAACATGAGAGAGCACTCACCTGAAGAAGATGTGAAGGCTTCTTGTTAATCCCTACAGATAATTCCAGATATATTCCATTTTCATATTCATAGTCCTCTTTCTGCCTCAGGTGCTGTCAACTAATTTTGGTATTCAGATATTACAGAGAGACCAAGAATGCAGCAGATGTTCCAGCTATTTGTGTCCTCCCAGAGGGAGGAGATGTGAGAATTCTCCTGCCCCAGCAGCTCCAGTCATGCTTGGTCATAATGTGAGTGGACAGTATTTCTTAAAAGTATTGGTTACTGCTAACATAACCAGTTACAGCAGATCTGAATTTGGAAAGCACTATGGTTTGTGGATGAAGTGTGCATGTCTTAGGATCTTATTTGAACAGTATACCAGGTCGGCAGTTTTTTAATATTGCTGTCTTATTTTATAATAAGTCAAGGTTTATGGAGGCCAGAATGATGGCACATGCTTGTGAATATATTCAAAACAAGCCTTTGGCCTTAAAATGAGTGACTTACTTTTTATAATGAAACTGGCACCCAAAACTTTGTAATCACTAAAATGTATATAGAAGTAGCAATGTGTATTTCATTTTGACGGCATATCAGGTATCACAAATATAATTAAAAAAGAGTGCCTTCACAGATGCTGGCTGTGGGTGTGTTTTGTCAATACCTGGACTGTGGGTAACCTTTTTTTTTCCTCCCCTGAAGATGTATCAGACACTTTGATCAATAGATAGTCTCCGATTCACTGAAAAAAGAGATACTATTTATTTGTTGGTGGTTGGTAGTTCTGAGATGCAAAAGATACAGTTTCATTTGTCTTGTTTAGTCAAAATAACATTCTGTCTCCTTTGAGTTTTAGCATAAACCACCTGTGAATAATTAACCTAGACATTTGTAGTTATACTAGTTTTACCCTATGAAACCAGTACTATGTCAAATGAAAAATCTGTTGCTTTATACATGAGGATTTTGCCCTGAGAAGTATGGGGAGGAAAAAGCTGTTGCCTTATTCACAAAGGGATTTCAGCACACTGCTTTGAGTCAGACATCAGTACCCTTGAAGAGAGGTGGACAACTTACATGGGATTCACAACCACTAGTAGGTAGACAAGGACTTCCACAAGCGTCAAAACAGAAGTTGGCATGCATGAGATCCTAGTTTCTGTCTAGAAAGAGATGTCCTACTTCATGTGGAAAAGTAGTCCCTGTTGCCCCCAGAAAATTAATATCCTGGACCTCTGACATAAGGCCTTTCCATGCATGGAAATTCTAAATACATGAATTTGGACTAAATATAATTTGTGGCATTTGTTTTCTTCTTTATGTACTGAGGTTAGAAATAACTTCAAGATGATAAAAAAAATTCTTTATTTCAAGTCTCAGTCAAGGTTCAGCATTTTGAAGTGAGTTCAATTTCGATTTAATTTAGAAACCAACTGGGGAAAAGTTATGAGTAGCTTTGAATTGGAGATCAGGTAAGATGAGCATAAGTCTCTGTGATCATCAAATACATTACTTTCTCTCAGGTCTTTATTGCATGAATGTTTTTAATTATGAGTGAGGGTTTTGTTATACACATTGGCCTGTGTGCATCTATAGTTCTGCAAAGAATTTTAAAGCTGAATTTCAAAGGAGGATATGGCATTAATGTGTAATGCTCTTCAAAAGGTAAATGTACACAGAGTCCACATTTTAAAGGATCTGGAAAAATTGAATAGACAGCGGGTACCATGCAGGAGCTCCGTGTGTGTGTGTGTGTGTGCATCAGCAGTGAAGGCTCTGCAGAATTTGTGTTGCCCAGTCAGGCAGGGGATACTGACACTTGTTACACCTTGGGAGTGTAACTTGCATGCTGAGTGCACTTGCATGCTTCTTAAAAGCTAGAGAAATAACAAAATGCATGAAGTTCACAACTAATTCAAAACAAGTGTTTGGGAGCAGTCAATCATCACAAAATTCCAGTTTTGAGTAGTAATTTTTAAAAAAGTTCTTGACTTTTTTTTTCTCCAATGTTTATATTAAGATAGATTTCTTTATTGCTGTTAAATACTTGTATAATTCAGTCTAGTAGGTTATTTTTTCTCTTCTTTATTTGCCTATTCATTCACTATGAAGTGCTTGTATTTCACCTGTATCTGATAAGTATTGGAATAAAGACCAGAAACCCACTGTGATAAACTGGAATTTTTGTTTTTTCCGTGCAGTCATTAGGGTCAATACTGTCCTTGGGTTTTTTTGTCATGCCTGTGATTTTTGCAAAGAAGTTTTCTTCTCTTTACCCCTGATTCACTTGGTTTGATAGACTGAGAGATTTCCAGGTGTCTGTATATGGAGTCTGCTGTGTTTAAATTCCTTAGGAATTCTGAAAAGAAATTAGATTATTTGTGCAAGTGTTGAGGGCCTGTCAAGAACCGGTCACAAACCTGAAAGTCACTCTGCATTTACAGTATAAACTGTGGAGTAAAAACCACAGAGCATTGTGAAACCAGACTGAGGAAATGGGGAAACATGATGGCTTTTAGTATTATGTTGCCCAAACATGTTTACTGTTTCTGTCAGGTGAGTTCCTGCTGGCTTTTTCCTGACATTAATAATAAGCTGTGTTGTGTAGATATTGGAATGATCTGTTTTGGCAAGGCATTACATTAGTTTTGAGCCTAATATATTTGTAGTCTGGCCTCATAATGCTACATTTCACCTCTGCTTTTCTGTTCATCGACTAGACTTGTTGCTGGTCTCTACACGCAGCCAACTGTGCTGAGATCAAGTAAGTCTATTTGGTTATAAAAATCCAATTTGAATGAAACAGCTGTATAGCCAGCTGAATAAATGAGCTTTGTGCTAAACAGATGCTGCTTTACTGCTTTCAGTTAATGTTTTCTCTAGTACCATTCTCTTAGTTCCACAGTTAAGACAAGCAGGTGATTTCTGGTATTTGTTTAAGATTTGGTTTTTTTCAATTTCATATGAAAAGCTTGATAACTCTTAAAATATAGGTCAGGATTTGGGGGAAAATCTTACTTGATTAGATAGCATTGTTTTGAGTAATGAGAACGTTTTAAATGGTGGTGGTTCCTGCTTCATCTTTTTTTATGGGGAATGTGAATGCATTCGTACATACATTTAGGATTAAATGGTCTAAGGCAACTAGGAAGTAAAAAACATATATTTAGTATTTCTTTTACTTTCCTACACATCTAAAGATATGGTAGGCAGTTGTCTCTACCCAACACTGAGCAAACTAGAATATCCTATTTTTTTACTGCATCTCTGTTTCTTTAAATAAACTGCATTTTTTAAAAAATGCATAAAATCTATTTGGGAAAAAAAGATTGAAGTGGGGTGTGGTCCTGAGATACTTGCAGTTTTACAGTGTACACAGAGACATTGACCCAGTTTAAAGTGTACCATCCTTTCTCCACCATTTGAGTTGCTCTTAGTTTTCAAAAGGAAGAATCTAAAAAATCTTCTGAATTTTTTAATTCTGACAGAATTAATGAGACACTGTCTTTTCCTGAAAATAACATGAAGAAAAGCATCATACTTGTGGATGTTTTGCTGGCCTAGTTGAGGTTGTATGTGCCATCTTTATCCATGGCTTTCCTTCTTTATGATGGACATTTTAATTCTGCATAGTAGTGGTATTTATGGCTTCTTGACATCAGACCTGATATCACTGCTACATATCAGGTGAGAGGCCATCAGGATTCTCAATGATTTGATGAGACCTGGAATTCATCTCTCCCTTCCCACACCAGCCTCCCCCCTTCTCTTTCACCCCATCTGTACCTTGTTGGGGACCTTCAAGCTTTCAGTGTGACCACTTCTTTACCAAGCTGACTACAGTGTGAAGAGTCACCCTTATCCTGTTTGAATTCCTGAAATAGGGGAGACTTACTCTAGTACAGGCCTCTGTTTCATCCACTGTCCCCCTCAATTATCCACTAACCCCCTGATCTATCCACTCCCTCTGGATGCAAAACAGTCCTGCACGTCTGGTAAGAGGAAGGACTGACACTGACTTTGTAGTTGGGAAGTTGAGTTATAAGTAACTCAACACCCTCTCTCTGAAGGAAGAAAGAAGGTTGCATTATCACATTTCTGAACATGAAATGGCAGGATAGGAAAGAGAAAAACATACAGGCAGAGCAGGGCTGAACCAAGTCATGGCAGGCGGAAGCTGAGAGCAAGGAGTGAACATCATGATAGCACAGTCGTATCCACACTTTGAAGTGATACTTGAAATTTTGGTGTGGTTTAAAATTCATGGAGTCAACCTCTTACCACTGTATCATCTGCTATATTGCTGTCTTAGTAAGTGTCGTCTAGAGATGTTTAAGTTCTTTTCAAACATGTCTGGGTTTTGGGTTGGGAAAAATGATAAATATTTTCTGCTGCTGCCTGATGGTCTGATGACTGATTTCAGGTGATGGCTGCTGCTTCAGAAGCATTTAGTTCTCCAGATTTGCCATTCCAGCATGTACAGTCACAATTTCATTCTTTTTGTGTGAGTTGCAATACAAAATGCAGTGTAGGGCTGTATGGGAAGCCTCTCACTTGACGTTTTTACCAACACTTTGCTCCTGGTCCTGCTCTGTTCCCTAGACTGGAGCCAGATACACTTCTGAACACCTCTGTTTTACTCAGGGTACTGTTGCCACCTCGTGGCATTGGCCAAAAGCAGCAGCAAATGCTCCATGACCTAAATCACTCACTGACAGATGTCACAAGCGAGATGGATGTGGGATGCACAAAGGGGATGAGTGGATCTCTTATGAGGCTTCACCTCTGTGCAGCACTCAGAAGTTTGTTACATGGGATTTCTGATCAAAGTGCCAGATTCCTTGTGTGCCAACAGTGGCAGAGGCAGTGGCAGTCTTTATTCCTTTTTTTTGTTCCATTTATTTTCTAGGGCAGAGATATCAGCTGTTGTCCATACTGAGCCTCAGATTTTGGAAACTCATTGTGAAGTTCTCAGCCTTTTGGAAGAATTGCAGTAGCACAGCCCTGACAGACCATCTGCCTGAACAAGTAAATCATCCTAAGTATGTGCCAATAATTCAGCTTTTGTAAACGAGATGTTGAGCAACAAGACTTAGAAGGCTTGTTCAGATCTTGTTATCCACAACTCTTTTTTTATGTTGTTGTTTTTTTTTTTTTTTTTTTAAACTGAATACTTGAAATAGTTCATGAAAGTATTGCAATAACCCTGTGAAGTGGTATTCAGCTTGGCCTAGCCCCAGAATGCAAACTGTGTTATTACTGTTGCTAAAGCATTCTAAGAGCTGAAGTACAAGTTTCCTGTAAAGAGGATAAAATACTTGAATAAACTCATTTAGGCTTTGGC
Source organism: Scytalopus superciliaris (assembly GCA_013400415.1). NCBI lineage: Eukaryota > Metazoa > Chordata > Aves > Passeriformes > Rhinocryptidae > Scytalopus > Scytalopus superciliaris. The sequence goes on from VXBX01008210.1 coordinate 254,631, forward strand.
TAAAATTCTGGTGTGTTGGTTTTAATTGTAATTTAGAGCAATCAATAAAAGTTAATATTGAGGTTTTAATGTAATGTTGAAATGCTAAGCAGAGTTTACATCTGAAATTTGCCTACATTGCTCACTAGTGTAAGTCTGCTTAATATAGGGAAAAATGATCAAGGTATGATTTTCAGTTGTCACAACTAAATTAGAGATCATCCAAGCCCTTCTTTTTGAGAGAAATGCTTAATTTTAGCAGCAATTCATTATTATGGTCATCTCCTCTGACAATTATATACTTTTTTAAAAAAAATCAGCTAATTCAGGTTAAAATTCTCTTAGCCAAAGTTAAAAAAAATATTAAAGCTTACCTATAACTGGGATCTTCTGTAAGTGTACATCACATGCCTGTGCTGGCATTGTAGATGGAACAAAGAAGGTGATACTGCGCTCTCACTTGGACCAGCCTGAAGTGCTGTTTTCTCAAGTGTCCTTTAGTTCCCCTGTACACCAGGGGAAGCAAGTGCTGAAAATCTTCTCTTTAAGACTGCCTTCAGTGATGAGTTCTTAAATTTCTTTAGGTATTGACTTTCCAGCACTTGTTCAGCATAGTCAATGTTTTCCCAAAAGAAATCCAGTTCTTGCAAGTACTCTTCCAGATTCTTTGCAGCTTCAGTCTAAGCTCTAAGCAAATAATAAACTGATTTAAAACCGATTTGGAACAAGCAGAAATCAATATGGTCCTTTGAATGAACACCATATAATTAGGTACATCTGTCTTGTGAATGTAAACTGTAGCTAAACTGAATGAATTTTTAAAGAGCAAGCTCTGCTTAGGTTTAATATCCATTTAAATCTCCCTTTTAATCTCTTAATTAAATTTGAACTAAAAGGAGATTATTCACATAGCTTGGTATTTTTTAGATTTGTTTTATTTGAACTTTTATCTAGATAAGATTCCATTTGATATGCAAGTGGTGTTTTGACTGCATGATTAGTGGCTTTGGCGTCTAAGAGAAAAAGGGCATAGTTTGATTGTTACACATTAGCAAAATACTTGGATCCTTTCCTTGGGATGGAACACAGCCCTCACAAACCAAGGCACATGTGTTTTCCCACATGTACACTGCTTTTATATGAACAAAAGCCTTCCTTTTTTTAAGCTAGTATTCAGTTTTCTGTT
>VXBX01008210.1:261370-275497 GCA_013400415.1 Scytalopus superciliaris
GACATTTCAGCATTGAGCTTTAGAATCTTCTTGGCAGCAATGTTAGCTTTTTTTTTTTCCCTACTGAGGTACTTATTATTTTTGTTATGTATTTATACATAGTAGCATTTGCCACCTCTGTATCTAATAAGCAAATATTTCTGTAGGCAGAGCTGTCTCAGCATGCATCGAGACACAGAACATAGGCAGGGTTTTCAGCTGGACTGGGGATGTGCTGACACACAGCTACCCTTCACAATTCCCTGGGTATTGCTGTACTAAGCCAAGGCCTCCCTCATTGTTTAGCAGAAGTTAGGACAATTTACACATGCTGAGTTAAAAACCGAGCCAAACCAAAACCAACTAATTTTTTTTTTTCAAAGTAAAACCAGAAGGGTTTTTTTTGTTTGTTTTAGCAGAGAGGGGTGTAAAGGGCATACCCCTTCTCTTACCCAGCTTTGTAGCTTCTAGACTTTCAGCCACTGAAGTATGTAAACTCATTTTTTTGTGTGTTGCACACAAATGATTTAATTTTCCTCTGGGAATTCTGGCCTTCCCTCTGCGACAGTGTCTGTCCAAGTGTGTGGTGGCTTTTAAGCCCTTCATAATAGGAAGGTACTTTTCTGTAAGAGAATCTGCTGTATGAAATTTAGCTATATCTACTGATTCTATTTTTACAGTTTTTGTCATTCTTTGTTTTATCCTTCCTATTCTATATCATGTGCACAGTTTACAACTAAAGTGGGTTTTTCTGAGCTTCCAGACTTTTTACTCTTCCTGGGATCCAGAAATCACTCTAGATGCTTTGATAGGTGTCCCTTCCCTGCAGCTGTAGTGCCATTCATTACCTGAGCTCCAGCATTGTCTGCGGACTCTACCTGCGTCATTCCATTACTTTTGCTGGCTCTCTAAGAAAAATAATTAAATTTCTTTGGGTGCAGACTGTGAAGAAGGTGATAATGTCTTCAATATGGAATACCATTACAAGTCCCTGCTTAACCAGAGATCAGAAAATTAAATAGCTAAACAGTCTTCAGTCAGGTTGGTGTCTTTTCAGCCCAAACGTGTGTTTTTAAGAAGTGTAACAACCAAAATGAAACACAAAGAAAATTTCTCAAGTCTGAATTTATGTATGCAGGAGAAAAAGGACTGAGTGAGGAGATGTGATTTTGATTCTGTAGGGAAGAAACAAGGCAAAATCGTTGTATTCTTGTTATCTGTCCAGTGAGGTACAAAGTTTCTGAGGGATTTGAGAAATCTCAATTTGCAGAAGTTGCTGATGTTTAACCACAAGGTTCATTATCTTTTTGTTTCTGTCATCTAAAATAACAAAAGGCATCCATCTGCTGTGTAAATCTGATCATGCAGGGATCTTCATACTGGCTTATATTCTTATCTCTCTACAACACTCCCTTTGATTAAAGGATCCCAGAGACTATTGCAATTCATCCTAACTAACCCTATATTTCTTCCTGTTTCTCCTCTATTCTGTGTGAAGTTTTTTTTGAGCCATTTCAGTCCCCTAAACATTCATTACCCCAAAGCAGTACTTTAGTTCTTTTTTCCTAATGTGTGTTTTTTAACTTGAAATGTGACTTCATTAGCTACTCCAGTGCTGTAATTAGCATAATATTCACTTTCATTCTCTGTGCTTTGAAGGATGCAGCTTCTGTGCTTTATACCCAACAGGAGATGATAAGGCATGTAGAAAAGGAGGAATGTCTTTAAGGAACCCATGGAATTGTGTGTATTGCAAAACAAAAAATTGTCAGTGATACCCAGAGTCTTTGACTAGAATGACATCTGTCTTTCCTAGGTGTGGGAGGAGTACATGGCAAAGGACAGTCCTTGTCATGAATAAAATAACTAAATGGGATAAAAGTTGCTTGCATTGTGAAGTATTATTTACCCCAGTCCTCAGAGCAAATTTGCTGTGGCTAAGGAATTCATACTGTTCTTTGTGACACTGTGTTACTTACAAGACCATCCTATCTATGTCTAGTCCTCCCATACGTTTTAATTAACATAGGTGAATGTTGCAATCTGAAATGTTTCCATTTTTTTCTCCTCTGTGCACCAATTTCGTACAGTTAACAGCTTTGGCTCTTTCTGACTTCGTCTTGAAGTACATTTATTTCTACTTGATTCCAGTAAAATACTTGCTGGCTGTTAATAGTGTTACTTCCAGAACACCCTGACAGCCCTTCAGGCGTGCACATTTAACCCTGTGAGGGAGAGGCAGGTGGGAATTTGAAAAGACCACACCTCTCCTTTTGTCAGAGCAGACACATTTCCAGAGAGGTTTTTTTCCTGTTCCCTGTGCTAAAGAATCTATTAAATGAGTAGGCAGGAAAAGATGGTTCCTTATGACAGTGGTTTTACTGGAGGCTGTGCTAATTTAGAATAGGCTTCCAAGTAATTCCCCCCGATTTTGCATTGAAGGCATATGTGATGTATGGCAAACTGGGGAGACGCTGCAAAAGACCCCAGTTATCTTGCTGTGCTGTGCTGTGTAGTAGTTAAAAATTACAGTCTTTTTCTAGGAGGACTGGGGGGAAGTGCAAAGAAGTCAGATAGTTTTTCCGAGAAGGCAAAGTGATCTCAGGGTAGATGGCACCATGCACTGAGCATGAGTGAAAGAAGATTATTTAGCTTAAACTACCTGAAAGAAAGCTGCTGCTTCTCATCCTGTAAGTATGTATTTAGTCATTCAGTATTAGTCAGTGTAATTATGGAGCCTACAGAAATAATTCCAGATAGCAGGCAGTGTTGAAATGTACAATTTAGGCTTAAAAAATAATCTGATTAAAAATAGATTTTCCTGCAAGTTAAGAGGGCCCCAATCTGATTGTCAGTTACCACGATCAGACACTGCTCCGCATTCAGGGCTTTTTTGGTCTCTCCTGCTTGCTTTCTCATACCACGTTGGCAAGCTACAACAAGTGAAACTCCACCCTTCCTACAGACTGGGGAGAATGAGATTCATAAACGGCAACAGCTGGCGAGTAAAATCAGGGTTTCTCTGAAGGTGCTGGTTTTCCAGACAGTCGCTGGTGAGCAGCTGAGAAAGGGGCGGGATCCTTTTCAAGTAGGTTAGTTGTGATTTGCTGAATTCGTAGACTTTTCCCCTCAAAACCTCAACACCCTCTCTCCCTCGCTTGCTCTCTCTCGCTCTCTTTTTTTCTTTTTTTTTTNTGAGAGAAGTTGCCTTGCGGCTGCATCTCAGTGCGCACGTCAGCTGTAATCTGGTCCCCCGTGCCTTGCGCTGACACCATGAGTTCGGAAGCCGATGAGCCCAAGGAAGGTATGTTTTCCGAGTGTTTTCCCGGGAGAGGAGACACGCTCTCTCGCGTTGCCGGCGCCTCTTCTCTGAGCGCGGAGGAAACTTTCTGCTCGCTGTAGCTTTAGGCTGTTCAAAGGGGAGGGGGAAAGGCCTTTGCAAAATCAAAGTCCTGCCGATTTAGCCGGATATGAAATGACCGAACTGTTGGCACCCAGGGATGTCTGTCTGTCTTGGCAGTGGTAATTTACTCGCACGTGGGGTACTAATAAATGGAAGAAACAGTGTTTTAGAGTACTGATAGTCACATATCGAAAGAGGAAGGTTTCTTTAATTTGGAAGCACTGTATTTTTCAGCAAAAGAAGAAGTTGGATGGGGGAGAACTGAAAGGTCATTATTTTGGGAATAAGTTTGATGCCACTTAGTTCCCTGTCCCCATGAGTGTGCATGTGAGCGTGTATGTGTGTGTTAAAACAGAGGAGTGTGCCAAAGCTACAGCGTGCTGCTTCTGGAGTGGAACGTGTGGAGGAGCTGGACGTGCTCCAACAAAAATGCAATTATTCCCTAATGTTGATCGGGAGGGGGCTGTGAGCTGGAGTCGGACAGTGGGGAGCAAGCGGGGGAGGAGGAAGGCAATTTCCTGAAAGTGCCTATATACAAAAGAGCATTTATACAGATGAGGGAATAGGGCAGTGGTGGGGTTGTGCACTGGATTTCTTAGAACAGAATTGATGTTTCATGGTTACACATAACCCTTAGGGACACTCAAATATACAGGGATCCAGTATGGCTGAGAAAAACAACTGAAAAAACCCACAGCAGATAAGCAAGCAGTAAGGCAGCCTAAGCATTTTGTATTTGGTGAAAACAAGAACTTTTCAGAATGTTTCAGATGGTTTTCCCCTCATGATCTGTACAACTTCCTCCACATGAAAAATAACATTACCAGGGCTGTCTATCTGCTTACTTCCATAAAAGAGTATTTTGTTGATTTGCAAAAAAGTCAACTTGCACTGTATTAAACATAATGCTAGTAATGCTGATAGAACCTGCATAGTAATGAAGCCTAGTACCTCTGTTTTGATAAGAATAATTCTTCTCATCAAATGAACAGATGAATAAAAAGGCAGCGCTTTTTTTTTTTTCCCCCAAGAAAATTTTGTGGAACAGGTTTATTAAAAAGCACCATTCTAAAAAGTATTTCTCTATAGAAATTGTTTGAAAAAAAGAATATGTGAACATTGTTCCTCAGTTTTACACCAGGAGAGATCTTCTTGCATGCTATAGTGGGAAAGATCCTCTTGTTTCATACAGGAAGTTCCAGACAGCTTACTAAAGTGGCCTATATGTGAAATGTAGATTTCTTTAAAGAAATGTCTTGCCTTCTTAGATGACTCAGATTCTTAAAATCCCCTTTAGATATTTTTGCCTTTCTGTGCATTTCTTTAGAAATGATTTGAGGTGCCAGAATTTTCATGCTGGAAGAAAGTCATTTGAAGCAGGTGTCTGAGACAGAATGGAAAGGGTAGCTTTTTGATTAGTTGTTTTTAGCTTGGGAAATGCACTGAGTAGGTTTTTCGGGTGGTCTGCAAATGTATTCCTGGTAATATACTCCCATCTTTAAAAGAATAATTTAGAAAAGGCATAAGAACAGGGGAATTCGTGTCTATGTGAATAAAGACTGGGATTAACAGGTGAATATATAGAATTGCAGCTTTTGCACTGCTTTGCCTGGTCTGATTGAACATGGCATGAAAGATCACTGATTAAAATACTGAAAAATACAGTCAAATACCTGTGGATTTGTAGTGGTCCAGTATATGTAGCATAAAATAGTTATTTTACCAGAGTCTGTACATTTCAAGGACAAAGCTAGTGATGAAGGCATAATGGCTAATCTGCTACAAGCTCAAAAGTGAAGGAGGAGAAAGCTGTAGGAAAAGTGTTTTAATGATGTTTGCAGAATGATGTAGGCAGAATGGTTCTGTTTTCCTTAAGGCAGAGATGTTCAGGTGTCCAGGGAAGCATCACTGGCCAGAAGCTAGTGAGGGGATATGTGAGAAGCTCTGAAATTCGGTTGCAGCTTCCAGGTGTGACTTTGAGACCATGTGTTGGAAGATCAGCCTGAATGAAAAGGACAGTTGAGGGCACAGCATTGGACATTGTGTATAATCTGCCAGTGATCTGATGCTGAAGTGACCAATATTTCACTTTCAGCTGCTTTATACAAGTGAATTGCAGTATTTGAAGAACTTTGGGATGTCTATAAAAGTAGATTTATTGGGTTATATGGATTATTTTTAAAAATTTGCATAATAACATTGAAGACCATAGTCTTTACTACTGTAAAAATGAACTATTCCCATTGTTACAGTGAAACCCAAAATCAAGATGAATTTCAAATGGCAAACTCATGCCAATTTTCTTTTTATAATTAATCAAATAAAGGTAGAGCTTTTGACCTCAAGCAAAGTCAATTTTTTTTAAAGCAGGAACAGGGAATAAAAAGACATTGCTAGAAGACAATCATTACCTCACTATATGTTATACTAATTGCTGGGTATAGGGTATGCAGTAGTGTATGTGGGATTTTCAGCTTCTGCCTTTGATCTCTTCGTGGACCATATTAGAATGGTAACATGAAACAGGTTTTTGTTTTTTTTCTCCTGTCATGCTGCTTAGTAACTTTAGAACAATCTTTGTATTCATCTGTGTACCACAATGCTGTCGTAAATATGTATGTGTGTCCGTATGGCATCAATCTGTATTGTGTTTACAGACTTCAGTAATGATCGTGACATAAATAACCCTGGCACATACTCTTGTAGTTAGTTTTGCCCTGGATGAAGCAAATTGTGTCTTAAAGTCAGAAGAAGACTACAGCATTAAAATGCATGGCATAATTTCAACCTGGTGTTGATTGATGGCATGCCACATAGTGTGGAAGGTACCAAATGGTTTCAGGCTGTTATTTGACTTAATTCCTGTATGAGATCTGAAGGAAATGTTCTTAATGCTGTTGTGTTACAACTGTATATCAATTTATATACATGCATTTTAGTGTATCTTTTAAAATGCATGCCAATATCAAAATTATTGTGATGTGAACATATTTCTTCAATAGTTGGAAACAGTAATTTATGTAAAGCTCTAGAGAACTTCAGCTTCATTCTGCAGGGTTTATGTTGTATATCTTAAAAACAACAGGAGATAAACCTAATATCTTAAAGGAAAAGTAAAATAATAGCTATTAGAGTGAATGTAATACATTGCCTGTGAAACAATGGATATTCTATTACAAACTTGGACACAGTGAGAGCCTGCATTGCACCTTTATCATACTTAGTTTTAAGTACCGCATTTCATGGGAGAGAGAGATCACTACATTCCTACAAGTGCTCAGAGATTTTTTTTTAGACATGATTAGCATTTTTTTTAATCTAAATGAGGTTACTGAAGAATGAGCTCACCTGTTTTGTTCCTTTTAGAGCTAAGAACAACACAGGAGTTATAAAATCACAGAGCACTCACTGTTTTGAGAAGTCAGTACTCCCTCCTCTAAGTGGTCATGGATTTGCTTCGAGAGTTTGCAGTCACCTCTGACTTTGTGAATGTTTTCCAGGGTAGAATTGTGTTCATTTGGATAACAATTAGTCTGCTCTTGTGCTCCTACATGCTACTTACTCCATACATGGCGTCAGTGGGACTCTATAATGTATGATTCTCCATCCCACTAACTCCAAAACTACCATTTGTTAGAACCTTTTTTGCTTTTATGACAGTGAACAGGAAGATCCAAACTGTACAAGTAGAGCACACAATTAATACTTACTCACAGACCCACCTTCTGCTCTCACCACAAAGACTGCAAAATATGGGCTTCCTTTGTTTCATCTGCTCTTTGCCTACCCTCCCCTGTCAAACCAATAATCTGCATAAAACACTAAGGCCAGTGAAACAGGGGCCTTTTGTCGAGAGCAGCCTGAAACGTTCAGTTCAGGAGCAGGAAGAATCACCTGGTCCCAATGGATGTGTTAGATATCTAGACTAGTCAATGTGAGGATTTTTTTTGTTTGTTTGTGGTTTTTTTTTGTTTTTGTTTTTTTGTTGTTGTTTGGTTTTTTTTGTTTTGTTTGTTTGTTTGGGGGGGGGTTGTGTTTTTTTTTGTACTCCACAGATAACTTTCTTACTGCTGATGAAGAGAATTAAAAGATTACTATGGTCATGTACACAGTTTAGTAAATTGTAGAAATTCTAGACAATTTGGCATTTTGTGCAATCCCTCCTATAGATAATTGGAATACAGGATTAATGGGACAAGGTAATGACAAAAATTAGTACAGGAAAGAAGGAAAAAGCAGTAATCTTATGAGAGGTTAGAAAGGATTATACTAACCAGACACTATAATACTATATCACATATGCATGAGGAAAGCATTGCCAGAGGTACAAATAGCGGGGTGAAAGGAAAACCAAGAAGCTAAAACTTTAATGAGGAAGGAGCAATGGGAAAGTTGGAGGAAATAAGACTACAGTACAGAGGCAAGTCAGAACTGCTAGATTTTTTTTAAAAAATGTAGTTTGGGGGATAGTGCATTTTAATGAAGCAAGATGCAGGAAATGGAGGAAGGGCTCTGAGGACAGGAATACCATTGCCATGGTTTGTAGTACAGCTGCTGCAGCTTCACTGAGATGTGGGCACTTGAATCTCCCAGTAAGAGCACTGACTTCAGGTGTTAAGCCATAAGACTCTCTAACCAGCTCTGCATCTCTCGCCTTAAATATTGACAGAATGGTTGTGTTTATTTCCCTTGCCAAATCAGGGTCATCTCTAAGATAACCTGTCTGTGAGTGGATTAGATGGCCACTCCATTGCTTCTTCTACAGGCTCAGTTGAACTTCGAATTTTTTGTTCTATACCACATTTGGAAGTCCATGTGCAGTACTTGTCTACTGCAGAACACTTTGTACCCCAGGTATTTAGCAATCTGAGCAGCTGGATCAGATGTGGAAGCTCGGTGGTAATTTGAGCACAGGCCATGGGATAAGCACTGCCTGTAGCTGGTAGGTTACTTCAGAGAATCACTGAAATTTAACAGGTTAATCATTTAGCTGAGATTGTTGGATTGAATGCTAGATTGCTTTGAGAAAATTCCATTAATATACTTATGCAATCAAATCTTTTAATTCGCAATGAACTGCAAGACTCACATGCTTAATTTCAAATAAGATGCAGTCCCTTCAACTCTGGTTGATAGAGAGAACTACAGATTAACTGAGGCTGCAGGGAATTTTTAGAGGTCATGGGGCACAACCTTCCACTAGAGGCAGAGCCAGCATGAAAGCTGGATCCAAATTCAGTTAGATGAGGTTGCTCAGGCTTTTTCCAGTCATGCTGAGTATGTCTTCAACAGTGGTGGTTTCACAACTTCTCTAGCACCATATTCCAGTATTTGATCACCCTTGCTATAAAAGTGGTCATTCCTAATGAGACTTCCCCTTGATGCTGCTTGTGTCTCTTGCCCTCTGTTCTTTTGTTGTGTATCCTCAAAAAGAACCTGGCTCTGTCTATTTAAGGTACATGTATCTGTGAGGTCTGTTCTTACTCAGATCAAACCTGGCACTCTCAGCCTGTCTTCTGTATCCTGTGCTCCACCTCCCTAACCATGTTGGTGTCGGTCTGTTGGACCTGCTTCAGTTTGTCAGCTCCTTTTTTGGAGAGATATTGGGGAGCCCAAAACGGTGCACAGTACTCTACATAAAGGAAGACAGTAGTTTGGTTTCAAATGTTAGTAGTTTTTTTCATCTTCCAAAGTTGACTGTTGTACTAGAGACTTAGTTTCCTTACTTTTATCTGTTGATGATGGACTTTGCTGTATTACAGTACTTACACCTTTGAGTTGCTTTCTTTTGGGACTTTGCAGACTATGTGCTGTCATAAATGAGACAGAGGTTAGAGATCAGGGAGCAAAAGTCAGTGAATGTAGAGAATCAAAAGAAGCATCTGGACAAGAGAGAGCCTTGCACCTACATTTGGAGAAGCTGTGTTCTTTACCAGTGCTATTTCCAAGTGTAGCATCAGGCTAAATGAATTTTGAGTATTTTGTAATACATGTGGCAAGAGTAACATGGAAAATGTAACACTGAAAAACCAATTATAATTTGCAGTCTTTATTCAAAAACACACATTCCTTTCATCAGCAACAATTTATTGTTTGGTCAAATCTTCTGTTAAATGTGACAGTTTCATAAGGGTTTCAAGTACTCCTTTTTGAGCAGCAAAATGCATCCCCTCCCCCCTGAAGTATTTAGAGTTTCTATACTAATAAATAAAGCAAATGAAAATAATATTGCAGGTGGTATTTTAACCTTCTGGACTGGTTCTTTTTTTTTTTTTTTTGGTTACAATTAGATTACAAAATGTGGCAAGAGGAGAGCATTTCATAAGGAGAGGTGTAAAAGATTTTTATGCTGCTTAATGAAACAACTTCTGGTTTTCTTTTTTAATATGTCACACTCAATAGAAAAAGTAGTAGGCTAAAATAGTTTCAGCTATTCCATGACGGTTTTAAAGCAAAAATTACTGGGATTTTTTTTCCTTATTTAAGGATTAATTTCATATGTTTGCACATTGGTAGATAGTTCACAGATCCAGTAGTGTCCAGTAGTAGCAATGTTAGTAGTAACAATTGCTGTTTATTAGTTTGTAAGAACTTAGAGCACTGAAACTGACTCAGAATTAATAAATAGCATTAATCTGAACAATAGTCTTACACTGGCATTAACTTTTTGTACAGTGGAAAATCTGGAAGTTAGAGATTTTCATGCTTTCTTGGTTGGAATCATTGTATTTGATGAGTTACATGTGTTTTTTAATGGCAGATGTGCCCTTTTTGTTTTATCTCTATCCTGAGTACAGAACAGGATGCACACTGGGATTAGTGATACAAATGCAACTTCCAAAAACTTGGTTCTTTTAACCATAATGTCAGCAAAAGCACAGGCCTCAAGCCTGCTGTCACCTGGGCACAGTCTCACTTAGAGCAAGGAAGAGAGAAATTGAGAGACCTGCTCTTTGAGATACTCATTCTACATACATAACTTTGGGATGTTTTCTCATAAATTTTGTTCTTACCCCTAAGATTCTCTGCCAGGGTCGGGATGTGATTTGATTAAGTTTCATCAGTTGATTCCCTGTCACAGTTCTGGTTAGTGGTTCACTTCTAGTCCTTGACTGGCTAACAGTGAGAAGTAGATAGCTTGCATCTCTGCACGGCATGGTGATTTCAGTCTGGGGGATTTGGGATTGAAAATCTTCCCCACAGAACTTTTTCAGCAGAAGCAATATAAAGGATTGGATACACACTTTAATTTATTTTGCCTTTTGCAGAATTTGTAACTATACGGATCAGTAATGAAAGATTAAAGAGTCTGTTTTGCATAGCAATAGGGAAAACCTACATTTTAGTTTTGACATGTAATATACAAATGTTGGGATGTCTGCAGAGTCCTGTTCCTGCTGACAGTTTACAGTAATGAGAATAAATAGCACTAAAGTGGGAATAAGCACTTCATTTGTTTGAGAGCATTTATCCTTGAAAGGTTTATAGCCTCAAATTTCAGGGGCATATTCTGAGATTGTTTTATGTATCTATGAAGGTCAGTATTTGCAAGTTTCTCGAAGCTATCTCTGTGATTTCAGATCTCTAAGAATGTGATACCCTCAAGTTTATGTTTCACTTCATACAGGAATTAATAAGGCACTGAATTAGTGCATGCACAGACAAGCTTCCACTTAATTAAATTTATTGAGGTGTGTAGGAAACTTTGACCTTGAAAAATGCAGAAATTCCATTATTTTAAAACTTAAGGCTTTCATGAGATCAGGTTTTGCTTTTGTTATGTCCACTTTACCAAACTATTCTACAAAGATAATTTTATTGATAGAAAGAAGAAAATTTTGGTTTAATTTTAACAGAAATAAGCAGATGACACTGGTAAATATTTCAGCTCCTGATTCCAAGAACTACTTTTCACTGCTTGCAAATGGGAAAATGAATGAATATTTCTGCTCACTTAAAAACGTTTGTATTAAAAATACTCACTGAGGAATACTAATGCAGACTTCAGGAACTTGAAACAATCATGAATTTGAGCATTTGCAAACAGAAATGGTGGATACTTCAGGAAGAATAAAATTTGACTCTGGTGTCTTGTGATGTCTTCACCAAGCTCACAGTCTTGTCCTCAGTGCTGGAAATGAGAGATTTAAATTGTGATGCAAGACATTAGTGTCTTGAATGTATGTTTAAACTCATCTTTCTTTGCAACAAGCAGTTGGTCTCAAAATCAGCTGAAAGAGATGTAATATACAGTTAGATGCTGATCTGTTTGTTGTGGCTTGTTATGTAATGCCATGCATTTTGGAAGGAGAAGGCTGCAGTATCATAGGGAGGAAAAGAGAAACTGTTGACATCCTTATTTTGGTGCAAAAAATGAAATCTAAGTGATTTGGAATTTACATTGACAGTGTTTCTGTTTACCTCTTGCGGGCTTTCCATCTCCAGGTTCAAATTTGTATTCCCTCCTTAATGTGTGAGTAATCTTGAAAATCTCAAGGTTCAACCACTTTTCCTGGTAGTGTATACCCTTCACAGCCAATGAGTGCTGTCCATTACCAGATTAAAAATGCCATTTGATGCCAGTACAAAGTGAAGAAGCTAGACATTTAAATTCTGCAGTGGTCAACAGCTGTAAAAAACAGTGTGGTTTCATACACTTTGCCCGCAAGAAGTGGATTACAAAACAGATGCTAGTTTCACAGAATCACAGAACAGTTAAGGCTGAAAGGAACCTCTGATTAAAACTGTCCACTTTTAATCAGTAAATATATCTGCAACACAAAATAAATAGGATTGCTAGTGCTTTCTTGGATAATAAAGTTCTGTACCCAAGTAGTCTTGCTTCCTGATGTAAAAGAAAATGACAGTGTTGCACACATGATGTTTAATCAGAAGATTAAATTTTCCAGAAGAATAAGTTGCTACCAGTATTGAAGACCTATTTTTTTCTCTTATGTTTTATATTCCATCAGAACTTAATGACTTTAGTGAAAGCAAAACCAAACTCTTAAGGTAGTGGAGAGGTTGACTGGTCAGTCTTAGTTTGTGTCTGAGAGTTTTGGTGGTGTTAGGTCAAAGACTTTAAAGGTAATTTTATGAAATGCTCTCTTCTTGCCACATTTTGTAATCTAATTGTAACAAAAAAAAAAGGTCCAGAAGGTTGAAATAACACCTGCAATATAGTTTTCATTAGTGTTATGTGTATAAATACTTTGCATACTTTTTCAGTTGTTTTGAGCATTTCTTTTGAGTTGGAGATGCCAGGAATAGAGCAATCCAAGTGGAAACAAAGAGGAGTCAAGGCAAAACCTTCAGAAGATAAACTGTATTCTGGTCTTTGAGAGCCTGTTCTGAGCTGACAGCAAGGGAGTAGAGTGAAGAAGAGAAAATTCACAGCCAGAAGTTTGGATGAAGGTCAGGGTAGTTGTAGAATGGATATAGAAGGAACAGGCTGTGACAACTAAATATTGAAAGAAATAGTTAAAGCGGAGGGGTTGGTTTATTTTGCTTGTTATGGAAGAGGGAAGTAAGGGAAATGCATGTTAGCTGTGCAGGGAAAATGACCAGTGCAGACACTGGGTATAGTCCTCCAAAATCACAGGTACCACAAATGATTGGTATGGAAGAGTAGACAGAGCGTTTATTCTCTGTACAACCATGCATTAAATGCCAGAAAATTTATCCTTCGTGCTGTAAAACAGGAAAGTGGGTAATGGAAAATTAAAAGCTTATTAAAAAGAGATTAAAGGGTATAACTAGTATCCTAGGCCTAAGCAACAACCAAAATCTTTATAAATAAAATTCTTAGATGGCATATTTTGTTGTGTTTTATAATCTACATTTCAATGTTGATATTGAAAATGAACATACAAACCAGAGACACCTGAGAACTGAGAGCCCTGGGAATCACTACCAGTTTTTTATGTAGCTGACCTATAGCTGTGGCAGTCTTTCAGAAGTTTCTTTAAAAAAGAGAAGACAGAAATCAAATGTTGTGTGTGTGTGTGTGCATGTGCATATTGTTTAGTTTCTCAGGACAATCAGTGGAAGATAGAAGACTAATTTTTTTATATATAAAAGTATGTATGTATGTAAATACACACACACAAAGTGAACAGCAGCAGTCCAGCTTACTTCCAACATTGTAATGGAAGACAGATACTAAGGGACTCCTGTCCTGTCTGTAAGAAACAGACTCTGTAGTTTACAGGTCGACATGGAGAAGAAGAACAGAGAACTAGAAATACAGGAAAAACATTGTTAACTACTTTCAAAGCCACTGTAAGATCCCTCACAAACTTCTGTGTCATTTGAACTCTCTGAAGCCTCTGCTGTGACTTTCCTTATATGCGATTCAAAATGCATCCCCATTGCATTTTGAGAGCCAGGCTGCTACCTTGTCCTTGTGACTGAGTTCCCCGTTCCTCTCAGGCTAGATTACTGTCCTGTCTTGCTCTTCCAGTTGGTTGTATTTTTGCAACATGTATCTTTATGTCAACTTCAGCCAAGCCCCCACGTCAAATTTGAAGTTTCTCCAGTGAATCAGAAGTTTCCTAGGGCTGCTGGCCTCAGAGCTTTTCCTTCAAGCCAGAAACTCTTTTATTGTGTATAAATATATATATATAATGTCCTGTGCCTACAGATGAGGTTTTTTTGGTTGTTTTTTTGTTTTGTTTTGGGTTTTTTTTGTTTGTTTGTTTGTTTGTTTGTTTTTTTTGTTTTGTTTTGTTTTGTTGTTTTTTTTT
>VXBX01008210.1:283212-296063 GCA_013400415.1 Scytalopus superciliaris
TTTCCTTTCCCCTAGTGGCCACAGATGTCTTCAACTCCAAGAGTCTGGCCATTCAGGCCCAGAAGAAGATCCTTGGAAAAATGGTGTCCAAATCCATAGCAACTACTTTGATCGATGATACAAGCAGTGATGTTTTAGATGAGCTTTACAGAGTAACAAAGGAATATACACAAAATAAAAAGGAAGCAGAGAAGATCATCAAAAACCTCATTAAAATAGTCCTCAAATTGGCAATTCTCTACAGGAACAACCAGTTTAATCAGGATGAAATAGCATTGATGGAGAAATTCAAGAAGAAGGTTCATCAGCTGGCTAAGACCGTGGTCAGTTTCCATCAGGTGGATTATACCTTTGACAGGAACTTTTTGTCCAAACTGTTAAATGATTGCAGAGAGCTACTTCATGAAATCATCCAGCGTCACCTAACTGCAAAGTCACACGGACGCGTCAACAATGTGTTTGATCACTTCTCTGATTGTGAATTTTTGGCTGCCTTGTACAATCCCTTTGGACCTTATAAACTCCATTTGCAGAAACTTTGTGATGGGGTCAACAAAATGCTAGATGAGGGGAACATATAAGTACTTGTATTAGAGATGACTGCCTATGAATTATTTGTAGATGGAACACTGTTGATTTATGAAGGAATAAGGGAGCATGCAAAGAGGGGTTTTTTACATTATGACAAATATTTACAAAATATCTTTATTAATTGATTTCTTATTATGAGCTATCTGTTGCTATTTGCAGTCCACCTGGAAGAAAGACTATACAGGACTGTTTTTACTGTGCTTTGCATATGGAACCAGCTTGATAAAGACAATCAAACAGAACAATTCGAGTAGATTAAGAGTCTTGCAAGATAGATACGCAAACCAAAACAATATGCTGTCAGACAATCAGCATCTTTTGTAGATTTACAGAATTAATTCTAAACTATCAGAGTCCAGTAACGTTGGTAACAGACTATCATGGTGATGGTACATTCTGCAATTTCTTTCACTTGTAAAATAGATATATTTGATTCATTTATAGTCTTCTATGCTCTCTGCACAGATCTCAGCTTCCTAGTGTTGCTGTTATCAAGCATTGAGTTTTAAATAATACCAATGATGCTGTCACATAGAGTCTTAACAGCAGGCTTGTGCATCTCCAGCTCAGAGGTGAAAAATTCCTGTCCGCAAAGAAGGATCTGCCAAGTATAGATCCTTCTAGACCTGCACAGATGCTTGCTTACTTTGATTATGTGGGGATTAATTGAGGAATAAGCTACAGTAAAATAGCCAAAGTGGGGAAAAGTATTCCCTAGAAATCACCTGCAGAACATAATTTTAGTTCTGCCGATGGTGATGAAAAACACAGTGACTTCTCTGTGCAATTCCTTAAGATATTTAGGATTCTGCTAGTAGAATCATAGACTCAATCATTCAGGTTGTAAGGGTCACAATTCTTTTTAAAAAGGTGTGTATTTTATACACCAGTCTGATGTGTATGATGATTTGAATTCACAAAGGTTGATCGTCTGAAAATAAACTGCAAGCCAATTTGCTTTGTGTACAATGAAACTAGAAACAGAAATTAGTTTTACTGTTGTGTTATATACTATTTAACTAATGGAAAAATTGAATTTTGAATTTTTTTTTTCTTCTCTCACTTCCTACCTTTTATCCTTCTGCTTCTCCTTCATCTTCTCTCTGCCTTGACATTGGGGATAAAAAATGTGACTTTCTAGACACTGTAATGTACTTAAAAGCATGAAGTTAATACATTTCAAACAGCCTAAGAGTTTTTGTTAGGAAGCATATAAAGAATTTGCTGTTTATTTAATTGCCAGTGTTTTTGCTGTTTGCTGTGTCCTTTTGTTTTAACAAGTAAACCAAAGAATATTTGCACTCTGAACTTCTCTTGCCTTGTTGCCATTTTCAATTATAAAGAATAAACTTGGCCTACACCATCAACAAAAACATCACAGCCTCTGACATATGGTTTCAGAATTACTTGCAATTTTTAAAGACAGAAAATTAAGTTTTATTTATGTTTGGTTGCTCATTTGGCTCTGAATCTTCCTAGAAATGTGCCAGAGAAATGTGTTCAAAATATGAACTCATTTTATTGAAGCCACTAGTTTTCCAGCAGAGGGAAAAGATTAATGTACTACTAAGCTGGAACAACAGGATAGTACACCAGAATTTGCCAAGGAATAGATTATTAGGTTGATAAGGAATATCATGTAAGACCCCTTCCATTGTTTTACTTAAACAGTAAATACATTATACTTTTGTCCACAAGAAGTCATGTATAGGGATGCAACATCATGAAGAAAATGGCACAAATTGTAGAGTTTAGTTTCTGATGTATTTATTTTATTTCCTACCTAGAAAAAGAAAGCTGTTTATTTTCTTTATCATTTCTCTCTGGGGTGAGAACAAAAAGGAGCTTGACTTCTAAAAATTAAAGCGGTTTCCTTTAAAAATTCTATTTCTAAATCATGTTTTGATTTTTTCCCAAAATAACATAGTTTATATTGACTGTAAAAGTTACTGAAAGGAGGGGACAGTGCCTTGTTTAGAACCACATGTAATGTATGCATGTGCTGTGTAAACCACAGAAGATTTTCTTCAGCCATGAACCAGAATATTTTGATTCCTCAAACTGAATTTTCTCTGGGATAAAAATTGCTGAAATGATCTTTGTCTCTTACTAATGAACACCTACTTACATGTACATGAGCCACGTATATTTTCAGTACACAGTACCTTCTTGCTCAGCTGCATTATCTGGCTATTTACTTGTTAGAATAAGTGAAAATTGCTCATGGAGATTTAAGGATAAAAATTTGACAACTAAGGGAACTTCTATTTAGCCCACAATTGAGTTACAGCATCTCAGAAGAATGTAACAATGGTTCTTGTCTGGCATTCATTTTGAAGTACAAAAAAGTGACTTCTGTAATGAAAGAAACAAATTGTGTTGGGTTTCCAGCATCTACTGTTGTAAATAGAAGGAACTAGCACTCAAGCTGTATGCTTTTTCAGTTAATTTATTTTTACTGCAGCAGATATAAATAGTAGCATTAATTATGAAAATTAAGAAATAAGTTGATAGCATTTTTCCCTGTAGTATCCTTGTATTAAGGCATTGACCCTCCTGCAGAAACTTGACATAGTCAGAATTTTTAAAAAGGTTACAGTGGTACTGTGGGATTGCTTTGTGCAGAGACAGCGTCTCAGAAATGTAACTAGAGTGTAGATAAAACACTTGGTGTTTACTTAAGCTGTGCAGAAATTGGATGGGGAAAAAACCAAGGAAGCCATGGGAACCGAGATAAGCTCAGGGTGAGAAAGGAGAGAGAATGAGCTTAACAATTAGCAACAATAAGACAGAGTGAGTTAGCTGTTAACCAGTTGTCTTCTGAATGGGGGTTGATAGACAGTAGCCTAAGGCCAATCGCTTTGCATATAGAAACCTGTGTTCTGTAGTAAAAAAGGTATATATACCTGTAGAAGTTTCGAATAAAGTTGGATTTGAATATGCATCACGTTGATGTGTAAAGTTCATTCTCGCTCGTGAAAGTTAACCCCCGGCATGGTACTGTTTAATTACATGTAACATAATGCCGTTATTCTGTGCTGCAAAACTGATGCAATACTGTCTTTTAATAAGGTAATAATTACTAATATATTAAAATCCAATCATCATAGATTTGTTTTACAATAGGCCTTTAAATCTCAGTACCTTAGGTGCTTCATTTTTGTAACAGTTAATGTACTGCCTAATGCCATCAAAATACATGTTGGTGAAGTTCTGGAAGTTAAAACTAATTTTATAGCCTTCTAGAGGTGTTGAAAAAGTGCTGACTCAGACCTTGGATACCTTTTGCAATATCTAATAAATGTAATCTCAGCCATACAATGAAAAGGAGATACAGGGGTGTTATCTCAGCCATTTTGTGGGGGCCACCTTAGAGGGGGTTCACTAGAACTTTTGGTATGTTTGTATGCATAAACAAACAAAAAGACACAATTGGGTAAATTACAAGCCTTGCTCTTGTCCTTGAGCTCTTGAGATTTATCTCCATTTAGAAGGTACAGAGATTAACAGGAATCTTGAGAGCTGTCAGCAACTGGCATTGGGTGATTTGTGTGTGTTTTTTTCCTAAAACGAAAGTATCAAATAGTGTCTCTTCTGAAAAAAGATTCAACCCCACCCATAAAGCAAATTCCTGTAAAATAAAGGAGTGAGGAGATAGTCAGTTGCTTTCTGAACTCTCTCCCTAACTAGATTACACTGCCCCTAGGAAATCAGGAACTGATTCTGAAGGCAGTTGGCTTCAGTCACTTTCCAGCCCCTTGTAGCTGCAACAGCTATAACATGATTATTTAAAGGTAGACTGAACTTCGGCATGTAACTCTTGAAGAGATTCAAAGCATGCTTGTTTTCATAGTCTAGCCAAGATGAATCCATACCATATCACTGTCAGAGGACAGATGGCATTACGGATGGAAAAGTTGCACATTGTATGGGCTTGGATGATCTGTCCCTGATGAGTATTGGCCACCTGGTGACCTGCTAAAATGTCTTTCCTTCAGCCTTACATGCTTTTCGTGCCCTGCTGAGCAGTTGCAATACTCTTAAGACAGATCAACTCCTTCCGTACTGCTTTTTATCCCATATATCCCATACATAATATTGCATTTTATATGTATCTAAGGAGAACAGTAGATAGGCTACATTACCCGCTTCATTTAATGGAAAGAATCAGAGGTAAACACCAATTTCCTGGTTTTTTTTGCAATGTCATTTCATCTCTGAAAGAATAATGTACATCTTGATTTAGTTGTTAATACTGTTTTGGCTATAATCTATATCCTCATCAGTGTAGTAAGCATTTAGCTGTGATTTCAATACATGTACTTCTGAGCCTTTTTTTTAAGCACTCCTGAATGCATTACAGAGGGTGTACTTCAGCACAAACATGAAATGAAGATTCCTGTTTGCCTAACCATTTGCAGAGAAATTTCATTACAACTGGTTTTTATTTAGATTTGGGCAGGTAAGCCAGCATTCATGGGTAATTGGCAAACATCTGTGCTCTGGATGAAACAACTGTCAAGGAGATTGTATTTGTCCAGAAAAGTTCTGTAGTATCTTTTTTCTATGTTTTTCACATAAATTAAACTTCTTTAGGGAGGGGAAAGCTTCCTATTTATCTTAAAATCAAAACTGCTACTCAAAACCACACCATGACTATTACTCAGAAAGTTCAACATATGTAGTTATTTCCAGTTTATTCAAAACAAACAAACGAACCAAACAAACAAATAAAAAAAACCCCAAATACCCCACCAGCCTGCTAAAAAAAAATCGAAGCAAACCCCTCTTGCATTTGAAAGAAGATCTAAAAAACTAATCCATTGTAAATCACTAATCTTCTCATGCAGAATTTTGCATACTGCAGCTGAAATTATACCACAGCTTTGTAGTTCATATCTGTAGTATTAAATATGTTGGGTTATCCTGTGATTTATTTTCCATCTATAAAAATAAAGGAGTAGTATCTCCATACAGACTATGTCAAAGAGCCTTTTCAGTTACAGCAATGCTCCTTCTATATAACAAATCAAGATTTCTTAAAGTACAAATTGCCAAAGTGACCTCTCTTTTCTTAGTACTCAGTTTTACTGTTTAGCGTTCTGGTTTCCAATGATAAATTTTACATTTATTGGCGAAACATTCCTGAATCAATACTCACTTTTTTTTTGCAAGCTTAAGAAATAGAGGTGCTGATCTAGAACTTCTAACAATCTGTAAATTTCTACTTGCTAGCACAATACCAGTTTCTGGAGAAATATGCCTTGAGGCATTTCTTTCTATTAGGGTGCAAACTGAAAAGAGGCACCTTATAACTTTGGGAAGTACTATAATTACACCGTATCAGGCAAAATAGACTGTAATGATTAAGAATAATGTAATTAAGAAGGTGATCTACTCGTCCAGCTTTCCCAAGCAACCAAAACTTATTTGTTGTTTTCCCCTGTGGGAAAGTCTTGGTGTGGTAGGTGGAGGACAAAGGTGGAGCTTCCTATAGTTACTGTGATTTAGATATAAATGAACATCATATGTCAGACGTTCCACTACTCTAAAAATCTTAAGCCTGGATTTTAAAATCATAATGTCCATTGGCTTCATGACAAATTAACTCCTATTTCAGTTTGAGTTAACACTTGGGTTTAAAATGTGCTTTTATTATGGACTCAAATATGAGCTGAGACAAAATAGAAGCTGGCCTTGTGCCTCATATCATGCTTCCTAGATACCTTGGTTTTTTTCCAGTAGTCAGTAGGTTTTGTGTGTGCTATAAAGAAGCTTCTTGGTGGATGTAGTTCTGAAGGTCTACATGAATTTAGGCCATTCCAAGAGAAAATTGTTGTTTTTTTCAACCACTTGTTCTCCAGTTCCTGCTGGCACCTTTTCAGAGTGTCAGCCTCTTGGTTTTCACCCGTGACAACTTGGAGCTGTTAATTTGCAAGACATTTGTGGGATATTTTGAATTACGTTTTTCAGAATTCGTTTCCTGTTGATTGTTCTGGCCAAGCCACAGCCAGTGGCAGTAGAGGGAGGAATTATCATTCCATTTAAGTTGCATGAGGGTTTTCTCATGCAGGGAGTATGGTGCTGTAGATAGAATAAATCAGCCCAAGTAGGGCCGCTACACCACCAACCCTTCTTTTCTTGTGTGGGAATACAAATGCACCAGTCACACTCCATTACAGAATAGTCTTGAAAAGCTACTTGGCTTTCCTGAGCAGGATTTAGATGTCTTTTTGTTTGGGGAATCTATTTGAGTAGCTGGGCCTGGCTTGGGTTCTGAGAAAAAAGTCCCCTGGCTGTTGATAGCCTACTGTTAATTAAGGGTTCCTTAATGAAAGGACAGCCTTTCCCCATTCCAGAAGCACTTTGCTGATGCTTTCAGCTTACTTCACTGACTGGACTTGAGATACCATGACTTTTTCCTTTGTTCATTTGGGGTTCAGGTCTATTTTTGTGGAGAGTCACGACCTAGAACTGTGTATCATCTGCTAGGAGTGCTAAAAGATTGCAGAAATAAAAGAGTGAGGGAGTCTGGTTTATTATGCCCCAAGGCTTTGAGCCAGAGGGGGAGTAAGTGCATTGGTCCCAGAACATGACATGAGATCAGCTGTTACTTTCAAGGGAGCTGGTTCTGTATCTCAAGGATCTTGATAATTCAGCAACCAAAAAATTATCTCATCCTTGGAACTAAAGTGAGTCTCTTTACCCAACTAAAAAGCTGTCTCAGTTACAGGCTGCCTAACTTGATCTCAGTGGTATGGACACTCCCAAAGGTGCATTTGCTGTGCCATCAATTGAGAAACTATTAGGGAAAAGTGAAAAGGAAAGCTCAGCACTTTTCTGAGAGGAAGGGCTGTGATCTCACAAAGATGTAATTAAGTTTGCTTTGCCACCATCTACACTGTGATAAGTGCTACTGCCTACTGTAAGCACAGACATTTGACTTCGGCTAAGTAAGACAATATGTTTAAGCCTACAGTTCCAGTATGCTAGGACACTGCAATCTAGAGTTTGCCCTAAGGCTGGGGGAATTCTGACTTCTCACCTCCTTTCTGATTAGCAAAGCAAATGCTGGAGAGGAGCACAAGCAAACTATAGGGAAAGGTATTTATGTTGTTACTTCAATGACTGCTGTTCTTAGTCTTGCTCCTAGATAGAGGGCTATTCCATACTTCATGTATTCTTGAATAAAATTGCTCTTTACTGCAGGCTGGGGAGGAATGCTCATCACAGAATAGAGTCAGTCTGAATCTTTGGTGTTTGGCTTTCATTTGCATTTTTGGGATGGTTAGGATGGAAGCTGTCAGAGTGGGTATTTCTGAGAGACAACTGGAACTCTGCTGAAATGAATATAGATATACTGTTGTGCACCATGAAAACTTCTGTAACATAGGGAGTAAGAACTGTAGAATGCCCTTGGCAGCTTGAGAGAAGAGGCCATTTTAGAAGACACAGTTTAAAAGTAGATCATCTTTTGCACGTGCTTTGTGTTCGTTAAAGGACCTGTCAATTTATTCTATGAGCAGAACATATGAGAATTTTTGGCTGTTCTAAAGCTCAATATGACTGTTAATTCAGAAGCAACTGCACCAAATCAGTTTTCTCAGGAGGCATTTCAAGTTCTCCATGTATTCATTAAAGATTCAGTTCATCTGCAGAATCTGTTTACTTGTAATTACTTAGTAGTGCCAATATGCATCTGATTTCCACAGAATGCAGCATATGGTTATTTTCTAGTCTGTTTACCTCTTGTTTTAGTTCTTGTTTTAGTCCCTGTTCTAGTCCATGTGGGCTTTATGCCTTTTTTTATTTTTTTTGCTGTCATGAAGACCGAGTTAATGGAGTTTTCATGAAGAATCATTTAGGATGAAATAGAGCAGTTGTGTTATGGGAGTAACACCATAACCTTTTGCTGGCAGCTCCCTAATGTCTCTCCACAGGATGCATTTTCAAAGCTGTAGATGTGCACACACAACTACTTTCTGCTTCATGAGTTTGTTCTACTACAGTGTTACTACATACCTGCTCAGCAGTCCCTCGAGCCCTGACTGACCCAGGGTTTCAGTCTGCCTTAAATCTTAAGACTCTGATGGAATCAAATGGAGAGCTTCCATAGTGCTCTGCTTGTGCCCCCTGCATGGATTTTCCACTTAATTGAGTGGTATGTGCAACAAATGCCAAAACATTGTTTCCTGCCAAAACAGGGATATGAGACCTCCTGTGATGTGAGATGTTGACAACAGCTATAAAAATGTTTGCATTTACATTTGCCGTTGGTGTGTAAGAATATGTGCACTGTTAACTACATAGTAGGCCGTTCCTCAACATCAGGAGAGCTGCTTTTCAGGTTTTGAGGGGGACAAACAATGGATTTGATGCAAGAAAAACTCACTTACTAGTTGCTGTATGGTCTCAGAAAAATAGAAGAAGACAAGACAATGCAAGTTGGAGTGGAAATACTACTCTATGCTGTTCCTGCTGATGAAAGGAGTCAGTAGAAACACTATATTCCAGCTATGAAGAATTCCTCAGCAGGGGTTTCTGTCACGTAAGACTGGGCACATGATCAAGATAAGTAGTTTTGTCTAGACACTTTTACTAAAAGGGTAGCTACTACAGTGATCTGGGCCATACAGATGGTTTGTATAAGAAGAACATATGTGACCAGCTCAGTGCTGAGACCTCTCAATGACCTCTCGGCACTGTCAGCCAGAGGACGGCTGCAGAGAGAGAGAGGAAATGGGGAGGATGACCTGGCTGCAAGGAAGGCATCTTCAGTCACAGCAAAAAACATATGTCTCCAAAGCTCAGGGACTTCTACAAGCACTAAGGCTGTGGGGAGGTACCATCTGTTGGAGGCCATGCTTTTGCTGTGTTCAGTGAAGGGTGCCACAGTTTTTAGCATGGATTCAATATCAAGTTATTGGTTATGGCAAAAAACTAGTGCTCATCATCTCCAGCAGAAGACAGGAGAAAACATTTTCAATGGGATTAAGACTTCTCCAGTATCTGCAACACATGCAATGCTCCAGTGTATAAAAGACTCAAAGAAATAAAGCGCAACCCAATTATACAACTGTTAGTCAAAAGAATGATGTTAGAACATACACAAGATTCGTTTCAGTGCACAACATGAAAATTCACTGTTAATAAAAGAACTTAGCTGCTCTAGGCATTGAACTGTAACAGAAAAAAGCCCACAATCTCATTCAGTATTACAGGGTAGTGCATGGAGGTATTGGGAATGTTGTTCCTGGTGTAAAATGTCTGATACGTCAGTGTTAATGACAAATATGTGTTAGTTTACACTGCTCACTAAAAGACAAAGTAAATTTGGTCCACCTTTTTGAACTCACTTTATTATCAGTTTCAACCACTTTAAACACTGCCTGGCTGAATTCAGAATGTGGATACCCTGCTATTCATCTGCCAGTATGGCTCACTCATTGAAAACTCAGTAAGACACCTACTCATTTGTGGCTTGACACCTACTCTGCTCATATTTCCATCTACCATCAGCCCACTTTGTTCAGCAGTAGTACCCTCATACCTTGTTTTGGATTGATGCAAGTATTTTCTGATAGCCATATGACTTTTGGGACAAAGCACTACTGACTGTTAAAGGGAACCTTGAGGTTCAAAAACCTTTCCATCATGAGTGGTTCTTTGCTTTTTGGATCTTTTTAATACAGACAAGTTTCATTTAAAAAACATAAAATAAAGACGTGACATATTATTTACTCCAGTGCACTTTCTTTTGTGTTTTACAGGTTAACCCCCCCTGCAATCTGTTGAGGAGACTCTAATTTTCTGTATTGTTTTGAAGTGTGAGCCTTTTGTTGATTGTAATCCCAGCCTATGCACAAAAATGAGGCAGCTATAAAAGATCCTCACTTCTTAACAAGGCCTGCCTATTAGGTATGTAACAAACAAATCCTACTATAGAAGTAGTTCAGGGACTGATTTTACTTGGGACATGTAACCACAAGCTTCCAGGCAAATTAAAGAGTAAGTCCTGTCCTTGAATAGCCTATCATCTATAAAAAAACCAGGAGATAGAAAACTATGGAATGTGAAAGGCTAGAGCTGAAGCAACTTGTTCAAGATCATATAAAATCCAGGGCTGGACAGACCCAGCACTGAAAATGAACCGTGTTCTCTTAGGATTTGTTTATAGAAATACCCACAGGACTATGCTGCTGTAGATTGATACAATTATTAGGGGTTTATTCAGATAAAATAGGTACTGTAAGGGTGACATCTCAGTCCCTGTGGGTATTTCCACTCTGAACTAGATGCTGCTCTCACAGCAGCCAGTACCACTTTCATTCTGGAGACTTTCCTTTCTTCTCCCAAGTGGGAGCCCAGTCCCACACTGTAGCAACAATAAACAAAATATTGAGTGTTGAGGCTGAACGAAAGCTCACAGATGGTTGTGAGCTCAATCTGTTATTTCCTCAGGAAGAGCAAACTGACTCACAGCTCTGCCCACCCCAGGGAAACAGCTTCCTCCTCCTATCATAGTACAGACAAACCACAATCAGTGATGTTCTCTCTGCAATACACAGCCAGCTGCACCCGGCCTCTCACTGCTGGGAAATTTGCTCTCCCACTGACCTGCATTCAAATGAAACACACTTTGGAAGTTTAATTAGTTGTGAGGGTACTTTGTGCTGTGGCAGAATAATGCACACTCAGTGCAATGGCTGTTTTTTCTGCACACGTTCAACAATATTTCCCACAGTTAAAGCTTGCGGTTTACTGTAGACTGTGCATCTCATCCATCTGCCCTTGCCTGCCTCCGGAAATTATTTTTGTAGTTTCCAGTCCTTTCCCTGTGGGCGGTACCTGTGACATGTGGTTGCTCGGGGCAGTTTTCCTGTAGCGCCAACTCCCTCCAGTGCCCAAAGTGTAAGTTGCAGCTAGAGTATTCAAACCACGCAGCTTCCCCCTTCCAGCCGAGCTGTGTCGTAAAGTCACAGGCAATGCGTCTCTGTTCCTGCTATTTCTAAAGGAGCGAAGGCTACATTTGAAGTCAGAAATTATAATTTATTCTATTTAGGAAGTCTCCAAATAGCTATCACTCAGGCACCTATCACCTCTCTTTAGTGTAGACAGTAAAGCATTAACAGCCAAGAAGATAACCATGCAGCAAAATATATTTTTCTGTTAGCTGCAGAAAGCAGTCCAAACTTTACAAGAAAGGCTCACCATGAATTAAAGCTCATCTGTGAGGAGGGAGTATATAGGTGATTTCCCCAACAAAATAATTCTGTGCATTCCTTACACAATCCTCTGTTCTCTGAGCAACCCGTAGATTTAAGGCATATAATGCAAAGGAGCAGGGAGTTTACTGCTCCTAGAGGCTTAGGTTGCTCTCAGTCAGCCAGGAGAGGGAAGGAGTAAGAATGAATAGCTCCATGAGATCCCTCTCTATAGTTCAGGCAAAGTTTGTCATCATCTGAGTTGGTGGGTAATACTGGAAAAATCCTCACCAGATCTACTGCTGAGAAACAGAGCAATGGCCCTGTGAAACTCCAGTACAATTACATTCTGAGTAACACCTCTCACACTACGCCACACCTGCAATAATATAATGAGCGTGTTCGTTCTACTTAACTCACTGGCTTGACGAAATACAATGCATTTTGCCACTCTGTCTCTGTTCCTTTGCTTCACTAAGGGGTCACTCCATGGGCTGCGGTTCTCCCTGAACACAGGGTGCATTCCTTCAGGAACAGACTGCTCCAGCGTGGGTCCCCCACGGGGTCACAAGTCCCGCCAGCAAACCTGCTCCAGCGCAGACCGCCATGGGCTGCAGGGGGACAGCCGGCCTCAATACTTAGGGAATCTCTGCTCCTGCACCTGGACCACCTGCTCTCACTCCTCCTTTGCTGACCTGGGTGTCTGGGGGGGTTGTTTCTCCCACAGCTGCTGCAAAGTGCATTTCCCACTTTCCTGAACACCCTCCTACAAGAGGCACCAGCACCCCCTTGTCGGCGGATCCATGGGAGCCGGCGGGAATGCTGTGCCTGGCGGGGCATCCCCGGCCACTCCTCACAGAGACCACTCCCCCGGCAGCACTTGGACACCTGCACACCTGGGCATCTGCACACCTGGNAGCAGAGCAAGCAATAATCACACAACATACATCGTAACAACAATTGAAAGGGAGCAAGGCCAGACTAACTCCGAAGGCAGGCGCCATGCCTGACACCGGGGCAGCCGGCCCGGCGGTGCCTGCGGCGGGCAGGGCCGGG
>VXBX01008210.1:298021-329683 GCA_013400415.1 Scytalopus superciliaris
CAGGGCAGGGCAGGGGGGCTGCCCGCGGGAGGGACCCCCGGGGCCGCTGTCACTGTGTCAGTGTCACTGTGTCAGTGTCACTGTGTCAGTGCCACTGTGTCAGTGCCAGTGTCGGGCCGGCCGAGCCGAGCCGAGCCGAGCCGAGCCGAGCCGAGCCTGCGAGCCCAGCCCGGCCCCGCCTCAGGCCCCGAGCGCCCCGCGGGTGTCCCGGCTATCCCGGCCCCTTCCACAGCGCCCCTGCGGGAGGAGCCGCACACCTGTTGTGCCTTCCCTGCCCCCGTTCCTGCCGGGAAGCCCGAGGGAGAGGGCGCGGACGGGCCGTGTGGGCGGCAGGGCGCCCCGTCCCCATGGTGGTCTGCAGGCCCGGCCTCTCCGGGGCGGCGGATCTGCGCTGGAATGCCTGGTTTTGCCAGGAAACGTTTTTGTTTATATTTGTTGTAGTGTTGTTTGGGGGTTTTGTTGTTCGCTTTCCCCCTTCTGCTATTTTTTCCCCCTTCTTCCTCTGCATGCGTGCTTGACCTTGCCTGCTGTGATACTCGAGCAGGAACAGGAGCTGTCAGTGTATCCACTGAGTGAGAGGCGAAGTTTGTTTGTCATGGGCTGCTAAAGGAGCTCGGTCTGCCGCCCTCTCAGAGGCTTCTGCCCTTCCCACAGTGAAGTTTCACTCACGTTTTGCAGAGCTGCACACAGCCAGAGGTGTCATTTTGGGGACCTCTTCAGGTGATGTGAAGATGTTGTGGAAAGCACTGAGCAGTCCATGCACATCATCTGAGGGTGACCGGCCTGAGCATAATTCGGGCCAGATCTTTTTATGGTGCATTCCCGCTTTTACCCGACCTGTACTTATATGCTTCTCCCTATATAGCAAGTCTCACTGAAAAACTGGTTAAGACCTGTGGTAATAGCAGAACAAAGCCACTTTCACAATAACAAAGCTTCTCAAAACCACTGCATTGAGCAAAAATTGCTTGTGACAAGTGTGGGTGTAGTGACCTTTGTACTCCGAGTATTAGATTGCTTGAATATGATTTGTTAACAGAAAACTCGCCTTGGACGTTTTATTTCACAGTAGCTTTTTAATAGGTGGTTGTTTAAATTTAAACCAGGGTAAAGGGAAGCACTATTATCTTTAGATTAGTTCTTGTTTTGCTTTTATTTAGTTTACGACACTGTAGTTAGCTAATAGCGTTGTTGTTCAAATTGGTGTCTAGATTGGATGCTGGTGTACAGGTCACAGCTGGGAATTGATCTAAACATCTGGAGCACTAGTTTGTTTGAAACTGAGACCTATTTTCACATACACAGGCATCTAAAATACAGTAGTTCCTTTTCACTTTGGGAAAATGCCTTGTGAATCATTGTTCTTGCCCATCATGCCACATGGTCATTGTTTATGCAATTCAGTCTATAATTTTTTTTAAGATTAATTTTGATTCTTAACCTTTCAATCCTTGCTAACCAATTGAGAATTCCAGTACATATAACATGGTCTGATTTTTGTGCACCTCTCAGCTGTGTGGCTTTTCAAAACAGCAAAAAAAGTTTTCTTGGACTTGGGTTACATCAGGCAGTGGATGTGTATGCACCTGACATGTGATACTCTCCATTGCAGAGGCTCGAGGGAGTCTTAAGTGAACTTTCAGTTCACTGGTGTGAGATTAGTATGTTTCAAAACAGTCTAAACAGTTGATTTTTTTTTCAGAACTGACTTTGAATGTTCTGGTCAAGGGCAAAGAGAAACCCTTTCCACTCTGAATTTTTTTTTCCTGACTCATTATCACTTGATCATTCAAATATCTTTTTGTTTCAAAATTAATAAAAAGAGGACGGACCTATGTCATTGATCTCAATAACTTTTGACTGGTACAGATAAAATCTGTAACTCATTTATTGTAACAAATAACTAGTGTCTAACAATACTAGAATCAAGGCCAGAGGTGCAGGATTCTTGTATTGTGTGTGATGCAGGATTGACAGTTTTCATGGGCAAACTGTGTATGTGTCTGGTTTACTGAGCTATTAGGCATTCCTTTGTATCCGGATGATTTTGTTAATACATCTTCAGTCACAGTTAAAATTTTGTTCAGTTTCTTTTCCACATCTTAACTTTAACCAGGGAAGTATCTTATTCACTTAGAGCGTAATAATTAACTTGAAACATCCCCTCCTTCTTCAATGTTACATCAGGATATTAAGCCTTCTTCCTTTCAAATGTATTTTTCTGTCACAAGTACAAACTCGGCAGCAGACAGCTTTCCCAGATGGTTCTGTTAAATGCAGTAACAAAGAGTAAGCATGGGGATGTTTTTTTTCTTGACTGGAGGTTTTGTCTGCAATTTACCTGTTTTGTATTATGTTTTGTACTTATATAAAATTTTGAACTCCTGGGGGAAATAATTTTTTACTTTAAATCCTCAAGGTGTTTGTGTTGAATTGGTGCATTTTTCTTTATGCAATTAATTTTTGTGTAGGTGTTGCCTGAATTGTGATCAAGGAAACCATTGGTTTTAACCCCTTTTTTTTTTTTTTTAACCTAGGTTTGGGCAGAGCATATGCTCTGGCTTTTGCTGAAAGAGGAGCTTCAGTGGTTGGTAAGTTTTATGTTAGCTAACTTGATCTAGACAATAACCTTTGCCTTTTCACATAGCTTGCATTCAACAGTTGGTGCCCTTTTTGACAGTAACCTTTGTTATTTAATGGTTTTCTGTCTTATCTTTTGCTGTTTAAATTTTGCTTCTAAGCCCTATTTTCTTATGAAGCAAGCTGCCCAAGTTTGTCCAAGGGCTTATCTTTGCTGGAAAGCCAGTTTGGGTCAGATCATTTCCTAGATTTGACTTTCATCTGTGCATACCAGTCTTTGCCATGATTTGTGGCCAGAGAGCATGTTTTCTTAGGTGAATATTGCTCAGAAGCTTCCAGTATGACTATTTGAATAGGTGACTACGTTATCCCAAGAAAGAAGTTACTGGAGTGTAACTCAGTAGCATTGTTTCTTTCTGCAGCTCATGGGACAGAAGAGCCATCTAGTCTCAGTGACAGTGCCAAATATGCTTCAGTAAAAGGGTTTCTGGTGGTTTTGTAGCCGCTTGTTTGAACCTTCTCAGGGCATATTTAGTTGTTGAAAATGCTGCATCACAAGGTAATTCGGAAGGTCAAGTTATGTTCCTGGACACTCGCTGGCAGCCGGCATTGGAGGTTTTAGGTTGGCTGTTAGGAAAAGTTTATTCACTGGGAGGGTTGTCAGGCATTGAAATAGGCTGCCCAGGGAAGTGGTTCAGTGATCACCCCTTGGAGGTATTAAAAGGATGTGGAAATGTGGCATTTAGGGGCATGGTTTAGTGCTGGACTTGGCAGTGTTAGCTTAATGATCTTAAAATACTTTTCCAACCTAAATAATTCTATGATTTTAGGATTTGACTGCGTTTGAATGAATTTGTACAGGTATTGTTGATGAGTTCAAGGTTACATGTTTGAAGAAATTATGGACATGGACTTCTTACTCGTTGTTAGCAGTTTTCTAATGAAAATTTCAGTCTCAGTTTACAAAATTTGATAAAAATTGTTTGCTTTTACTTAATTGATTAAATCTGAGTACGTACATGCACAACTTAAAAGAAATATAGGTAATTTTTTTCCTTTTTATTTTCTGGTAGTTGTCATCTTTGATACTTGTCTTATTTTACTAAGGGCATGAATACTTCTCCCTGAGTTCTTATTTAACAAAAATTAAGTCACTAAAGCAGCCCAAATGTTTTGTATGGACTCTGTGTAGCTTAGCGGTGTTCTGACTACATATTGTATTGCCTTACCACAGCTGATACTCCTTTATCTCCTGGCCTTATTGCATAATAGTTATATCAGTACATTTAGAATTGACTGTAAGGGCAACTTCTTGTTTCCTTTTGGAAACTGCACTGCATTTCATCTTTTCTTACAATACTGCTTTGCAATTACCTCTGCATGAATGTATTTGTCTCTTTTGTTCTCTTGTGATTCTGACTGCATACACTTGAGAAGTTACTTGTGTAAATGTGGGGGTTTTTTTTAAACTTAAGCAAATACAAGACTCATGCCATGTCTCTTTAGAACAAGTTCTACATTTTTAAGTTACGGAAATGAAGGTATGTTGCAAGAACAGTGATCAAATACTCTGAAAGAACTTGGCAGCTTTTCTGCCTAGTCCCACATCTCTCTGAGGGAGTTGCCATTGGTGTGGCTAGACTGACAAGAGCAATACAGGTCGAAAAACTCCTTTTCTCATCACCCAGAGGCTCCCTGATACCTCCTTTTTTGTCATACTTCATCTCTTTCATGCCTCTCATCAGAAAAAGTTGAAAGAGGGAGGAAGGGATGCTTTGCTATGTCCTACTGTTTCTTCCAGTTGAACTGAGAGCTCTTCTATGTTCCTCTTTTAGTTTAGTTTAGATTAATGTTTTTGAAGCATCTCTCCTCATGTATGTCTTATTCATATTTTTGTTTACATTGTGGAATGATACTGGGTTGCATGAGTGGAGTTCCTTTAAAAACCAAACTGGAAGGTGCAACTTAGAAAGCTGGAATTCACAGCAGTGAAAGACTGTTTAGTAAAATATCAGAGTATTGCATGTACATTCAGTCAATCTTGGCTTATGTTTGGCATTTTGGGGAGTGTTTTTGTTCCCCAGGTGAATTCTGTGAAGTGGTGGGAAGTATAAATACAGCAGCGGTGCAGCAGCAAGTGGTTATGGTGCATTACAACTACTACCATTAAAGAGATGTACCCCCGTGCTGAGAGCAGCCCAGATACAAAGCATCTTTGTGTGTCAGGTGGCCCTCTTATCCCACAGGAGCATGATCTGAAGCTCCAGAGCAGGCACTTCTTTGTTCAGACTGCTTAATCTCTTCTATAGTGAAGCTGACTAGTAACAATTTAGCTAGTCTATTAAACAGGAACAAAGTCTTCTTAGTTTTGCTTACAGTTCATGCAATAGTTAGAGCAGTTTGACAAAAGACCAGATTAAATCACCTATGATTGGTATGTAATCTAGATCCTAATCTCTGAACTACAGTACAATTACAGAGGTAGCCTGGGCAGTTCAGGCAAATTGAATGTATGGTGGAGGGGTTAAAAAACAAGTTCTGTTGCCCATGTTATTAAAAAGAAAACGGGATAATGTAAGTTGTACTACTTTTAAAAAAATAAATTGTGTGTCCCACTGTTCTTCTCTAGTCATCTGAGATTTTCAGTCTGATGCATATGCAGCAGGCTTTATTAATACTCCTTAAAACTTCCAGCATGATAATGGGGTAAGGATAAACTGTGAAGTCTTGAGTGTTAACAGTGATATATTCATTTGTTTGTCATGCGTAGTGAATGATCTTGGAGGTGATTTCAAGGGATATGGCAAGAGCTCCTCAGCTGCTGACAAAGTTGTCAACGAAATCAGAGCAAAAGGAGGGAAAGCAGTACCCAATTATGGTATGGTTTTTTTTTTCCCCAGGCAAATATAATGCTTTATTTATAATAAAAGTGGACTTGTTGAATGAAAAGTTGATCCTACTTAGTAAAGAACTACTGCAGGCTTGCCCATAACATAAATGAAGTAGGTGTGATATGATGTGGAGTGGGCAGACGGAGATGCTAAAAACAAGTGCATCAATTGCTTTTTTTTATATAAGATTTGCCTAGTAGTGCCCTTTTATACAAATGTTAAACATTGAAATACTAAGCAGATGTCAGTCTGCAGTTTTCAGAGGCAAAATGGGAGTAGATGACCTTGCTTGCTTTGCTTGATGTTTTTCTTGCAGTGGTAAATGTGCCATTTAGACTTACTGTGGAGAGTGTGCTGTAGGCCACATGGAAAGAGTGGCTGAATTTGAATTTACTTTGTATTGGAGTTATACTCTATTTGTTTTTCTTAGTTCCATGGAATAGTTGTTATAATCCAGTTATATATCCAGTTATATAATAGTTGTTAATATCCAGTTAATTTTATTTGAAAATCTGTACTTTTTTCTTACAGATTCAGTGGAAGATGGTGAAAAGCTTGTGAAGACAGCCCTTGAGGCTTTTGGGAGGATAGGTACAATTGCTTAATTTGTGTTGAAACTTGTTTGCAAGTACAAAGCCATTATAAATGGTGCAACAAGTGTATGAAGTACAGTGGCACAACAGTAATATGCTCAACTCTTGATGCCCTTGGTCAGCGAAACCTGAATAAGGGGATTTCAACTTTTAATCTCAATGGACAACTTTTCTGGGGCTTTTTGGTGTTTTTAGCAGAAGTTTAAGACTTAATACGTGATTCTTGTTTTCCTGCCCTTCAGAATTTTGGAACTTCAGTAATGGTTAACAATTTCTGTCTCAAAGCACAGAGTCCATCAAATGTTATAACTAGCTGCACGAAATTAGCATAAATAGTGTTGCTGAAAGCAACATGTCATGCTTTGGAAGCTCTTCTGCTTATGTAAGGTCAAACTGCTTTAATAGAAATGGAAAAAAAGAAGATTGAGGTATTTTATCTAACCATTAATGGTCATATTTACCATGTGATTGCTACTATTTAATTATAATTTTAACTCAGGGCTAAATGGCTAAAAGTACGCAACAGGAACCTAATTAAATATTTGACAAAAAATTTGTTATGATCCAGGTTGCTTTACTGGCTTTGTGACTCTGTGGTTTCTCTGGTTATCATTTGGGCTTACTGCAGCAAAGATGGTGGCACAAACTGGATAATCAGAATTCAGAGCACTCTGAATTCGAAGCAAGCTTCAAACTGTACAGGATGACTGCATCCTGCAGGTATTGGGTTCCCAAGTCGCCAGCACTCCACAACTATATCTCCCTGTCAGACTTTGTCCCTTTGGCAGACTGAGACTTGCTGTCCTGAAGTATTATGTCTTAATTATTGTCCAGTGGTAGGATTCACTATTCAAGAGAAGGAGCTCTAGAACACTAATATGATGTATAATATGCTGTGTTTTTGTCTATATATGTTTTTAGAAGTGGGAGAAAAGTAGAAACAAAGCTGGATTTTATCAGTGCATTCACTTAGTTTCCCCTTTTCTTTTCCCCCCCCAGATATTATTATAAACAATGCTGGGTGAGTATACCTGAGAATATTGCCCTGTTTGAGTGTGGACTGTCACTTTTGTGCAAACAAGTGTTCCACTTCTGTTTGTTTTGTTTTCCTAATGTTGCATTTTAGGATCCTGAGAGACCGTTCATTTGTTCGGATAAGTGATGAAGACTGGGGTGAGTTGGTGTTAAAATGACTTTCAAGTGTGCTGTCTGTGTGAAAGATGAAAGGTATGTCCCTCCCACTGGAAAAAGGAAGAAGAGAAGGCAGGGCAGGCTTACCTTTTGCCCTGAAACCTTAGTGGTAACCTGCTTGTGTTCAGCTTGCAAACCAGATCTGTGCTGCAATGCATGGTAGGTGTATGTAGTTTCCAAAGGGGAAGAAAGGCTTTACTTGCCACTCTTTGTTGCTGAGTGGAATGCAAAAAAGAGCCATGTGAATTACACACAATAGTTTTTGTGAGCAGAACACATTCCTAGCACCAGCACTGAGTGGCTGAATACTAAACAGGCTCAAAACCCCCAGAACTAACTACAGAGGAAGGCAAGCTGATGTGCCAGGAGACAGAAATAAAAGGTGAAACCTTCAGTGAGATGGTAGGTGTTGATAGGTCAGTAGAAAAGACTTTTGCAAAGATGATTTGTCTTCTGTTAGTCCTTGTCTAATTCTGCCTATGTGCAGGAATTTTGAATTCTTTTGAATTCCATGCAGGAAAGCCCCACCCAAGAGACAGTGTTTGTGGGGAGCCCCCACATGATCAGTGTACATCCAGGCAAGCACTACAAAATGATCTATGAAGAAGAGTCCACCACTCTTTTGCTAAAAGTGTCAGAGTTTGAAACGAGTGCATTTTTTGTCATGAAGAAGAAACATGGTTCATTTCAAGTTGGGAAACAAAATCCCGGAATTATTAAACTGACATTAATTTGTTCCTAGATATAATTCATAGAATTCATTTGAGGGGATCGTTCCTAGTCACTCGAGCTGCATGGAATCATATGAAAAACCAGAAATTTGGCAGGTAAAAATTTGTCTTCTGTTTCACTTTTTCAGTAGGGTATAACAGATTGATGCATGACAGTGAAGGAGGAGTTTTTGACTCTGCCAGGGGTGAAGCAAAATCAGTTCAAATGTGTAAGCCATTTCAGTTCTGATCTCCTCCCTCCACCTCCCCAGCCAAATGTATAAAGTCGCTGTTTTTCCTGTGTATTTAAATGTATTTTTCTGGAGATTCTAGACAGGAGCTCTAGAACTATGAAAATAGCATTTCTTTTCATGGGGACTTGCAGGAAATCTTTGTTACTTCTATGTTACTGCAAATCTGAGGGATTCTTGTCCTGTGTCTTCGAACTGAAATGATTGGTACATGCAGTTCTGCTTTTAGGTCATGGGGTTTTTTGTTTGTTGTTGGGTTTTTGTAGCGTTTTTTTGATTTGTTTGTTAGTTTTAACCTTTTGGACACATGAACTTAAAAGTTATGGGAGTGTTCTTTGCCTTGGTACGTGTTACTGCTAACTCTAAAGAGTGCAGTGAAATCAGAGCTTTAATTTTTTTCAGTTTTTTGGTTTTCCTTGTCAGAGTGCCAGTGTTATTTTCTCATCCTGTGACCTAAGTAACGTTCATTCTCCTCCAGGGAATTGAACTGTGAGGATACAAAAAAGATCAGCAGGCAGCATACATGGCTGGGAGTTGTGTTTGTTTGGGAAAATGCTTCCCTGGGCTTCGTTTCTGTATTTGCTCAGATAACAATGGTAGTCAGTGCTTCTGCAGTTTTCTTATAGACATGTGCCTTCTGCAAAATGACTGCTTTATACAGAGTTTGTAGCTTTTTTCATCTTAATCATATTAAGCCAGTGCTTGTAACGCACCTCTTTATTTAGATTAAAAACATTGGATTATTGGCAGTGAGGCAGATAATAATAAAATTAAATAGTTAAATAGGTGTTGATCCCAGTCATGCAGCATGTTTGCAAGTAGATTTGAACAGAATCTGATAAGGCTTCTTTTGAAAGTGAAGGTGTAGACCCTTTTTCTTTTGTATTCACCTCTGTGAGATGTGCAGCCCAATGTTTTCTTGCCTCAAACCAGCTGTGAACTGCAGTAATTTTAGAGCTTTAATGTGAGCAGTTCGGTCACCTCCAGCAATAGTGGGGACAGCGAAGGGCTGTCTTCTATTGCCATGTATTTACACACATTGGGATTCTTTGAATGTGAATTCTGTAGCGATGGATCTTCACATATTACCAGGTAGATACTATGGTGAAATGGTTTTCAGTAAAGTAATTTTCTGCTGACCACTGAAACCATTTGTTAGTTGTGAGAATAATGCCGCTTGAAGTGCAATGAGAACATGAAAAGAAATTACTTTTCTTTATACTATACCCCATTGTCAAAAAATGTCTTTTCTAGTTTTGCAGTATACCTCAGAAAGGCTCATGACTTTGTTAGTTTTCTGCTGCCCTGTCAGTGCTTTGTGATTTTTCATGCATTTACTATCCATCAAACATGAACCTGTTTGTTAGTAAAACAAAAAATAGTATTTTCTTACTTGCATGCTTTTGTTTTGTGGAATATGGAGACTATAATGCTAGAGCTGGAAAATGCTGTTGTATAGAATTGAGTAAGTTGAAGAAATAATTTGATACCTATTTCCTCTCCCCTAAGAATAATTATGACATCCTCAGCTGCTGGAATATATGGAAACTTTGGTCAGGCAAATTACAGTTCTGCAAAGCTTGGCCTTTTGGGTCTTTCAAACACAATTGCAGTTGAAGGCCGAAAATACAACATCCACAGCAACACAATTGCTCCCACTGCTGGATCCAGGCTGACCCAGACTGTCATGCCACAAGGTGAATCATTTAAGGTCTACCTGTACTGATATTTTTCAGTGAATTGAAGCACAGCAAACTTTCTTATCTCTCAGAAAATGAAAATCCTTCACACTTCACACTCTGGTAATTCATTATTTCACTGTCTTTTTATCTCTGAACTGTCAACTTACTTGCTTTCTCTGTTGTGAGGAATTCTTATTTTTTGCCACAAGGTAAGAAGCAGTTTTTCTAATTTACAAAAGCAGTTTCATGTGGCAAGGCTTTTTAATTATAATCTCTTCCAAGAACCTCCTACAGTAGTGGAAAGGCTTGTTTATTTCATCAGGTGTGCAGTCAGGTATGTGCATAAGGTGTCTGCACTTGTTACAGCAATATTGCCTAATTGCGGAATATTGAGCTGTTGCACAACATGTCTTGTGTTTACTTAGTTGTTCCATGATCAGCAGGAGATGATAGTGAACTAAGTTGCCTAATTTTTGTTTAATTGCACAGTTACTACTTTTTGAACGTTTGAACAGGTGTTAACAGAGCATTGCACTGGGATGTCAGTATAAAGTAACATTTAAGGAGACGCTGTGCATAAAGTGTAAATTTAGGATAAATAGACTGACTAATTACTTTGGCAGATGACCAGAAGAAATGAAAATAATTTGGAAAAAGAGGGTTTGTAAAAGGAAATGGCTCTCAAAAAGTCTTCCAGATCAGCCTATTTCATTTCCCTCTTACCCTCCTTTTCCCTGATGATAGGCAGATTTCAAAGCCAGAGCTGCCTGGACAACCACATTCCGCTCCATGACAATGTCTCAATTTTCAGATAGTTTTCTATAATGCCAGATGTCAACAAAAATCCCAAAATACAATTGCTATATAAAAATTTAGCAAGGCTGATATTACGTATATCTTATTCGGAAAAATCAGCATTTTCAAATTAGATGTTTCTTAAACATTCAGCAGCTGCAATAATTTTCATAGTTTTGACTTTGTAACTGGCTAGCAGACTAAAAGGAAAATTATGTCTAACTGGCTTGTCCTTGTTTCTGGCTGCCTGTCAGATGGAAATTTAGGAAGGCGTCTGGGTTTGCAGTCTGCATGTAACAGTGTTCCCAACATCTAAACATTTAGACTTTGATCTCTCTCTGCAAAGCAGTGTCACGGGGTTTGATGGCATATATGTGTCTCACATGTTGTTCGTATTTAATGAGTCTTCAAAGTTTCATTTAGTTTGTCCTTTCTTTTCATGATGAAACACTGTTGGTTAAATTCTGGCTCTGCAGTTCATCAGAAGGTGTTAGAATAAGAACAATTTGGTAAAATCATAGAGTATCTTTTTTTCTATTTTATTTGTATTTTTTAATTCCCTCCTTCAATTTCCTCTAGATCTGGTTGATGCTTTCAAACCGGAGTATGTTGCTCCCTTAGTTATGTGGCTTTGCCATGAGAGCTGTGCGGAGAATGGCAGTCTGTTTGAGGTAATTTCTTTATTTTCCCTTTCTTCCCTTTCTTTCCCTCCTTGTGCCCCTTTCCCCAAAATTAGTCATTTTTTTCAGCCTCTCCAGTCGTAATCTTTTTGCCTAAAGTAAATTACCATGTGAAGTACTACATATGTGGATGGAAGAAATATTGACCCTGTTGTGCAGTATCTGACAAGCAGGCAGTAGCAGCCCTGTTAAATTCTGGTGTGTACTCAAAATACTATCAATTTGATTGTTACAATGCTTATTCTACTCTATAAGGCTTGAAAGGAGACCAAAGAAACTACTTCAAGAGACATTTGTTTTCTAAATCATTCAAATACAGAAAATAACTTGCAGAAAGGATGAATTAGTTAATTATTATATTTATTAGAAGTACTGTCATCAAACTGCTAGTTCAGCTGGAAGCTGTTACCTCGCACTTAGATTTTATATTGGTCAAGTTCTGGTACTTAGACTGTTAAATGCAACCAGCAGTAGTTCAGGAATTTTTATTGTGTTCAGATTTGTTCTGGAGTATAATTCTGTTTCCCTATACTATCAAAGCTTTGCTTTGTGGCATCTGCTAAGATGATGTTTTTCTTTTTTTCCTGGCAGGTGGGAGCTGGATGGATTGGAAAATGTAAGTACTTTATGTAGGATTGCTCTTGTTTTTTGAGTTTACATTAAAAGTGTGCAAATCTTCTTAGCAGTTAACCTCTGTTCAAGACATTTTTATTCAGGGAGAGAAGATGAACAAAAGACCAGGGTTCTGAGGAGATTGCCTATTTGAAGTAGAAGTCACAAATTAACTTTCATATGTAGGAAACTGGTAACTTACGTATGTGCTTTATTATGCTTTTGAGCTAACTGATAGTAACTGAAAATCTGCCTAAGTAACCTGAGCTCTTGGCTCTCACATGTAACTTGAAGTCAAGAAGAATCTCCTTTTGTTTTGTGCTAAGTACACATTGATGTCTTTTCTTGATTAATTCTGTTTTTCATGATGTGAAAGTAGCACATTCTGGTAGACAGGCAACTGTTTAGTTGCTTTCCACCTTAATTCATAGTTCTAAACATGTTGAGTCAATTAGCCCTCTGAATAACCAGTAGCTATGCTAACTTTGTTTGCCTTGTATGACTCCAGTAACCAGCTTAAATATGAATGTAAAGAAAACTCACAGACAATATTGTGAGGACTTAAGAGAAGAAAAGAAATTGTGTGAAATATCTGAACTTTTTTCCTAAGTGTGATGAACCTAATACCATCATTATTAAAGGTTTAACTTTTTAGCCTATGTGAATATCACCAGCGAGTTGGAAGTAGGGCCATTAGTTGAAGAAGTCATTCCCCCTTCTTTTAAAACCTTTTTTCTTTTTTCCAACTTGACAACCATTTTGGATATGTCTAACTCACTGTGGTGGCACTGGAATAGCTTTTCTGAGAAGTGTAATAAAGAGATCAAAAGAACCTGGACAGCAGCATAAAATGTCTTGCTGCCCTCTACAAAGAGTTAAGTTTCCAACAGCTGAAAATCTGTGTGATCAAAATGTTTGTCATCATTATAATGGCTGTTGTTATTGAAATGAAACCAGGTTGTTAATGAGGTACCAGTATGGCCTTATTCATTGTCTGTTACTAATTAAGAGCAAAAACCAACATGACAGGTTAACTATTAGTTGCAATCCAGGAAGGCTCTATCCTTACAGAACTGATTTCACATTAGCCATACCAGTCTCTGTAAGGTTACAGTATTGAAATAAAACTTCAAAGACCATTTGGAGATGCTGGTTACTGGTGTTAACGTTCTTTCATAGTTAACAAGTGGTTTTCACATTTTCCCTATAGTTTTTCATGGCTTTCAAAAGATTCGTAAGCATTAGTAGTCAGAATCCTGACAGAAGACGAAGTCTGTACTGTCTATGTCTTTTCACTAGGTGGAGTCCTAAAATTAATATAATCCTTTGGAAGGCAATCAGTCTGTGTGGCTTCAATGAAATTTAAAACCAGTGCTATTCACTTTCTAAATGCTAGTTAAAAGTGGTGAGCTGTTTTAGTCCAGCTTGAAGTAGTACTGTGAGTTACACTGGAGTACTTAGAACCTTTCCCTTGCTGCAGGATCTTGAAAGTAGTGACCTAGATGAAAGTTATCTAAAGAACTGAAAAGTTTCTTTGTTGGTTACTTGAATTCTGTGGTTCATGTTTCCCATTAGTGCGCTGGGAGCGATCCTTGGGAGCTATTGTCAGAGGAAAGAATCAGCCAATGACGCCTGAAGCAGTGAGAGATAATTGGGAGAAGGTGTGTGACTTTGAGAATGCCAGCAAGCCCAGAACCATCCAAGGTAAAGACGATTTTGAGTTAGGGTTGTTCAGCCTAGAGAAGAGGATGTTCCGGGGAGACCTTATTGGAGCCTTCTAGGGGACCTATAAGAAAGAAGGGGCAAACTTTTTAACAGAGCCTGTTGAGACAGGACAAGGGGTAGTGGTTTTAAGCTAAAAGAGGATCAACTGATGCAAGAAAGAGATTTTTTTTTAGTGAGGATGGCGAAGACACTGGCACAGGTTACCTGAAGAGGTGGATGCCCTGTCTCTGGAAACATTCAAGGTCTAGTCGGACAGGGCTCCGAGAAACATAACTACTTGAAGATATCTCTGCTCAGGGGAGTTGCAGGGAGTTTGGACTAGCTGACCTGTAAAGGTCCCTTCCAACCCAAGCTGTTCTTTGATTTTATGTGGATGATTTGGGTAAGCAAAGTTTAAAAGAGAATACTTTCAAACATTTGCTGAAACTTTTCTTCAAAATCTACAGAACCAGTGAATTCTTTTTGTAGATGTGTAACAATAATTCACTGTTTCAGTATGGTCAGCTCTTTCTAAAGAATCTTTTGGGTTCTTATCTATAGAATTAAGACATAATTTTATCTTTTTTTAAGAGAGATGCAACATCAGTGTTACTGTAAGTATTACAGTCAGACTGATGATAATGTTTTATTTGATTGCACACACATACAGGCAATAGCAGTGTCGTAGAGAGATTATGTTTCACTTCCAGTCCTGGAATCTTGGGTTTTGGTCAACATTTCTCTACCGAAAAGCTCTCTGGTTAAGTCCTGTGATGTATCACAGCAAAGAAGTTCTTACTGTGCCTTGTGTTCCCAGGTCACGTTGCCCCCTTGGCTGGTGACCAAGGTGATTTTCTCTTTCAATGCTGTGTTTGCTTTCCCTGTTCCTTGCCAGCATTTAGGAGTGTGGAGTAGGTGGGAAAGAGACATCCTTATGTACAATGCCAGTTGAATTTCAAAGATACTTAGCTACACAGTAGGTAATTTAAGCTGTTGGTTATGAAATCCATTAGGATATTTTGTTAAAACCTTAGTTATATGTTTTTAGATGCCTAAACCAAGAAAAGAATAGGAGATACTCTGTCCTTTCCCTCACATCTTGGCAGGGAAGTGTAACCATCCATGCAGTGGATGCAGATCACCTTACTGATCTCTGGCTGGATGACCTGTTCCCTAATGTATTTGAATTTATACATGTTCTCTGTCCTACTGTGGAATGGTATTTATAATAACATAATTACAACTTTATGGCTTCTGATCTGATCTACAACCTGTGCCATGTACGATGTTATTTTTATGGGTTGCTAGCAGAAAAGTGTTGTAGGGAGAGTTGTAGATAGGAATTACTTTTCAAAGTTGCTTCAACAGAAGATACGATATTCCTCATCTGCCACTTGATGCCTATCAGGAGAAAAAAATTGGACAAGACTTTGAACATCTGAAGTAAATGTGTGTACAATACAACATAGCAGGTTTCTGTAGTCAAGAAATTACATTGTCTTGAGTCTTTGGTGCAGTGTACATGCCTTAGCTTCTGTTTTGTTATGAACTTAGCCAAAATACGGCATTTTCCTTGCAGTGATATCAAGCCACAGATGCTGCAAGGCTGAATAAAAGCTCCTGCATTACTTTGATGTATTTGAGAATGAGCAGAAGGGTTGAGGGAAATTCTGAAGAAGTTAGCTGATTAGAATTTTTAATACCAGTAGAAGTTTTTTCTGCTGCCACAGTCTCCTCTTTCTTGCTTGAAGGTATCTGACTGTTAAAAAAAGGAAACTACTTAGAGTACTTGCATCAAAAATTAAAAGCTACAATACCTAATATCTGCAAGTTATAACTGTTTCTGAAGGTTTCATTAATTTCAGTAAT
This sequence comes from Scytalopus superciliaris, assembly GCA_013400415.1. NCBI lineage: Eukaryota > Metazoa > Chordata > Aves > Passeriformes > Rhinocryptidae > Scytalopus > Scytalopus superciliaris. The sequence goes on from VXBX01008210.1 coordinate 313,580, forward strand.
TTGATGCTGTGAAAAGCACTCAGGTACTAAACATTATGTCTAATGAAAACCCCCCAAAACCCAAAAAAGCCATTTTTGCTTTTAAGGTAGCAAATCCTATAATCTGAGATGTTCATCTGGTTTCTTAGTTTAGTTATACTGTTAGGAGCAGTTGGAATTCATAACTTTGTATTCTGTACATAAACAGAAAGATCAAATTAAGTGTGATACAGAAGCTTCTGAATGTGTGGTGCATGGTGCAGTGGGTCACAGTTTCAGATTGCACTGGATGTTGTGTGTTTTCTCCTTGCCTCCACAGTGTACTACTTGCTCTTGTGTCATTGTCTGATTCTTCCTCTTGCGAAAAGGGAATCAGATTGTGTTGTGATATAGGCAGAAGACCACTATCCCTGTTCTGCAGTTTGTATACAGTATACAGCATTCCACAGTATTTATTTCATTAGTTAGTGTATTTACATGTTTTCTTTATCTAGGGAAACAGATTGCATTATGTCTGTTACCCCTATGGGGAACTCTGTCTCCATTTCTCCTCACTTGTGATGATGTGAGCCAGTTTCAGCTAAATGGGATATTTTAGAGGTCTGTTATTGGCTCCTAGGTTCACATCCATTTTTAATTTTCTTAGAAGCTATCTGTGTACAGAAAACAACTTGAGTATCCTCACTGGCTGACTTCTGGCACATTTCAAAAGCTTATCTCTGGCACAGAGCAAATTAATTTAAAACACATAGAAGGTGTGTATACTTTGAGTGTGTATGAAGAAAAAAATCTGCATAAGAGGAAGAGTGTTCCAGCTTCAGTGTCAGCTTTCTTCATACGTATTTCAAAAGAGTTTAAACACTGGTGCTGTTTCCTCCATTGTTAAGGGATATGGTTCATATGCAATGTTCCCTAATTGGAAAGTGAGAGGAATACTTTTCGAAAGAGACAGCCTTTGTTGTGACTGTTTTCAACCTTTGCTCTCCAGGTTAATATTTTCCTCCTCTCTGCTAATCATTTGCTGCATAATACCAGACCATTCTGGGGTAGTGGACATTTAAGGTTTTAGAGTTCATTGGCAGTGTAACAATTTAAAACATACCCTGATACCAGTACTAAAATAATTATGTTAATTAAAAGGTTTCCTACTGGGTTTGTTTCTGCCAAAATTATACACTTTGGTATAATTATATATTTCCTGTATCATAAAAAGAACGCTCTTCAGCTTGTGGAGTATTAAAAAGTACAAATTGTCACTGCTGAAACATTAATTTCAGACATCCTGTGTCCAAAAATTCATGTCCCACTCCATGCTTCCCTCCTCATCTTTCACTTACAGTACTCAAAATTAATGCAAAATAAAGATATCCTTGTCAGTGTCCAAACCTCACTTATGAGTGATTTTTCATGTTTTATCTTTCTTTTTTGGTACTCTCATACTGCATTGTTAGCTCATAACAATGTATTTGATCATAATCTTTGTACCTCTTAATGCAGTATTCTAATTTACTGTTTCTTCGATGGTGTAATCCTGCATGAAAGATTCATGTCTATTAAAATATTGTTGTAAATCTAAGACCATACTAGTCCTATCTCTTATGCCAGGCAGTAGAAATGCAATGTGTTGAGACATTTCAGTTGCATGCTGCTCTACCAGTCCCTGGAAAATGAAGGAATATGTCACACTTGAGTTCTTAACTGGAAAAGTTACGTAATGTAGTAATTCAGGGAGGGGACAAAAAAGAGAAGGAAGCACTTTCCCCCCCCTTTATTAAAAAATAACAACCACAGAAATCCAGCTTTGCTGTCTATATTTGATGATGTTCTAATAACTTGCCTAAGTATCTTGAGGCAGTCCAGAGGGACAGGGTCTTAAAAGTAGCTTTGATATCAAAGAGTGAAAACCACCTTGAACCACAAAGAATTATGTGGACTTTCTGTTGACATCTCTCTGAATGTTTAGGCCTAGATCCACAGACATATGGACAGTTGATGTCTGTCCATGGAGATAAATAAACCGAGAAGTCCTTGAAAGAACATTCCATGTTTGAAAATCAGTAAATGTGTTACTAAATGGTTCTGGTATGGTGCAGGTCAAGTACTGTTGCTGATTACGAATATAACAGTAGGCCAAGGCTTGACGAAAAACCCAAAGCCAAAAAAAATTTTGATGAGGCTTTTGACGTGAAAGGTGAAAAGCACCACATTGCACATTTCAAAAAAAGGTAAAAAGAAGGACCTTCTTTCTAATGTTTAATATTGATTTTAGCCATTTTGAGCTTCAAGGAACAAGCTATTCTTGATGGCCTGCCTATACCATAACTGAGTTCAGCCGTGCATCTTCTCACTTGTAATCTTGTCATTGGTCAAGTCTCAGATGTGCTTGCTTATCTGTCTGTCTGTCTGTCTGTCTCATTCAGGAAAGAGGGTAACAGCCAGAAGATTAGACCTACTACTTGTATTGCAAATAATTTTCGGGATAAAAAAAGCAGTAGTAATTTTCAGATGTTTGCTTCTCAGACAGTTGAAATATAGAGTGCTCATTATCTTCTCCTTAACACATTCAGATAGATGTCATGTTTTGGCTGGTGGGTGCAGAACTGATTGAACTGGTGTAGAAATCACTTTTCCTCAACTTTTTTGTAGATGCTTGTAAAATGCAGCACTATGCTCAATTTGCAGATGTTTATTTATTGTATTTAAAAATTAATTGAGAAATACCAGGCTATATCTCATTTGCTTGATGTGTTTGTTGCGGGTCTAACTGGAGTGTCTCATTTGTGGATATTTATAACTGAATTTTTTTCAATTTCTTTCTCTAGAATCCATAACTGTGTTGAATGATGCTCTAAGTCAGATTGAGTCTCAAGGGAGTGTTTCTATGAATTCCACAAGCTCTGGATCAGTGGCGTCTTCATCTGTTGACACGGTAAGTACATCTGTCTACCAGATGCATTCAAAGCTGGGTGAAAACCTCGCACAGAGTCTTGCATTGCTGATCAGCTTCTGCTCTAACTTGCTGTCTGCAAAAAGAAAGGTGGGTTTTAAATTGTGAAGCGAGGAAGCAGAATAAGAAACATCTCCAGGCTCCACTCTTTATTTTTCTTATTGATGATTGGAAAACTTAATGGCTGCCTAGACTAGACAATGCAGAATCTAAGTGCTTGTAAGTTCTGTTAAGCTTCTTTACTTAAGGTATTGTTCAGAAGAGAGACAGGGCTTGGGTGTTATTGGGCAGTGTTGTTTTGCTGGGGCTTCTCTATGGATAATTTTTGCTTGCTTCGGTTTTATTATGGTGTTGATTATTTCATTTGTCGTTTGTTTCAGAAAAACTCTTATGCTCTGCTGGCAGTGCAGTTTTATGGAGTTATACTACTTACTCGTGAAGTAAATTGCTTGCAGTAATATACAATGCATTACACTTGGGTTTCTTGTATGGCAACAAATACATTTATATTTTATGGTGTATTGATTAGTCATACTTTATGTTTACATATGACTGTAAAGAAAATGCTCAAACATGAAGTTTGTTTGATACGAGAATTATAGAAAGAATGCAAGTTAAATATTAAATATTTTTAATTTTTCTTTTATATTGATTTTTAATTTCCAGGCAAGCATTGTTGGCCGTGAATTGGCTACCAACGTGTATAAATATACTCACTTAGAGCCTATTCTATATGCCCTTGGTGTGGGAATGTCAACTAAGGATCCAGATCACCTAAAATTTCTCTTTGAAGGAAGTGAAGAGTTCTGCTGTTTACCTAGCTTTGGAGTAATTCCTGCTCAGACTTCAATGTTTGATGGTGTTCCTTCTCTTCCAGGACTAAATATTGATCTTGCAAAGGTATGGAACAGTTAAGTAGATAATTTTGTTTGTGAGTCATGTAACTAAAAAGTGACTTTAATTACAAAAATTTAATTTTTGTAATATTATTACATTTCTTTTGTTCTAGAAAGGAAAAATAGAGTGTTTTGTATTCTTGCATCCTAAGAAATTATTCATTTACTTCACATGTATAACATGTGTCTTCCTAAGATGATATGAATGATCCATTTTATATTAAATTTTAATTTGTGTTCACTATGCTCTTTTTAAACCATAAAAGTTTAAAACTTTCTTTGAAAGTAGTTTGGGGATGAAGTTAGAAAAACTAAAGAATAAACCTTGGTGGTTTGTTTTTTTTTTATTTCTTTGCTTTGAACACTTTCTAAAATAACTGTGTATTGACTTGGAGGAGACAACAATATATTGATTGCCATCTTTCTTTACACAGATGCTGCATGGTGAGCAATACCTGGAGTTATATAAACCATTACCAACCTCAGGTCAGTCCTTTTGTGTTGCCGATTTGTTTTTTCCTATGGCAACAGTTCCTGTAGTCATGTTAGACATGGAAATAGGGAAGTTCTGTTTTAAGATGGATTATTGCATATTCTTTTTACAAGGAGTGTGGGACAAGGGAGACAAACTGTTGTGTTATTAAAGGAAGTCTGAAACTGTCTTGGAATCATGTGGGATATGCTTAATCTTTGGTATAATAAGCAATACATGCATATGTATTATTCATATAATTTACTACTAACTACCAGAACTTTTAATTATTTCAGTAAAGTCATAGCATAAAACTTCTGAGATGTTTACCTAAGAATTCTTCAACACTGATTGCATCTGTGTGCCCATAAGAGGATAAGATTTAAATTACGTTTGTAAAGAACAAATTGACATCTCAACAAGGAGGCTAAAAAACAATTACTTTTCTTTCTGTCAAAATTCTCAAAGTATTAGTTATTCCAGTAGCAAGTTCATGTCACACATGGCTGTGTTTTCCCAGGTTACAACACCTAAGAAATGCCCTTTAGACTCATTCAATATATGTACATGTGTCTGGATTTCTTTGCTAGTAGTTTTTAGCAATTAAGTTTTCAAGAGTGTACGAGAAAAAAACCAACATCAAGTCACAAATAAGCAGCCAAATTTCTTGTTGAAACAAAACAAGAAATGTGTGAAAGTTAAATTAACTTCAGAGAAGTCTGATAATTAGTGATGGATTGCCAGGACTTCATAAAGTTTCTTGATTTTGTGTTCCATAGGCTGATTTATAAACAGATGTGGTTACGTGTGTCTCTAGAGCAATAACCTCTTTAGCAACAAACTTTATGAACCCTCAGGGCCAGGCTCTGAGCTGAACTTGTCTTCTTCAAAACTGTGATTGTCTTGACCCTCTTGAAATTTGTGGACAATCCTTAAGTGATTTGAGCTATCTTTGAAGTTTGAGTCTCAAATGTGGTTTGTGTTTAGCTCCAAATACACAAACTGTAGCAAAATTCTTTTTTAAAAATGCCCAAAACTTATAAAAAAAAAAAGGCAAAAAAAACCCAAACCCCATATAGAAAACCCCTCACATCTGCAAACCAGGATTTGCAAAGATGCGCAGACACTGGTAATTGTGATTACTATGACTATCATGATGATGATGATAATAATAAGGATAGGTAAGGCAGTCAGTAAGTAAGATAGTTAATAAGGAAGTTTACAGAGAGATCTGTAGGCTTTGTTCCCAAAGCAAAACCTTACAATGTGTGCATGTTCTTTTCTTACAGGGCAATTAACTTCAGTTTCAACTGTTGCTGATATTCTTGACAAAGGATCAGGAGCAGTCTTGCTAATAGATGGTAAAAAGGTTTATGATTTTTGAGGGGGATACAGTAAAATTTTTTAGGCTCTATTTTTAACTAGCTGTACCAATAATTGCCATCCCTTCAACAAAAAAGTCTGTTAGCTTATTAAATCTCAGGTGTGCCTGTGTAATTGTTCTTGGGCACTTAACATACTGAAATAAGAACACTCTCTTCCTGTGTAGGTGGAATAGAGCACTATGAAAACAGATCGAAGTTCTCTAATAATAACAATACTTAGTCCTGCCTGAAGGTAGACATTTTAGACTGTACCACCCTCAGCAAGGGGGTGTGTATCTGCATGTTTGTGTGTGTTTTGTGGGGTGGTTAAGGGATTGGAATGGCTCCAGAAGTTGGTAACATGTAGTTTCCATGATTTTGCTATCTGTACATGATTATAGCAAGGTTCTTCGGGAAATTAGACAGCAGGAGGGGGTTAATAGGCAGTGAATGTCCAAATGCTGTGGACCTTTCAGTTCTTCAGAGGACAGATAAAACTGTAAACAGGTTTTTACTGACCAGTTTTTTACTGACCTCCTAGCTGCATTATGTTTTCATACTGGGTTAATATGAACCCTGTCTGTTTCTGCAGCATGCAAAAGTTGTTTTTGTGAGCAGCGTCTCAATGATTTTTAAATTTCTTCTGGAACTAGAAATTAACATTATTAACAAACAATACTGTAAATTTCAGTCTAAGATGTAAGGGTGTGGAATAGTTATGAAATGAAAATAGGAAGCTGAATCTTAATTTAGTATAAGGACTGTAACTTGTTCAAAAGAGGGGAATGAGTGACCTTAAACTCGAACTCTTTTCCTACACGGTGCTAGTACCACTTTTTGTACAAGTTCATAATCTGCTTTATACAGATTACTAGGTATTTTTAATAGCTTCTAATACATTACATTTTATGGTACAAGTCTATAATATTTAAATAAATTGTTAACACAGTGTGAGGTGCTGAAATAAATCTAATTTCAGCCCTCTGTTGTCAAATGATTTTAGCACCTTGAATGTCATCACCATTTCGATGTTCATTTTTTAATTTTGATGCTTTCATTTAGATAAAATACATGATGTTATTTGAAACAGATCTTTAGTCTTCCCTAGCTGGGAAGTGATTTGCAACTATACAACATCAAAGTGTGACCATTGCCCCTTCCATTTTTAAAATGAGCTTTTGTCATAGTTGAAGATGAACTTTTCTCTTGTAACAACACATGCTAGCTGTATGAAAAAGGATCTTGAAGACAATATATGACCTTCCTCTTCTTTGTCTTTCAGTGAATACCTATTGTGGAAAGGAACTGGTGTGTTATAATCAGTTCTCTTTGTTTTTTGTTGGAGCTGGAGGATTTGGTGGAAGACGAACATCAGTAAAGGCCAAGGTAAATTCCCACATATTCATATTTCAAAATGGAGAAATACATAAAAAAATTCTGTCAGCACTGCAAGAAAAATATCAGCTGTACCAACTAGGAAGAACAAACCAGCATTTAAGCAGTGTGGTGGTATGAACTCAAGTGGAATTTAAATATTTCTGTTCACTGGAGAGCCTGAGTGAAAAGGTACTGTTTGGGGCTTGGGAAACCAGTGGGTTTGTTTTGACAGTTAAGGAGAAAAGTAAAGTTACAAACTTGCAACAGATGAGATATTCCTACATTCAAGTATTTGAAATTACAGATGTGTAATATCCTGATGGAAAGCAGTGTTAGGTTTGAACTTGCAGTTTCTACAAAAGGTCTCTAGGTGTAGCTCTTTCTAAATCTATGTTTGCCTGGAAGCAATTTGGAGAGCATAAAGGGGAAAAGAGAAGTAGCAGTTTGGAGTTGAACTTCTGTGTTTTGGGAGAGGATTAGCAAGTAGCAAACAATGTCACATGAACATGTAATGTGTATGTCCAAATGCATGAAGCAGCTATTTAGGTACCTGACATACAACCTTTGTCTCCTTCAGTGCTATGTTTGAGGGTAGTGTCAGCTATGACTGTGTGTTCTTATTGTCGACTAGAGTCCTGAGGCACTACAGTAATAATCAGTTGAATAGAGGGTATATTAATTAAGCACAATGTTTTGAAAATTGCTAATTAAACCTAGGTTTCACACATCTGAAATACTGTAGGTATTCTTTGTGATTTTTGCATGTAAACTTACTTTTTAAACTTAAATCTATGTCATTTGTATAGAAGTTTTATCATATGTAACTTCACTAATCAAATCCTGAAATGCCTGCTGCTTCGAAGAGAAATGGGAAAAGCCTGTGTGTAGTATAAAAAACTTACAGAATATTACTGCAGACGGTGTATAGAGGTCTTTGAAGGAACCCTTAATTCTTCTGAAATCAGATTTTATAATAGTACATGTAAAAAAGTGATCAAAGGAAAGGTGGCCAAGATGTGGTGGTGACATCAGTCAGTCTAGTGTAGTGCCTGGGCACTTTTTAATTAAATACTGCACTTTAAACAACTGCAACTTCTTCTCTTGATTTAGTGAAGTATGACAATGTTCTATAAATAATTAAACACTTTAAAATAGGAAGAATACCTGTTTTGGGGAGGAATCCTTCCTCTGATAGAAAAAAAAACCCAAAATGTAGTCTTGTTAAGACAATTTCAACAAAGGCATCTGCATGCCAGAGACCGGTTTCAAATGGTAAATTTTGCTGCTTTTTCCTTGCAAACCTTCCCAGTTAAAAAGAGTTTTGTGTTCCTCTATGCGAAAAGTGAATCCCAGGCTGATCAGACATACGTTATAATGTGTCTTTTTGTCACTTTACGCTTTCATTGTATTTGAAACTTGTATTGCAAGTTAAGAGGAACAGATTTCCAAGTTGAAGTCTTTGATGAGCAGCATGTTATGTAAGTCATGTCTCTCCTCCTGAGCTGGGTTTTTCTTGCCCTGCTCGCAAGGGGTTTCATTGATTATTTGTATGGTGGCTAGTTTTAATGACTTGGTAAGTCAAGCTGAGTTTCTTTAATCCAGCTGGAAATAGAGTGGCAAGTCATTTTTGTTTTGAAGGCATCTTTAGGTAATGTTCATTCTATCAAGCTGAGTAATGTGTAGATCTGTTGTGGTTCTCTAAAGTGACAAAAACAGGAGTGCTGTTACCCACTTCCACCCAAGGTGTTCTTCCATCCAAGAAGTGTTCTTGCTGTTAATAAACATGAAAGAGCCTTTGCTTTTACTAGATATGCAACTACATAGCATTTGATTTGTTTTGATTTCCTGAAGGTGAAAAGTGATGTAATGTAGTCCATGAGTGAGGTAGCAAGTAATTTTGTACTTCAGTTTGCTTTTTAAAGTATTACTTTAAAAGCTTCACTTTAATATCTGTGTTCCAAATATTAATGCTCTCTGAGACAACTATTTCTTCAAACTAAATGAGTCTTGCTTTTTTGGATAGTTTGGAAGAAATCTCATCAAACTCATCATCTGTAACATGTAAAGACCTGATGCCTCAGTATCACTGTCTTTGTAAAGTTAACTTTGATAGGAGACTTTTCCTGGACTAACATATTTTTCTATTTGTCTGTAAATGTAGAAGGGGTAGGAGGAGCCTTAACAGATTGGTAAATATTGGGGGTTTTTATACATACTTGACATATTCTGGTATTGGGTATGAATAAAAGATTTTTGCTGTGCTATATTAATCATACTATTACTTTTGTTTTAGTTAACAGCAAATCCACCAAAGAGACCCCCTGATGCTGTAATTTCTGATGTCACAACATCTGATCAGGTAAAGCTTTTTATGATTTAGGTGTCAAAATATTTGTTTGGTTTGGAGAAAGGAAGTCTTCTATGATGTTGACCAGTAGTTCTGATTTTCTGATATACCTCAGGTATTTGTTTGCTCAGTGTACTGTGTAGAACATTCTTTTCTTAAGACTGATGAAATTGGGTAGTTTTTTATTACAAGTTTTACATAGGAGGAAATTAACGTATGTATTCTGTCGTACTTTGAAAAAAAAGGTTCAGACTTCCAGAAATTTACAGGACATGGTGCAAGCAAACATATTGTGACAAAAAAAAGACGTGCTTGTAGTTCACAGTTTTGAAAATGTTAAATTCCTGTAGTAGGAGGAGTCAGGGAAATCTGAAATACTGACAAATGCCTGTCCAGATCTGTTTTCATCTGTCCACATTCCCACTGGTTCACAGGCATCTACTTTTTCCAGGGAGAAACCTGAGTGAAGAAATATAACCTCCTCTCAAGGGAAACATATGCAGGTGTCAGACAAATAAGAAATGAAAGTCTGGAGCCAGCACTGTTAAGATACTGAGTAGCATTTTCAAAAGCAGCTTAGTTATGGCAGGAGGCTATAGCTTTTGGAGATGGAATTAAAATGTTGAGCATTAGCTGAACTGTGGTAACTGTGATGTCTGGTTAGCCTCTCTCTGATTATATACAGACAATTAAGTCTCGTCCGACTAATTCCTGTGCTTGAAGTCCAAGTTAACCCTACGCAGTTAAACTAGGAAAGGGCTGAGATTAGCATATCCATTTCTGTCACTGATGCATCCAAAAATTCACAGCATCAGTCTAGGAGGTACACCTGTAGTTTTAACTCTTCTGAACAGGTTTCATTGAAAATTGGCAGGTTGGGCAAGGAGCTGGGAATGGGGGGAGAGCGCTTTGTTTCTGGAAGGTGATTAAATGTAGTGGAAGGTACTCTCTAGCAGCTGACCCTTTATTAGTTAAGATGTAACTTCTCTAATGGCCCGGTAGTTAAAAGTATTCACTTTGAATGTTGAAACCTTTGTTCAGATTCTCCTTTGCCTAATTATATTGTAATTGATTGCAGACCCATCAGTTTTCACATCATATTTGTGATCCCCTTGTTCATTCAGTAACCTTAGTTTCTGAGCCTTAAACTTTTATGTCTGGAATGGTTACTGTGCATAAAATGTTAAGTTCATGAGATAAACGAAGAGGTTAATGATCCTCTAATGCAGAATTTGGGAAATATTGCTACTGCAGAATTGATTTTTAGAAACGGAGAGTATCAAGAGTAGCCACCACACTTGTTTTATTTTAAGATCTAGTCTGACAGGTAGATGAGAATTCCTTTCCAATTATAGGACTTTTCCGACTATAGAACTTACAGGAATCACAGACAGTGGATTTTGGTAATTGTAAGAAGGCTTATGTGCCAAATTATTCATTAGCATTTGTGCTTCAGTGATGATGGATGTGTACTGGAGGGAGAATGTGTAGAACTCTGGAACTTTATGGGCAGGAATACAGACTTTCATGTGAAGGACAGCTTGGGAAAATGTTACCAAGATTTTACATTTATGTGCATGTGGAATGACACATAACTGTCTAAAATCTTTAAAGAAATGGAAGCTGGCACACAAATTGCATCAAAGTTTCTGAATTTTCTTTTACTTAGTGTTTAAATGAAAAATGTGTTGGCAGAACTTACTGTTGCCATTCAACTGTTGAATTGGTACCGAGTATAAGACAGACTTAGAGTCAGAGTCACTTTGCAGATGGCACTTAATTTAATTTAAACTGTACTAATATCCAGTTTTTGTGTTACCACATTTACATCACTAAGCCGCTTTTCATAATTGCCATTTCCCCTTTAACTTTTCAAAGCATGATCATGTAGAAAACATCCTGATAAATAAATTTTCATGCCCCTTTTAGAAATATTTGCAGTGATGACACACCTGTCTTTCACTGAAGATAATGACCGTGGTTACTTTGAAAGTTATATTCAGGTCTAACTTAACTGCACTGGTTTCTTTTTTCCAAGAGGTAAAAGATGAAGCACTGCTTAGGGAAGAGTATACTGGGAGTAGAGGGCTAATAACTGTTTTTGCCCCTCAGCATGTGTTCAGCAGAACAGCCACCTATGGTTCCTTGAAAAATGTGTTGTGTCAGTGACATAGCATTGACAGGAAAAGTAATCCTTTTGATCAGTGGTATCAAAAACTAACAGGAGGTGGTGTAATACATGTTTATCTCTTTCAAATCTGTACCCATTCTGGGAAGTTCTTTAGACATCAGACAGTGCTTATGAGTGAGTTGCAGTACCATGATATAAGCTGCTGTGAAAGTTGGTTAAGAAAAATTTACAAGTATCTGACCTTCTAAAATGTTTTAAGGCTTAAAATTTGCATCCTCCTGAAGATCATAAAATAATTCTTCTGTGTTTATGAGTTTTTCTGCAAAGAGCTAGAACAATTTTTCCATATTGCCCAGTAAAGCCATGCATATGCAGTGGTATTTTTCTAGCTTGTTCTCGCTCAGTAATCTGAGTTATGCCTTACTGGATACACTGCCATAAATCTTTTGAATAAAATAGACCTTTTGACAGAAGATCAAGAAGTTTAGAGGGTGTTTGACTATTAGCCATTTAGCAAAGAATGAATCATTCAATTTCAACCCTGTAGGGAATGTTTAATGTAGTTACAGGCTTTTGTCCTGCCGGTTTTTGAACCAGGAGCTTAAATTAATCAATCAAATGGATTTTGCTGAATGGTTCTTAATGCAATGAAAAATCACAGGCAGGGAATGACCTGTATCTCTGGAGAGTTTTGTCTACATAGAGCTTTCACTCTCTTCCTAAATGTGTTGATTTCTTGGAAATTCATTTTCTGATGACACTGAAAATGAGCTTCAGTGGTTATTTAAAGTGGATGATATCTTAAATAATATTTTCACTTTTGAGGAAGGAAACAAACAAAGAGTCTTGAATTTGCTGGAGATCTGTTGCAAGTTTTGTTTTGTTGCTTGCTCCCGGAAAAATTCACAGTGTTCTGGTACTCTGCAGGTTTCCTTTCAAAAAATAAACTGTTCTCTATCTTCAAATATCAGAAATAATATTCAGAATACACAGCATTGTGACAATGAATAAATATCAGAACAGTAGTCCATAGACTAGAATTTTTCAAGAAATCGTTTAAGTTTTACTGTTCTGTTTCCTCTGGCTTTCTTCTGACAGCTCCCACATTAAATTCTAACTCTGTGTACTTGTTACTTATATCAATAGAAATAGACATGAGAGAAAGGTGGAAAAGACCACGTAGACAGATTTTGAAAAACACAGTGTCTCAACCTGCCATGCTTTGAGACTAGCTGGGTACACACGCAACTTTGCCTTCTTTAAGTCTCTGTAATGCAGTGTCATGTGAGCTATCACATGTGAATTTCTGCCACAGCTATTTTTCCATGACACTTGAATATCTCAAGTGCATGGCATGTCTGCTTGTGGTTTCCATGGTCAACAAAACTGGCCAATCTTGCTCTCAAGAATTTTTGAATTCCTCTTTAACGCTCATGAAACCAAGCCTGTTACTGGTCTCTTGGAGGAATAGCTTTCTTATATCCCTTCATCTGTACATTACTTTGGTTCAGAAAACTGTAATAATGTTTTAAATGCTGCAGACTCTCCAAAAAGGTAAAAACTTTTAATAAAGGTTGTGTTTTTTGTCATCCTGATCTGTTTTACATGCACTGATTTATGATGCAGTTTTCAAATGGTTTGTTTCCTCCTCTTCAAGAACTCCTTCCATATGCGAAGAGAGGGCGCTAGGCATGAGCTGAGACAGTGTAGGAAGTCAACTTTCCTATGCTATTTATGGCCAGAAGTTGTGTTCTGAGAAGGAGTATTGGATGGAAAATGATTTCATGGTTAGTGACTGGTTGAAACTGCAGTTGTTTGATGATGGATTTTCTTTGCTTTGTTCTTACGATCTGTGGGCAGCTGTTAACCAGATAGCTCAAAGTACTCAGACGTGGGTGCTCCTTAATCAGTGGGTGGTAGAAGAGGATTAGGTGATAGCATTTGGAAGATAGAATTTGGGAGCTGGACTGGCAGGAGGATGTCTGAGCATCACAGGCTGAAACTGAAACAGAAGAGCTGTGTTCTGAGCTTGTACATTGTTCATCAAAAATGTGAGGCACTTTTAAAAATTAGGCCTTCAGGTATTACATTGGAGAGCTAGAATTGGTTTGTGCTGCTGACAGTTATACCCTTTTCTGCTGTCCTGTAGTTTCCAGTCTGTAAAGGAAGGATATTCATAAATGTTTGAGACAATTTAATTGTATGAGGGAGTGGCATATAGCATTGCATGGTGACTTTTGGGAATGTGATACAGTGAACAGCATAAAAAAGAGACATACATACACTACACATATTAGGGAATATATGTAATGCCTTCTGTTCAAGGTATAAATGTAGCACTGACTGACAGAGTGCAAAGAAAAGGCTACTTTTTAGTAGTTCAGGTTTATTTTAAAAAATACAGTTATTTTCTGGTTTCTCTGAAAGAGAAAAAAGTAATTGGCACCTGTCCTGTTTGATGAAGTGTTATTAGCATCCTGTGACTAAGACTGCAGGAGTGACCTTTCCTTCCTGAGTCATTCTCAGTCATGGAGTCCTCCTGCTCATACTGCTGTCCACTAGCTACCTGAGTTTAGTTTTTCACTGTGTTAAGTTCAGTTAAAAGTACAGTTCTTAATGTAACAGGAAACAATAGTGAAGACAATTATGCAAAAATCTAGTTTGTTGTAAAAGAGTAGACTTTACAATAAAAAATTAGTAAAAAGGCATTTTGGAAAGAAAGAGGGGCATGGGAAGCATTTAACAGCATGATGAACTATTAAATTAAAATCTATGGTGAAAGGTTTTCTGCCTATTGCCAGCAGGTTCAGTATTATGAGTCTTTGCTTTGCCTTGAGAATGGTACGATGAGACCGTTAAAAGCTTCTGTGTGGCCGGGATGTGAATCCTTACCTGTGGAAAGTCATCTTTTATTCTACACAGTTTTCATATGTGTTCTCATTCTAAGCATATGTAAATATCTGGGTGGTTTTAGAAAACATAGGGAATGATGAGAGAAGAAACAGGAAGACCAAACAGCTGGCTCCAGGCCTGGTGTCACTGGCAGGATTTTGTTTCTTTTGATCAGGGGTCAGTTTACACAACAGCAGGTTTGCCTTTGACAGATGGGATACACCTGTCTCCAGTGGGTAAAGGATCTTTGCACAGGGTTATCAGGACTCAACGAGGGAGTTTTAAACAGGATTTGAAAGGAGAAGAGATAAAACTCTGCTCACTGAAAAAAAAGCATGGGGGCAGCATACCAGTTTGTGAGGGTTGATGTGCTGGTGAGGTCCCTCAGCCTGTGGCCGCAGTGGAGATAGAATCCTTGTGTCAGCAGAGACACAAGGGTTATTGATGACTTAGAAACCATGGAAGCACCTGACATCATAATGTTTGGAATTAGAACATAATGTAGAGTTTCTGCCCCCCAAAAAATGGTGGGATAATTAGCCCAGCTGAAGTGCATCTACACCAATGCACACAGCATAGTCAAGAAGCAGAAGGATCTGGAAGCCATTGTGCAACAGGGAAGCTATGACATATTTGCTGTCAAAATGTGGTTGCAGGAGAAATTTTCATTTTTGTCCTATTCTGTAAAGACTGTAACACAGCATTACCTGGAAACATGTGAATTTAAATGAACTTGAGCACAAGAGAGCCTCCTGAGAGATTCAGGTGATTTTTTTTTCTATTTGTAGCATAAGTAATTTGTTTCATGATAGAGAAAATGATGTGCTGCAGGAGGCTCACAAATATTGAGATCATGACAGAAAGAAGGTACAAAGCAACAAAGGATGATACTAGCCAAACAGAGGGATGCAAAGCCTTTCCTAGGATTTGATATCCTTTTCCTCATTTGTCTAGAGATTTCAGTGTGCAGAGATGCTGCTCTCAGAACTGTTGTATAGTGAGTGAGCATTTTTAATAATATTGTTTTGGAAGTTTGTTACATGCTATGATGCTAATGGTAAGGTTTGTATAACCCCCAGTCCCCTTGTTGGTAAGATTAGAATATAATTTTCGAATCATGGCAATTTTGAAAAATAGTTGCGGGTTTGGATTATGCTAGAATTTTGTGTGTCAAGATGATAAAAGAAGAAAAGGTACTAGTCTGAAAGTCAGTTCGTTTAAACAAGATAGTCTTCGTACCAAGCTTGTTTTCTTCTCTTATCTATGCATGCCTTAGTAAAGGCTATAAAAATTGTTACTCCATTTGAAGTTCTCCAAGCTGAAGTGATTTGTTTTTTTTAATTAAGAGAGACATTGTTAAGGGGAAGGCTTCTTGTACATTTGCCATGCTACTGAAATATGACTAGTGATCTTTGGAGCCTGTGTCAGAATATGTAAGTTGATATTAAATTTGAAAAATATTTGTTATGGACTTACAGGAAATACATAACTAATGTGCAGTGGGGAAGCCTGATGTACAGTGAATTACTTAAGTACTGTGCTAAATGTGAACCCTTGGAGCATCAACACTGCCCATTTAACTGGAAATATTCACTATTCTTAATGTAAATGAGAGGTCATTGACCTGTGTAGATGAAATTGTGGCTGTTTTTTCTTCATGAGATTGCTTGACTGCTTACTCTTAAGTAAGCTGATAAGG
>VXBX01008210.1:329712-381353 GCA_013400415.1 Scytalopus superciliaris
GCTGATAAGGTATACATACATACATGTCTGTATACATATGTACATACACACACACACACACACACACACACTCACTTTGTAAGCTGCGTTCTTGGACAGAGCTCTTTTTATAACCAGTTAGAAGGGAAAATATATGGATAGTTGGCTTCCTTTTTCATTAGCTTTACCACTGACCTTTATTGCAGTCTGCAGGGAGACTGAAAAATTGGCACAGACAGGTTGGATATCGCCTTTTCTTTTGTGGTCTGGCAGAGTTCCTAAATTGTTAGGAAATGAGATTTGACAGTTTGTGGTTTTAATTGGAGAACAATCTAACCATATTGTGACTGACTTCAGTCTAATGCTCCACATCAGTTGATTCTTGTCATCCTGCAAGGATGCATCTTTTTTTTGTTTGTTTGTTTGTTGGTTTGGTTTGGAGTTTTTTGTTATTTTTCATTTTTGTGTTGCTGTGAAATGTAATTTATATAATGAAATAATGCCAAATATTGTGGTAAATGAAGTTTGTTGACAGACCTGATTTGGCACTTAATCTGAAGTACTCTACTTTGTAACTGTTTTATTCAGTTCAGCCTTTGTGGTTTTTTTAGCTGTGACCAGTGCCACTGTAGTTATTGAAAATACAAAAAGACAAGTATAATTTCCCACATTCATGTGTCAGAGTTTTAGTTAAATACATTGATCATATTTAATTCTTTGAACTTAGTTATTTCCTAATGCTATATTTATTTTGTTAGCAAAGCACAAATATTTTTTACTATAGTAATTTTGAAAAGCATTTGGTGTAAGTATTGTCTTCCAAGTAAATAAAACCCCTAAATTGCTAGTTCTTATTACAGCTTCAGTAAGCAACAGCTGCATAGCTAGATTTAAGTTGCGATTGGGCTTAAAATGGAAATTTGTCTGTTTTTGTCATGCATAAGTTGAATTTTCCAGTACTGCAAGTAAATGTTATTTAGTTAGAATTAAAATTTATTACAACAGCTCCTTTGTGAAAACAACCTCCTGAAAGCCGTTGTAAAAATTCAAGTTGAAGAGTGAAAGTGAGACTGTAGAATTTTAATTTAGTTAAAAAGCCATTTAATTATTTAATTTAATAACTTATCTGGAAATTTTTTTCTAGTTCTCGAGTGGCAGTTTGTTCTTAGATTTTAGATGCTTTTGAAAGAAAACTTCGTAATGAAGGGGAATACCCTACTTCATAGAATTCTGTTGAGGAATTTTCTCTAAATTGTCAGTTTTAAATCTCCTTTTTTGAAAAGAAGCAAAGGGTCTCTCCCTCACTTACAGTCCCTTTCATGGTGTTACAACTTTGGTATATTCAGCAAATTATTTGCCTTCTCAGGACCCATCTGAACTTTAGTTTTACATTAGTATGAAATTTCCAGTCTTTACTACTTTCCTAAGACTTTTTAGGATCAATTATACAAGATAACTGTAAAGAAAAAGAAGATCATAGTAAATACACGTTTTGGGCAAAGATAGAATTATAGTTAGAAATTTTAGATTCATGATGTCATCATACTGATAAATCTTTGTTTTTGAGAGGGAGAGGGTTTCAAAAAGAGTAAACAACTGTGCAAACTTCCATGAAGAAGTATTAACTTAGTATTTGCCTTTCTAAGATGTGCGTGCTTGAGCCATGGTGCAATTGAGGATTTTCTTCTTATTTTAGTGTGTGTCTCAACTTCTCAACTCTCACAGAAACTTTAACTGACGCTCGAAACACTTGCTGTGTTGATGCAGGTGACCAGGACAAATAAGAGAGAGATAGAGCTTAGTGTTAAAGCTATAGATACTGGGAGAAATAGACCTCAATATTAAACCTCAAGGTTAAAAAATAAGACAGATGGATTATGGATTAAAGTGATAATATGAGTTCAGAACCTTTTCAGTTACACCGTCTGCTTCAGATTTGATATGAGAAATAGTGTTATGCATGTATTAGAAAATACTTCCTTTTGGGGATCTTGGTTTTTAATCCTTCCCTTTAAGAAATCTGTGAGTTTTTTTTCCTCCAAACTGAATTTATTTCAGTTTGCTCCCATTGGGATAAACTCACCAATGTTTATAGTCACCGTTCAAAATGCTGGGGAAAAAGATTTAGTGGGAAGGGGTAAGGAGTTATTTTCAGTTTAAAAACTTCATTCAGTTGAATCCGTGTTCAATTTGTATGTGTCATTAAGCTATTAGAGTCTTGAAATCTTCATTAGTTAATGTGTTCTACTAATTTTTTCTGTACTTTTGGGACGTTTGTGTTAAAAAATACACCACAATCATTTAGTCACTGGATTTCACTGGAATCTGTAGACCAGGGAAAAAAAATTTTAGTTCAGAAAGTTGCATGGCTTGGCTTGTCATACCTCTCACAAAGTGGACTACTGTCTACTGTATACCTACAGCAAATACAAGATTTGATTATGAAAATGCTGAGGCTGCACAGGGACAGAAACCTCAAGTACAGTAGCCATATCCTTCATTGTTTCTAAGCTTTATTCACATTCACAATATATAAAACACACTAAATCTGAATTTCTCTACTTTTTTTACTAGTGAAAGAGAATCTTTAACATGAAGCAAAAGTCTTCTAGAAAGCTTGTAATGTTACTTTGAGGTTTTGTTTGTTTTCAGTGTTGGGATCAGCTACCCATGTATCTGCTATGAGAGAAGAGTATCACAATTAGTCAATTGTGTTACTTTTAAAAGGGAAGAATAAGGATATTTCTGATCTCTGTAAGATGAATCAATTGTTGGGAAAACAGTAGCATGTGCATGTTTTCTAAAAAAAGGTTTTCATATATTACTTCTGTTTTTTTATGTTGTAGATAACTTTGTCAAGGAAAAGACTCTTTCAAATTAGACTTTAAGCTGAAGAACCTGTGAACAGATTTTTTGAGAATGCGTTACTTCACTGTTGCCAAATTTTAGTGAAGGTGGATCTCTGTGTCAGCAGAGTAGTTCTTTCTCCCATCATTGTATTATTTTCTTATGTACCAAGACCACATGTGGTTCTTAGCACATTTCCCTGGAATTTTGGCAGTTTGTCTGTACAGTAGTAATTAATTTCTATTTTACTTGCTTTGGTACTAAGGACTATTAGCATAGATTGTCATAAGTTTATTATCTGTCATGAATTTTTGGCTGAATCATGCTTGTTTGTGCCTCCCATTTTTCGTTCTCTGTTTCTGCAGGCTGCCTTATATCGGCTGAGTGGGGATTGGAATCCTTTACATCTTGATCCAAGTTTTGCTGCCCTTGGAGGTGAGCTGAGGGATACCATGATACTAATATTTGGATGAAGGATGGTGCAAATGTATTTTCAGTCTTTTTCACTTTTGTTTTTAGCAAAGTTCTGCTTGTTTTATAGCTGTTCTTAGTCACCATTATCTGTCTTCAGAGTTCTGCATGACACTAGCTTATTGTAGCCAGAAATGGAGAGTGATGCTTGGACTTTACCTACAATGCTTCCTGACCTATTTTCCATTAGTGCTTGTTTGTTGCCACTATCTTGTTTTCACAATCTCTGTTTCATAAGCAGAAATAATTGACAATGGAAACTTCAGAAGGAATTGCGTAAATTCTTTTATATATAGTTCTTTCCATCTGAATAATTCTGAGATTATACTGGTCTTGGTGGAATTCTTTGTTCCTCTGTGTAATCTTCTCAATCCCAATAAATCTAGGAGGGCAGGAGAGAGTGATTTAGCACTTCTTTCCCGTGAAATTGCATAACTGCACCTCTTGATAGTGTGTCTGTTTACATAATGCTACATGTAAAAGCATTCGACCAGAGGCTGTAATTACTGAAAAAGCATCTGTTTTCTAAGTATCCTGTTGCAAAGTTACTTTTCAGAGTTTTTTTCAGACCTTGAGAGTAGTATAGTTTGCTTACTCCAGGCAGACAGCAGTTTGAGTTACTTAAGAAATTTTCCTGAATTGCCTGAATACGATGTATGCTAATCATAAACACTACTTGACAAGACTGATCTGTAACAATTGGTCAGCAGTTTTCTGGTATTCTTACGAAGGCAAACAGCAGAGCTGTACTTCCTTGTTCAGAGAATGATTAACATACTTTCACAAATTACTTTCTTTCACAGATATGTACTAATTATTTGATTAACTCAGTTTTGTATAGTTCCATGTAAACTTATGTTACTGAATAATGATAATCACTAGAGTCCATGAAGGTATTTCCCCAGTTTGTTAAAGTATTGTTTGTTCAGCGGATGATTTTGGATAAATATTTCCTCTTGAAGATGCTGGAGGTGAAAAATACATATTTGTAAGTGAACCAGTGTTTGGAATCATAATCCTTACCAAAGAAGAGGAGTAGAAATCTTCTACCTTCTCACACAAAGAGCACTGGCACTTAGGCGCAGTGAAAATGAAATTAACTGTAAGATGAGGTTCATAATTGACTATCGAAGCTTCAGAAGCAATTGTGTAAATTCTTTTATATATAGTTCTTTCCATCCAAATAATTCTGAGATTATATTGGTCTTGGTGGAATTCTGATTTTGGAATTGTGGCAGTACCCTACTCTAATACTTAAACAAAATACAAGTACAGTCAAAGAAAAAATGTTACTCTAGGGGTATTCCATAAGTATTTTTTTCTAGTTATGCAAAAGGTCTTTTCTTTGAGTATATTCACACAGTTCTGTGTCTTGCTACAGTCTCTGTGGGTGTTGTCTTTAATTGGCTCTCACAGTGTGTGCTGGACACAAGCATTCAGCATAGTGCATTTGGGTCTTTCCAGGGTGATTGTTAAGCTTTCCTGTGAGTAATGTTTCAGAGGACATATACTACATTAAAAGACATGACTACATTCTTGTACCTTTATTCCTGTATCTTTTCAGTGTTCTGGGTACTAGAAAGTGAAAGCAACAGTCGCTTTGGTTTTGTTTTAGTGTAGATACAAAGTAACCTGATCACCCCGCCTTTTTCCTTTGAGGATGCATTAGTCTTACAAAGAAAACACTGAGGAAAATAGGGTCGTATATTTTTGTCTGTTTCTGAGTTCTGAAAAGAGTGGTGGTTTATGGTTCTTGCATGGTTAGGTGAACTAAGTTTTTAAGGAGCTAAGTCTCACTAACATTCTAAATGACAGATACTGAATACTGATGATGTAACAATAGTTTCAGTAATCTGTTTTAAAATTGACTGCCTGGTATCTTTGTGATTTCAGAACAGAGCACATTTTACACAAAAGAGAGTGCTATTAAAAGTGTGCATAATCAAATGCTTTACAGGAAAGAAATGGCAGAATGATCAGGGTAGAATGCTTACAGTGAGAAAACAGGTTCATGCTCCTTTTAGCTTGTCCTTCTGTCTTCTCTTCTAACCTAGTGAGTCAGAATTTCTCTTTCTCATGCTTAATCCTTGTAGCCTTGTCTTTCCTATGGGTCATTTCTCATAATTCCCATCTTCCCCAGCATTGAGTCTGTCATGGGTTAACCTCAGCCAGCAATTAATTACCAGACAGCTCACTCCTTCCCCCTCACCTCTCCTCTCTTCACATCCCTTTCTCCATCAGCCCCAGTCCCAGTGGGATGGGGAGGAGAGATGGAGAGGGAAAAACGGTAAAATTTGTGGGTTGGGATAAGAACACTTTAAAAACTGAAACAAAGTAAAATACTATACTATTAACACTAACAATGTTACTGATAATAATCCTGAAAAGAAGAGAAAAAATTAAAGGAAGAAACCTCAAGAGAAAAAAGTGATGCACAACACAATTGCTCACACAGCTACTGACTGATGCCCAGCCCATGCCTGAGCCATGGTCAGCAGCTCCTGGCCAGCTCCCCCCTGGTTTATATACTGGGCATGACAATCTATGGGATGGAACATCCTTTTGGCCAGTTCAGGTCAGCAGGTTCCTGGTTATGCTTCCCCGTGGATTCTTATGCACTTGCTCACTGGCAAAGCATGAGACAGTAAAAAGTCTTTGGCTTAGCTTGGGCACTGCTTATCGACAGCCAAATCTTCAGTGTACTATCAACATTATTCTCACACTAAAGTCAAAGCAAAGCACTGTGCAAGCTAGTAGGCAAGAAAATTATATCCCAGACAAAATCAGGACAGATTTCTGGTGGCTTTTTTCTCGTTGTCTTGAAGGTGATTTCTTTTCTTCTACATCTTCTATTTCTCTGCAGGCTAGACTTTCTCCTGTCTCCTCTTTTTGCTTTGTTTGGTTTTGCTTTTTCTCCCAGCTGTTGTCCCTTGGGACATATCATGCTGTGTAGATGCTATGAGGAGTTGTTTAGAGCTCAGAAGAAACAGACTCTGACAGGCAAGGGTGGCAAGAACAAGAGTTCTGGGCAAAGCAACTGGTTTCAGAGTCAAAGCTGGACAGATGTGTCTGAATTCCATGCACTGTTGCAAGTGTGTGCAAGGTATGTGTTTACATACCTTGTCAGGTCAGAACAACCTGTTAAGGAGTCAAAACATACAAGCAGCATATTTATAACTTAACTGTTGCACTTCAACAAATCTGAGGCTAGTGTTCAAAGGTTTGTTTTGTCAGACTTTGACAGTACTGGAAAAAGATTCAACGCTAATAAAAAGCTTATCCTCTGCCAAGATTGAACTCCCGTTCCAAAGCATAGAACTGTGAGGAAACTTGCCAGAAAATGCCAATATAAGAGAAATACTGCAAATTTTCTTTTTTCCTCTTTTTTCTTCCCCTGGTTTTGTTTGTTTGTGTGTTGCATGTGCTCAAAATTCCTGAAATCTTCTCAGGGTTTTTTTCCACTTCTAAATAAAGAAAAGTGGAATATATTGGCAACCAAGAATAGGAATCAAAACAGAAAGCAGCAAATAATCTTTGTATTGTCACCTTTTGATCATTACAGTACCTCTTACTCTTGATATGCATGCTTCCTTGTAATTGTGTGTCTGGTGTGAATATGCATTTTTTCACCTCTACAGACAAGGACTAATCCTACTTGTGAGAGTCTTGCAAAGCATAGGTAGTGTTGAAGTGCCAGTTCTGAGCAAGCGCTTTCCTTTGCCTAAAAGTAGAGGAAACAATAAATGGTAACAGATACTTTTTCAATGTGATAAATTAGGTTAAAAAGAAAAAGGATTAAGAACATTACTGGAGGAAAATACCATGAGTAAAGTATAGGTATTCATAGAAGCAATGTTTAATGTCCTAATATTAAAAGTGCTAAAATGTTAATTCTTTAAATAGGATTTAAGAAGCCTATACTTCATGGACTATGCACCTTTGGGTTTGCTGCTAGGAATGTTTTGAAGCAGTTTGCAAATAATGATGTGAACAGATTCAAGGCAGTCAAGGTTTGTGTGTTCATTCTTTGCAGTTAATCTTGATTTTTCTGGTTTTAGTGACTAAAGAAATATTTAAATGTGGGAAAAGGCTTTTGCACTGTCTTAACTGCCAGAATTGCTTTTACTTACTGCTGTGTGCATTTTAATGCCTCCGTCTTGTATGTTTGCTTAAATATTTAGACTTTCTACATTGTTAGTTGATTAGTTTTCCTCTTTGCTCTATCATTTCAGTAGAACCCGTCCTTTTAAGCGCCGCATGTGTGTATGACAGATCTGTTCACAGTCCCACTCTTTTTTTTTTATTGTTTTGCTTTTAGGTTCGTTTTGCAAAACCAGTCTATCCGGGGCAGACTTTGCAGACAGAAATGTGGAAGGAGGGGAATAGAATCCATTTTCAGACAAAGGTGAGAATAATCTCATCGTTGTGGGCCTTAGGGAAAGGTGTGTTGGTTAAAGACTGGGGATATGAGGGGAAGAACAAAACAACAAAAAAACCCCCAAACCCCGCCCCGACTCATCAAACACACCATTGATGAGGGTTTTGTAAAGAAATTCAGGAAAGAGAATAAAATAGTCTTACTTATTTTATGGTGTTACTAGGATTCCAATAAAAATACCATTATAGGACTTAATACCTTCATATTAAATGAGAAGTCATTTAATTGTGTTGCATTTTCTGTATTTGTTTGCTGTGGAAAAGTGAAAAGCAGTCATCCTCAGGTCATCATAGTTTGTACTTATTTTCTGCAGTTCCTCAAAACCTTACATATTTTAAAAATATGCTACAAATTTAGCTTAAATAGAGTTAAACTTAACTGCAGCTGCACAGAACAACTTAGCTAAAAATGGAAATTTCGTAGCAGATGGACATAGTAACTACAATAAAACAGAGTTCACATTTTTATAAATTTCGGTTTTGCCTTATTCTGTTTTCTTTGACATTGCTATTAGCATTTTGGGTGGGTATCCTGTAATCCTTGCCCACACATCATAGGCAGCTTATTGGAAACTAAGGGTAAAATGCCCCACATAAAGGGCAAAAAGTAAATGTTCATCACTTCTGTTTAGTATTATACGACGTTGTCACTTTCTTAAACTGTGATTTGGTATTTGTCAATATGTGTTGGCTAATGCAGATACAATTTACATTGCTTTGGCTGACAAAAGTTTTGCAGTCCCATCTCTGTAAAAGTGTAGCCAGCTGGTACATAAGGCAGCAAGTGCAGTTGCAGCTTCAGGGAGGATTGTGCAGACAAAATCAAATACGGGGAGCCATCGCAGGGACACGTGATGGCTGTTTCTACAGGAATACAGCTTTGTAGTATATATGTTCACTGAAGGAGGTAAATTTTGTTTGGAGACCTGATGAGTGTTAGCAGCTATAGAATTTCAGAATATTAACATATAGAGAATGCTGTGTACAAACTGTCCCTCTCTGATTACAAGTAGTAATTGAGGTAGTTTGCTGCCTCAGATGTGCTTTGGAGATTACTGTAGTTATATTTAAAAGGTGCTACCACCCAGTCCTGACAGAATTTCTAGAATTCAAGTGTTTACTTTTGAGGGTTTGCATGTACAGTGTAAATTAATAGAGCTCATGATATGCTTCCAAGCCCTTTGGAATCTGTAAACAGGATGAGTTGTTTTTTTCTGTTTCTGCTGAGTTTGTAATTATGTCTGGTTTAGTCATTGCTAATATGTAGAGTTTTGGTGAATTCTGCTACAGGTATTTCTCCTTCACAAGTTTGGAGTAGCTGATTTTTGAGAGGAATTACAAGGTTTAACAGGGGTATAGAAAACTGCCTTGTTCAAACAGTTATGAGTTGTGCAGAATTCTGTTTCTTACTGCATGTTGGATTTGTTGTAACTAAAGCAGTCTTTGTGCTTGAAGTAAACTCTGGCTAAATCAAACTAAAAGTGGACATATAACTTTCAGATGCTGGTTTGATTCCAGTTTTAGCATTGTCTGAAGTGCAGGGGATGACAAGCTCTTAGGCATGATTTGAGTAATTGTTCTGTGTAGTACAATAAACTAGACTGTGGTACTGGAAATTCCTCCACTTTGGCTCTTTGTTGAGTCTCTGTACGCATTGCCAGGGAATCAGTTTGCCATCTTCTGTTAGCTGCCATAAGCCAGAAGGGTTTGTTTGACTCCTCAAAGAGACAATGCCAGAAGGAAACCCATTTTCTTCTTTGACTTAACAATTTCAACAAATTAAACCAGAAGCGAGTTCAGGTACTTTTCATCATTCTTCTTGTAATCTTTCCTGTTTTAAAGTGCTTAAAAAATTGTTTCTAGTGCAAGTTGCAGTATAAGGCATGTGGAGAGACTGAAATTGTCTAAATGTACTCTTGCCAGTGGAATATCTACCTCAAGGAAAAGCATTTTAGAATAGTGTCTTTCTGAGAACTATTTATGAAAAAACATTGACAGTAACTTACAAGATTGGAGGTATATTTTCAGATTAGTAAGATTTTTCTACTGTTTTGTGGACAGAAAACTAGCAATATATTTGTGTACCATTTCTCAAGATGCAAATAGTTATTTCATTTGAAGAGCTGCTTGAAAAATACAGTATACAAACAACTTTCCCCCAAGACCACAGCATGTATATGAAGTGGTTTTTTCACTGTCTAACTTTTACGTTTACTCTTTTCTTCATCTCTGATTTTGAAGTGTAAGGAGAACTTCTTGGATGCCCTGCTGTTGTTGACATTTTGCAAATAACCTCACCTCTTCAATGTATTTTTTCCCCTCCACTACAGGTCAAGGAGACTGGAGAAGTTGCAATTGCAGGGGGATATGTGGATATAGTACCAGCCTTGGATAAGCCTTGCACTCAAGAGCCTCTGAAGGTAGGGAGAAGCAATAAAAGTCTTAACTGGCAAATCAGCATAGTTAGGCTTTATTTTTGTGGTAAATAACAGGAAAGATACTTAGATTCCTTATGAGTCTTATTTGCTGTACAAAGATGAGTTCAGAGGTGTGAACACACAAGTTGTTTAAGATACAGAAGTTAACTGATCTGTTTGAGAGGAAAATTCCATTTGTTTTAAGATACACAGGATGGCTGATGTGGTTTAATGTGTTTGATGCTAACTAAACTCTTAGAATAGGCGTCGTGCTGTATGTTACAAAACAAGTCAGGCTTGTATGGAGTGAGGGCTACAGGTTTTGAGCACTTGCATAACTTAAAATTGAAATGACTTTCTCTAATTTGGAGTTGTATCTGTAGAACAAGGATTTTATTTTTATTTTGCAGATGTTAAAGATCAGAAACTGTGTAGGATGTTTTTTTTAAAACTTGGACAGAACAGTTGTTTTTCCTTTAAGCTTAGTCTGAGAAATTAAGGTGCTTTGACAAACATTTGCTGACATGATCAGATATCCACCAGGGGAAACTAGCCTGAGTGAGTGAAGATTGGCAAATTTAAATGCCATTAGGAACCTTGTTATATAATGGAAAATGTTAGGCTTAACCAAAGTGGTGACAGGATAGCAGCCTGAGGAACCTTGTGTTCTGGTGTACAGTAGATACAACAGAACAGCTGCACCTATGAGAGCTCTTTTCCTTCAGTTCCAGTTAGATGAAAAATGTCACTGAAGTAGCTTCTAAAAGTGTAGCCTTTTATGCAGTACAAATATTTGCTAAAGAAAGACGGTGACAGGCTTGCAAAATAATCTGGTTGGAAAAGTTGAAAATGTGAAAGTAGCTAATCCCACTCTTAACTGTGTCCTCAGTGTAGTTTTGACTATATTTGTAGTTCAGTATGTTTTAAACATCTTTCGTGTCAAATTAGAGTAATATACTGGTAAAAACACCTTTTGGTTTTAAAAACTAACATGCCAGTCAGTGTGAAAAGGAGTAATGGTTATCCTCCAAAGGGAATTAAGGGCAGTTTAGAAACTCTTAGAGCACTAGTTAAAAAAACATATCTTAAATTGTAATGATAAATGACAAAAACTGCAGAAGCAAAATTTGAAATAATTTGAAATGAAAATTTGAAATTAAGCATTTTCTACCTGAATGTACTCTTTAGTGCTGATGGCTGCTAGAAGTGATTTTTTTGTGGTGGAAGAAATCTCAATTGCATTTAATAATTCTGCTATAGATACTTTTCCTGGACATAGTGCTTGAACTGAGACATATTCAGTACCTTTTAACAAAGTTTCAATTTTAATTTCTTCATACTCTCTTTTTTTAAGACTGCAGGACTGCAGAGTGACCTTGTGTTTGAAGAAATTGGTCGTCGTGTAAAAGAGATGGGAAATCAATTGGTAAAGAAAGTAAATGCCATTTTCCAGTGGGACATAACTAAAGATGGAAAAACAGCCATGCAATGGAGTAAGTTGTAGCATTTGCGTAATACCCTGATGCATTTTTTAATTGTGAGATTAATTATTTTAAACTGATAACTTGAAAATAAGCACAAGGTAGTAAACAAATGTTCAATGGGACCTGAAAGTCTGAATGCATTCTGGATGCACAACTGACAAGTTGGTCAGGTAAAGTTCCATAATGGCAGTTACTAACCTTTCTACGAACATACTTCTGTAACTTTCCTATTTAGATGCAGGCATAAACCACCCCTTGGAACTTAAGTGCATTTCTATTTACATTTTCCAGATTGGCTTGCCACTGCACTTAGGAAAGCATAGCAAATTAGCCTATTAGACACTCTGTGTTACAGTAATTAGTCTGCTGGTGATGTACATGCTAAGTGATTTAAAACAAATAAGTAATTATTTCTACTGCATTGTTCTTGTCGCTATAGTCCAATTTGTTTCCATTCAAATTTTCTGAGGTTGAGGTTTAAGGAGGGTATAATCATGATTTCCCAGCATTTAAGCACAGGACTGGTTGGTGAAAAGAGGCTGAAGTCTGTAATAGCAATGGGTCAGAGCAGTTTCTGGTAAAGTGGATTGTAGAATTACGTGAAATGGTCTGATGGAAGAAAAACTGCTTCCTCAGAAAACTTTCCTTCTTAAATTATCTTGTGTTGTCTTTCTAAGGATATGTATTTTTAAAAAAAAGTATTTTAGTAATTTGATATATTTATTGTCTTTGGATTTTATTTATTTTTAAGTTCATGTGTCTACTAGTCTGCTAGTGGAATGTAAAGTTTTTCCAAAGAGATAAAGCTTAGTCAGGTTGTAACTTTCAGGCCTTTGTTATTTCTGGAGAAATGGAAGTCTTTAAGTGTGTATAAGTCTGTTGCTTAGACTGCTTCATTTTGTTGCTCTCCATGGTTGGGTGTAGTCAGAACGGGTTTGGGGGACATGCAGATGAAGTAGGCTGGCCTTTGACAGGCTGAGAGGAGAGACTGACAGTAGGTCTGATTAGGTCTGTATTGCATCTTGTTCTGTACACTGTGATTTTTTTAAACTGTTAAGTCTTTCCAATTTCTGTTCTCAGGAAATGGTTATTGTGTTTAAGAAGCTGCGTGCCCATTTACAGAGCAGTTTAGAAACCTATAATTTTACTTTGTCTATTCCTAATATTAACTAGCAGAGATTCCGAGTTGCAAGATGGCTGCTACGTTTCAGGAAAAATATTGTATGTAGGTTGATCAACATAGTTTTGTTCTACCTGTATTGCCTTTTAAGCAGGTTTTGAGGGATAAGGGGTGATTTCCACTTGAACAGCAATCAATATGCTGAATATACCTGTGTACATTACACAAGCTGTTTACCTATACATCAGAATGAGACGGGAAATACTGAATAATCCAGTTCAGATGTTCCATCTTAAAATTCATTACTGCTCTTAATAATTTCTGCTGTCTGCAGTTTTCCGTTTTTACACTCAGTAATTTAAATTATGGTCACACTTAGAACTTGGACAGAAGGCTTAGGAAGTCTTTCTTATGTTCTTGCATAAATGTTTAAAAGATAATTAGAAGTGCACAGGTTAAGCTCTAGAATACTTAAAAGTGGATATTTGTGTTTGTTGGGCAGTAGCTCTGTAGGCTATACAGTCCTGTCGATTGCTTCATTTGTAACTAAATGTGATACAAGTGATGGTCATGTTTATTCTAAAAACAAGAAAATTATTTCAGAATGATTTATCATTAACTGTGGAATGCTTTGTTGGTCACCTAAGTTCAGTATTATGTGTGTCCAGAGAATACAGGGACAAGTCAATGAAGGAAAAATCTGCTGAGGAGTGTTCAAGACATGAATACAGTTTCTCGCTCAGGAAGATCTGAAATTTCAAACTGCTGAATGCAGGACAAGCACACTTACAGATTTAGGCCTGAGCAGAGACCTTACTGCCTCATGAGACCAGGTTTCATTAGAGGAGAGACACAGTGGATGTTTTTGCCATTGCATCCAGAGCAAGAGAACGCTCCTGCTTTGAGTAAATCAGTAGTCAGCCTTTTCTGCTTTTCAAACAAAGCTTGCCCTCTCTTCTGTTTCCTACTGAAACAGTAGGAGGAAGATAGCCTTCTAATGCATATTTGCCTAGCTAAAGGGGATTAAATAGCCATGTTTGTCCTGTTCCCTCTGCTTCTGTTGCAGTGAAAATTATCTGTACTTCTGTATGAGTTTTGAAAAAAACTTATAGCTCCCTGCAGAATAGAGGGTGGAAGAGGTAGTCTACTATTTTAAACATTTCCTGTTGCTGACTACTATTAAGAGCTGAAATTAAACATTTCCAAAATCCTGGAAAAGTTACTATGAATATTTGTATAATATGGTCAGTTCCTTCAGGCTTATGAAATATGGTAGCCTCTGTGGTGTAGTAAATATGTATGGCTGAATGTAAGTATCTAGGTGGCAGGAGGGTGTCTGTAGAAAATGTTGCTTGCTTTTCTCATTAGGAATATTGGTATGCAAGTACTCCCTTTCTATTGCGCTTTTTCAAAGAACTTTCTCATCTGATTTCTCTATTTGTTTGTGTTGCTGAATATTTTTGAAATTTCAGGGAGTTACAGGATGAGGCAAACAGTTACTATTAAAATAGTTCAACTCTTATAAATAATTTAAACCTTAAGTTGTCATATTAAAATAGTTATGAAAACTCACTAGCAGAGTGTTAGCAGTTATGACAACTGTAGTGTCAACCCTCACAGTTTGTCCTTATTATGGATCAATAGCCTACTACTATTGCTGTCTACATAACTCTAATGGTACATTTCTAATGGCAAGGTGTGTATTTATCTGCATGATGGAATTTTTATGTTGGGAGTTTTTGAAAATGCTATTCCTGTCATTGAAAAACACCCAAACAAACACAAAGCAGAAAAAAAGAGATTTATAAGCAGTTGACAACTTAATTCTTTTTGCATGTTTGCATATGTTATATTATTCAGTATTCAAGAGCATCATCATGTACTGTCTCTTCTACCAGATGCTAGTATAATTCATTTTGCATAGTGAATATGGAAGAGAGTAGTTTATGACTTTACATTCAAAGGAAGACAGCTTTCTTGCGGTTAAGATATTCTCAATAACTCAAAAGATTTCTGATGTTACAAGATCTTTATAAGATCTTTATATGGTCATCAGCAAGATTTTTGTAATGCACGATTGATGACAGTCAATTTAGAATATGTAACATTTTCAATGCCATTTAAAAAATGAAGATGGTAGTAAGAGATATAACCTTTACTACAGTTCAAATTTATTTCACATTTTAATGTTACTCAGCTCTGCTGGTAGATCTGCACTTCATGACACTACATTTCAATTTGGCCTACTGATTATTAGTTGATGTTCTGTTTACAGTAATTTTAAATCAGTTTTGTAAATGTTATGCTGTTAGACTAGGACAATTCTGAATTATCTCTCTCTTTTTCTAAATAAAATCGCTGCTTTAAAGGTAGATCCCGTAATGTGTATCTCTACAAGAAAGCAAAAAGGAAAATATGACATTAAAGTTAATTTAGAATTTTATTTGTGTGGCTAAATATTGCATACTTTATCAATATATGGTCAAAATTCTCGACATGTTATGATTGAACTGAAACACAGGGAGAAATATTTTTGGGGGGGAATTTTTTGTATTGTTTTAAGCCATGAATTGATGCCAGTTATTTAATTATCTTTCTAGGATAATGCCGTTTCTAAGGGCCTCCCAGGCCTTTACAAGCAGTATTTCTGGTTCTTTTGGGCGACCTGCTAGGCCTTTTTCCCTTTTTAAATCTGTTACATAGTTATGCTGTCTTGTTGTTTTAATATTTTGACTTGTCACTTTAACACAGCTTTGTGCTGTTTAACTGCAGGAGTTGACAGTGCTAGAAACAATCTGGGTCCTGCAGCCCACTACTGTCTTTGCCAATGATTGTAGCTCCAGCATCTTCTGCTGATGTCCTAAAGCCTACTAAGATATCAAAGGGAAGTGTGTGAGAGAAAGCAACAGTATTAATGACCTCTGTTGTGGCCACACATCAAGTCCTGTGTCCAGTTCAGAACCCCTAAGTTCAGGAAGGACACTGAGGTGCTGAAGTGAGTCCAGAGAAGGACAGTGGATCTGGTGAAGGGTCTGGAGCACAGGTCTTAAGAGGAGCGGCTGAAGGAGCTGGGGGTGTTTAGCCTGGAGGAAAGCAGGCTCAGGCAGACCTTATTGCTCTCCACAACTACCTGGAAGGAGGTTGTAGCCAGGTGGGAGTCAGTCTCTTCTCCCAGGTAGCATGTGACGGGGTGAGAGGAAATGGCCTCAAGCTGCACCAGGGCGGCCTCCTGTTGGACTTCAGGAAGAATTTCTTCATGGAGAGTGTTATTAAACATCGGAATGGACTGCCCCTGGAGGGGGTGGAATCACCGTCACTGAAGGTGTTCAAGAAATGACTGGATGTAGCATAATGGCATAGTCTAGTTTTCAAGGTGGTGATCAGTCAAGTGTTGGACTCAGTGATGTCAGAGGTCTTTTCCAACCTTAGTGATTCTGTTATTCTGTGAAATTTGTTCTTGTGTATGCAATCATTCTGGTATTCAAACTTTACAAAACCAAAAGCTTGAGGGTTTTTTTATATTTACACTTATTTCTAGTGTTTTGTTTTAACTGCATCTGTGACCTTTTGATCTGCAGTAAACGAAGATTTTTATTGGTTTAAGTGGAATTTGTGAATTGAATATAGCTTTTGTTGTTACAGAGACACTTCTTGATAGAGGCAGTGGTAATAGTAACGCTAGTCTGTTTAACCAGCAATGACCTTTACTTTTGTGTAGTTTTCTGTGGGTTGTGTGATGCTGTGGGGAGGTGTAGTACAATTGACCTTGCACTCGGGATGTGAAATTTTGGTCAGCTCATCTGCTGTCTAAACATTGTTGAACTGTAACCACTGACAACTGGCCTTAATTCGTGGTATTTCTGTACAAAAGCAAGCTGTTCTAATTTAAGAGGATGCTGAAAATCCCCCTAAGAAGATAAAGCAACACAGATTTTGGCAGTATCAAAACCTAAAGAATAAGTATAGTGGTACTGGAGTTATCGTTTGTTATTTTTTAATAAAATTTTTAATTGACACCATCCCCCTCCAGACTTTGATTTCCCTAGTTTGCTTCACTACCTAAAGCATGCTTTGCTCTCTCATTCATATTTATTACTGTACAATTGTCTTTGCTTTCAGTGGTTATAAAATACTAATCTTTTTTGTAGAGTTAAGGTAGTTCATTTCCACTTCTCTTTCCTCAGAGAAAAGGCATTGCCATAGAGATTGATTATCTGGTAGTTAATGGCTCTCTCGAACAGTACTCAGAAGAGTTTACCCATCTGTTGCTTTTTCTCATGCTTCTGAAGACACGGCTGAAGGCAGGAGATATTTGTGTTCCTTTCCAGTTCTCAGAAGATTAAAACTTTGTTATTAGAACTGGGGAGAAGTTTTTACCCGTAGTTGGTTGTGAACAGCTGACAAATTAAGGAGAAACTGCTCAATAATTTATGATGCAGTATGACTTCAGGCAGTGAAGAACAGGTGACACTGTATTTTGTTTGCTTTGAGGACAAGCCGTCTATTGAGGGTACCTGGCAAAGCAAAGTAAACCCAAACCAAAGCAAACACAAAAATATCCCAACTATTAATATTTCTCTCCTGGAGAGGGTATGGCACTCTTCAAAGGCAAAACAAAATCTCTGCTCCCAATCTTAAAATGTCAGTGTCTAGTGTTTTAACTCTTATGTAATTTTTTTTTCTTCTGTTTTTATTGTGTCTCTGATAACAGCATCTTGTGGATGATAACAATTCATATATATTTAATTACTGTAATATAACACTTGCATGTCCAAGCAAAAGCAAAAATGTGAAGGAAAACTAGCATGTCATTCACTGGAACTTCATGATTCTACTTTTTTGCCAGTTGTGTAATACTAAAATTTTACACATTTGAGAAGGTAGTTTATTTTGAAAATAGACCTCATCTTTTAGTTTAGTTTTTTGGTGCTACGCGCAGTATTGAGGAGTACTATACCCATCTTACAAACTTCCATTTTTGTATGGAGTGAATCAGCCGTGTGAATGTCTAGGAGAAGAGCTCTATCTGTAGCAGCCAGGGAGGTTTACATGTTCTCAGGAACAAAGAACACCGGAGACACTTGTAGGTTACTCATCTGTTACTGCTGGCAGTGGAGCTACGCTGGCAGTGGAGCTGCACTGGCAGTGCCTAAGTTGGTTGCCTGGCAGCTGCCCAGCCATCTGAGCACTGACATAGTACCAAGTACTGCCAGTACAAAGCCATGATCCAGCTGGCTGCTGCAGTCCTAGTGCAGCATGCACGCTGCAGTGATGGGATGGCAGCTACAACCACAGAGATTGGTACCCAGGATGTGTGTGTACAAAACATGTAATAGAGACCTGCATAAAGACCATTTCCTCCTATGGCAGGCAACTGTGTTACCTGCCTTTGTCTCATAAGTTGTACTTTACAAGAAGGCAACCTGTCTAGTCTTTTTGGAAAGCTAGAATTCTTCTGCTCTGATGCTTTGAACCTGTTGTGGTATTCAGCTAATTTCTTTCACTGCTAGTTGATTTGTCCATGAGACAGCACTGTAGTTTAGACTCAGTTGTCATTTGAATACTCTAGGATAGGTGTAGGTCAGAATATGAGAAACTGGATTGTATGTTTCTAATCCTTCCATTTGTTTTTCTCCCATGCAAAAAAATTGAATGAAGAAGTTTTTGGGGTAGGTTTTCATTCTGTGTGAGGAGGGGTGTTTCTTTGCTTCTCTAAATTCAAGAGGTAATATATTTTGCATCACTCTTTCTCCAGTGTGGCTCTTTTTTTTTTTTTTTTTACTGCTTGTATTAGGGAGGTCACAACTCCTTTATGATAAACCTGAAAAAAAGGGGTGGATCAAGTGACAATAGAAGGTTCTTCATGCTTTTGTGGAAAAGACAGTTTTTGTTGTCACAGAGTGCTTTTGTTTTGTGGCTGCTCTGTCATTCTTTTTCATTTTTTCTCTTCTTTATCAAAAATCTCGGTGCTGTTTACAGAGAACACAGAGGAAGTGAAAATAATATTTTTGTGTTTTTGGGAAAAGAACATGCCATTACATTGGTCCTCTTCTCTTTTCTTTCTTTTTTTTTTTTTTTTTTTTTTTTTTTAGATTTTCCATTAATTTTTAATTNTTTTTTTAGAATTTCCAGTAAGTTTTAAATTGAGGTGGGTTAAGGACTTGATGTGGTCAGCCTGCTCTCAGTGCCCAGCAGGGGTATGGAGCAGATCATCTTGAGTGTGATCATGTGGTACATACAGAACAACCAAGGTATCAGGCCCAGCCAACAGGGGTTTAAGAGAGGCAGGTTCTGCCTGACCAACCTGGTCTCATTTTATGACCAGGTGACCCACCTAGGGGCTGAGAGAAGCGCTGTGGATGTGTCTGTCTCCTGGAAAAGCACTCTTTGCTGGGTTAAAAACTGGCTGGATGGCCAGACCCAGAGAATGGTGGTGAATGGTGCTACATCGATTTGATGTCCAGTCATGAGTGGTGTTCTCCAAGGCTCAGTATTGCTCCCCAGTCCTGTTTGATGTCTTTAATTTCATCTTTGATGATCTGGATGAGGGGATCAAGTGTGCGCTTAGTAAGTTTGCAGATGACACCAATTTGAGTGGGAATATTGATCTGCTGGAGGGTGGGAAGGCTCTGCAGAGGTATCTGAACAGTCTGGAACAATGGACCAAGGTCAGCTGGATGAGGTTCACAGCATTGATGGATGAGTATTACCAATATTGCTTTTCCAGTACATGGTGAAGAAGGAGAAATTGTGTCTTGGGAAGCATTATGTCAGGCTTTCAGCAACTGGGTCCCTTCTGGAACAGTCTAGGAGGGGTAGGGACAGGAAAAAAATTAAATGCATGCAAGATGAAGCACAGGAAGGGATTTCTAAGGTCCAGAAGTAATTGAAAACAAGTAATAAAGAACTGTAAGCATCCTAGACACCATATCTATGTTTTGTAAATTAATCTGTTGGGCTTGCTGACCAATGCTGTTTGGCTCGTTGCTATGGTTTGTAACATTGCTAGCATTTGAGAAGAGGTGTGTTTTGAGAGCATATGGACAGTTAAGCTTGGTTAACTTAGTCTGAGCAGCTGGT
Organism: Scytalopus superciliaris; assembly: GCA_013400415.1. NCBI lineage: Eukaryota > Metazoa > Chordata > Aves > Passeriformes > Rhinocryptidae > Scytalopus > Scytalopus superciliaris. The sequence continues at coordinate 349,548 of VXBX01008210.1, forward strand.
ATCCACTGTGAAGTTTGCATTTCATGATTCAGGGTAGATTATTTTTTTGATCTTTTTTTCTTTCCTGATAATAGTCTGTGCCTGCATAATCTGCAGAAGGAGTGTTTAAAGGCACATGTATGATGTTAGACTATACAGTAACTGTTTCCTGTCAAAGCTCCTGCCCACAAACAAAAATGTATAGATCATTCATCTGATGCTCAGTCATTGTTTTGTTTCTTATATTCTTATATTACATCAAGTTATTGATACGCATGAAACCTGGTCCAGAAATTACAATTTACCTTAAAATCAACTGGATGGTAATAATCCAGTATGTCATTTCTCACTGAGCAATGCTGTATACTTAATTCCCCTTCTAGTTTTGTTATAACTGGAGAAATATTACTTAGAGCAGATGTCAAAAACTGAAAGACTAAACAGACTCAGTCATCATAGTTCCCCTTACCCTTTGAAAAACGATTTTAGAAAAAATTTGCACATAATATAGTTTATGTAGAAACAAGTTTTCATAGATTGGCAAGTGCCTTAAAATTTGTCAACGAAGAGCAATCAACTGGAATCCATGATTCTGTGATTAGAGATGCCATGTCATTATGGGACCATCCACTTGAATAATGTGTGGGGTTGGGGTTTTGTGATGATCAGGAGAAAAAGGTGTAAAGGTAAGACAGGAAAGTTGCAAAATCTGAGAATGATTTGGCAGAGCGCACATCCTGTCAAAATACTCTTCTAACAAAATGACACAATACCTGATAGTGTTAGCTTTGTAATAGATTATTTTGGCAGGTCATTTGGTGTGGGAAAAGAACACTCTGAAGCTACAGATACTTTGAGGCAGAGGAAGACAGATACTTGGCAAGGCTTTAAAAGCCCTTTGCATGAAGCAGAACAGGCTATATTGCCTGTGGGGCAGAACAAGGAGAATGGAGCAGTGTGTTTGAACACCACATTTGCTTTGTCTGACTATAAGATAGTTTTCAAACATTAGAACTTCATTACTCACTTTAACATTTTTGCAGTGCACTAATTAATATCTTGTGCATCTTCAGTGTTGTTCGAAGTCAGTTTTTACCATTGCTGCAAGAATTTTTAAATGGCAGTCCTTGCTGTAAATGGCCTCCCCCTTAGTACAGGAATAATTTTTTTGATTTTTTTTCATTAAAGAAGAAGAATTAAAACCCATTCATTTTCTAAGTGGCTGATAGCTCAGGGTATATGTTTAGACTGGGCACTTTATATTAATAGATAAGGAGAGTAGAGTTCTCTAAGCCTGAAAATTTTATCTTTATATGTAAGTTGAACTATCCTTGCTTTTGCTTCTCAGCAATTGACTTAAAGAATGGCTCTGGAGCAGTGTATCAAGGACCTGCCAGAAGTTCTGCTGATACCACCTTCACTCTCTCAGATGAGGATTTCATGGATGTGGTACAACAAAAGGTTAACCCTCAAAAGGTAAGACCTGTGTGTCACAGACATCGTCACTTGCACAGGGACATACAAATCAAGCGCTCATTTGTGATTTGTTTGCATTCCAAAATCTGCAATACAGAATGTTTTGACAGTGGACACCAGAATGAGATGAGGTATAAGCACATCATTACCTTACATGGAATTAGTCAGAAAGCATGATGAGGAATTTATGCCATCTTCATCATTTTGAGACAAAGATATCACAAATGACATAAAGCCTGGCAAAATTAGTAGTTTGTTTGTTTCCTGATGCTTCACAATATATGATTTGCAAGCATAGGTTTGCCAGTTTGATCAGTCTGTTTTGATTGTCATATTGCAGCAAGTTAGTATTTATTGCAATGTTCTAATTTACTGCGAGTACTGCAGTAAAGAGAAATGTCAGACAATGCATGCATGTAGATGCACTGAAACTGGTCAAAATTCACCCAAACTAGGACAATTTTTTCAGGGAGAGAAAGATTTAAAGAAAGTGTGTAATCTGGGTCTGCACTTTTAGCTTTTTGGAGTAATCAGCTGCTTAAAACTACTCATTTTACTAATAAAAATGCATTGTGTAGAAGTAAATTAAAGTGTCACAAATTTAATATGTCAGCTTACAGATTAAAGCTTGAGCAAATGAAAACTTTAATTAAGTTCGCCATATATCAAACAATTCCTTTTCTTTGATCCAAAGCAGAAGTTGTTGGAGACTTTGATTGTAAAATTGGAGAGTAATGATCATGGTGAATGTTTGTTGTAAGTTCTATATACCACATGAGTAAAATCCTTTGTGACCCTCTGTATGTAGCAGGCATAAAGCATAAACAAACAAGATGTTGACATGCAATCAATCAGAATGCTAAAGAACAGTGATTGCAATTCAGGAACATGATCTATTCTTGGGCATTAGTATTTCCTTTGAGTTTCTGTGAAGTTTTTAATCTAAAGAAGCTCAAAGCATCTATTCTTTTCTGCTGGCTCTCTCTATTCTTTATTTGAATGTATTTCAAGTTAATAGAACTATGCAAAAGCACATTCAGAGAACTTTCAAAGAGCTTTCAAACTGCAAAGCCACAGTGAAGAAAAACTAGTTTTAAAAAAGTACAAACTAGATTTGAAACAGAGTATACAGCTCTTTGAAGTAGGGACAATAAAAAATGTAATCTACAAGAATTTAAGTGAAAATATGCTGTGTGTAAAGCCAGTGCATTTCTTTGGAATATGCGTATACAAATATTGTGCAAGTTTCTGGTTGGATTCATTGTGAATTTGGATGAGTAGTTTTTACCTTTTTGTTAGGCCTTTAATTTTCTTTAAATAGCCTTTTCATTCCGTTTTTTTCACTTCTTCCAGGGATCTATGGATAACTGTAGCATGGGGTGACTAGTCTGGGATCTTTATTTTTGTGCTCTGCTGAAATTTTGCCATCAGCTTCTGTGAAGGCATTTGTCTTACACCAGGAGAAGTCCTCTGTGCTGTGCATAGAAAAGAAGCAGTCAGCTGAAGTTGCTTTGTATTTACTTTTTTTCCCCCTGAGTGGTAGACTTGGCCTTGTCTGCACTATAGATAGAAAACTCTGTTTCTGTATGGTATTAAAATGGAACTGGAATGGTTTTCGCTAATAACCAATAATCACTAGGCATCGTGCACTGAAGGCTTTCTCATTATCACACTTACCTTTGGTTTCTTGTTTAGTTCCAGCAACTTTTTGGTTTGTGTGTAAACAAATGAATACATGCTTTTTTTCCCCCTCCTCTGCTCTTTTTAGGCATTCTTTTCTGGTAAACTAAAAGTGAAGGGGAACATCATGCTGAGCCAGAAATTGGAAATGATCCTGAAAGATTATGCCAAACTCTGAACTGCTTGATCATCTACAACAGCAGTGAAGAACTTCAGAAGATAGAAACTTTAATTAATTCAGAATCAATTACTGAAATATTTGCAGGCTACATAATATCAATGTACTGATTCATTATACTGCTAATACACAAGCTGATTTAATTGCTGTAGGCAGAAGTTGTGAAATTAATATAACTGTTACTATTGTCCCTTTTTAGTTTCTCAGCAATGGTAGAGAATCATACTTTTCTCATTGCACACCTTTATCTAAAAAAAAATGTATGTAGTTCTTACAAAGAAACATATATTTCTATGTTAATTCTGAAGAAAATTAAACCAATAGATGTCTTTGATATCTCCTTCTATGTGTCTGTCAGTCTTTATTCATATTGCCTTAGATAGACTGTCTGGTTTTTATGAGTCTATCTGGTTTATTATCAAAACTGACGTTTTCTGTCTGAAGTTCTCATGATCTCATCAAAACAGCTGGAAGATGGAAGTCAGTTCTATTTATTTGTATCTTGTCATTATGTGATTTTTTTCTGTACAGGAAAAAACTCTTGAACTTCAGCTCTGCCCAGAATGATTAGTCATATTCATGTAAGTTGCTGTTATAAATCTCATGGAAAGTGGTTAACGTTAATTCTTTAGGGGAAACTTTTTCACCTGAGAGGCATTAACGCTGCCCTGAAGGCTGTCACTGCAGCCAAATTGTTCTTCATGTAGATTCATTTTCATGAGAGCTGGCATCGTAGCACCAGGGAACGATGGAAGGGAATTCCTCATTTCAGCCTATGACCAGAACTGACATAGCAGCTGTGGCTGCTATACCTCCTAAAGAAGGTATTCTCTTAATCACTGATAGCCACATGAATGCCAGGAAATTTCATGTAATCCATGTGACCAACATTTTCTGTGCTCAGTTATTTTTTTCCTCCTTGAGATGTGTTCTATGTTTATACCTTCCTAAGAATTCAGGCTGTATAAGACTTTTCTTCTTGCTCAGAGGAGGCCTTATTTTAGAAGATGGAATTGTAAATTTGTTTTTTGTCCCAAAACTTGAAGGTACTTCCATTTCCTGACTTTGTGAGTAGACCATAGCCATTAAAGAACTCTGTGGGGTTGCAGTTGAGTTTGACAGTTTGAAGATAAATTGTACGTGTTGTAATACTAGGTCAGATTCTCAACAAATTTATTCCTTCACAGCTATCGTACCAGCTTTAGTTCAGGCAGAGAAACATGAATCTTTAAGTTTGTCAACAAGTATCTCACATAAATCACATCATGAATAGATGGGAAACAGAACAAGTGTGACATTTGCCATCTCCAAGAGGCTATCAAGTAGAAATGATCGAAGAAATGCCCTTTTACCACTTAACATTTACCTTATTCACAGCAGTCATTTTCATGTATAAGTAGGACCTAATAATTCCCTGTACTGCCCAGCTTCTATTTTTCAAGAAGCTTTGTGTCAAATAGGTAAATGTGATTTCTCAAGAAATTGTATGAGGACAGATTGATTGCAGTTTTGTAACTTTATGCATTATATATGGTACACCAAAAAACCCCAGTTTTCTACAGGTATTCTTTTCTGCCCATAAATCTATATAAAATGCCATAAAAATAGGTATATTAAGAAAAAGGAACTGCAGAGAACTAACTTTGAGACTAGGAAAGCAATTATCAATACAACGATTTAATGACAGGTTTATTGTAGGTTATGTAGTCTTGATAATTCACAACAAACGATTTCTTTTTCTCAGCCCCACAGATAGTCTGAAATTTGAAAGGACTACTCCACAAGGAGGGAACAGAGTGCTCGTAACATTTTTGTCCCTCCTCTATTTAAGTGAGAAACAAAAATACTCAAGTGAGGGAAATTGGTAGTATTGAAACCTGTTGCAATTCAACAGGTTGGAGATTACTAAAGAACATAATTTTACTAAATGCCTTTACTAACCTGGCCTCTGACTGGCTGACACAGTGGCAGCAGCACCTCATCCCACCCTGGAGCCCCAGAGTGGCCAGTGGGGTCCCACCTGGGAGGGGTGGCCACAGGGCTCCAAAGAGATAAATGCAGCAACATGTGCTGTCCATATTTGCTGAAGATCTACCACCCGGATGCATGGAAGACGGACTCTCACAGGATGCCAGCTATGATCTTCTCTTTCTTTATTCCTTCTCTTAATCTCCTTTCTTAGTGTTTTGGGTAACTTGGGACTGGATGGGTTGGATTTTGCTAAATTGTATGGATTACTGTGTGCTAAGTCAATGCTTGGGGAATGCTTTGTTTTGGTTGTATGTTACTCCTTAAACTTTTACCAAGATCTCTTACTTCCCAAAGTTTACCAGTAAAGTACCTCTTAAGAAAATGTGTAGTGTTTCTCTTTTGTGTTCTCTCTTAAGGTGCTAAAAGCACTGAAGACTCTTCTAATACGTCCAGAGGGTGGATATTGTTGGAATCTTGTATATTTTTAAAGTAAAGCTCCCTCAGTGAGCTCATAGCTCAAGACTTGAGGTCTTACATGTTGTTTTACATCTGTACATACTAGACTTGACTCTGAATTCGACTTTCGCCTGCACCATGAACACTCGGGTCGTAGATGTTAATTTTGAGTGGAAGAGAAAGTACTCCCTATTTTATGGTAAAAAGCTCTTCCTTTTGCTCTCTGTACTGAGGCTAAATGAGCAATCATCTCGGCTTTGTGATAGACTGTTTTCTAGGAGCATAATTCAGGTGTTTAATTCTTTCATGTGCTTTGTGGCTCGAATAGCTGTTAGTGATGATTTTGGCCTGTTGACTTTATTTCTACTCAATGCATTTACCTTAAGAATGTTCTAGTTAGGTGATGTTAGCTAGTAACAACCTGCTTACTGTTGAAGGTAAGGTCAGCTTGCTGTATTGAATATATATACTGGAGTTGGTTTGGAGGTTTTGTGTTTTGTTATCTTCCTACTGCTTGGAAATCTTCTGTTTGTCGTTGCTAGGTTTTAGGGGTAATATTCTCAGAAATGAGTAATAAACCCACATATCTTTACAAAAATCCAAGGAAGGGAGTGTTAGCCAGGTTGGAAAGTGGGTGGTTGAGTCTGAAGGATTCTCATCTGCTTTCATCTAGATCAGTTTGTGTTTAGGAGTACTGTGTTTCAAACCCATCCACATCTGTCTTACCTGGAGTGGTTTTGGGTACCTTTCTTGTTGTACGGCAGCAACAATACCAATACAGTGGCAGGACGTATGGATATGCAACACCAACACACCACATCCTTTTTTTTTTCCCCATGGTAGCTCCTGCTTTGAATGTTTTGTTCTTTGCCACGTTCGTCTAGGAAACACCTCAGATGGCTCGTTAGTGATACTGATAACTTTAGTAGAAAATACGGAGGCTTTTGCAAACAACTGTGCATATACTCTATTTAACATAGAGGAAAGGAAGATTGTCCTTTATTGCAGTATGTGTTTTATAGTGTTTTGATTCATTCTGCATACATGTAAATAAGGTGGTGTGTGGACACCAGATTTTGTAGCATTGGAGGTAAGAATTGAGTTGTTTGTCTTTCTGGAATAACCAAGTTACTGCTAAATGTGGTCATGTAAATTGGTGTGATTTTTAATCGTGGCACAGTATTTTAGATCTCATTTTTCTTCTTACATTCATTACAGTCTTCCTTCTGGCTTGCAATTATGTCCATCCTCTAAAAAGTAAATTGCAGTTCCACTGACATATGTCCTCTTCAGTCATTTATGGGTCCTCTGATTACTGGAGAAGAGCATTAATAACAGATTGAGAAAGTCATATAAGCTTCCTATCTATTAGTATTGACTTCAGAGGTGATGCTTTCTAGTCACTGGAATTGTTCCTAATTAGTTTATTTCAGAAGAGTTCAATACACCATCCAGCTGTCATCAATAATTACAGTCAACAGCTCTTTAAATGTTGACAAGTGCATTCATAGTCAGAGAATGTTAAAATGAGTAAAGGTGAGGAGGAGCAGAAGGATAAGAGAGTTGCAAACTTGAGGAACTTCAGACAGAGGAACTTGGATGCTGTCTCCATTAAGTCTTGTTTCCACCTCCCTTCAAGGACCTCAGTTATTAGTATGCTCCTTTGTTGGGCAGCACTACTTGTAAAAGGTTTTTCATCCTTCAAGAATTACCGTGATAAATTAAAAGGCTTTGCAAAACCCAGAGATTCAGCGGTATAACAAATGAAGTATTCTAGCTTGGATAAATAAGCATTTTGAAATAGTTTAATATACCTTTTTTTAAATTTTAATAAGACTCTCTAATGCAATATACCCTGAAGAGGTTTATGTCACTGGAATTATGTCTTCTATTTCATTCTACAAGCCTTGGGGGCAGAGCAGCATTCACAAGGTGATGACTTTGTTTTTGTATAACATTGCCTCCAAATAGCATGAATGAAGATCTCCATAAAGAAAGGATAAGTCTCATTGCAGCGTTTTCTTTATAATCATAATCTTTGAAAGGCTGAAGGGAGAAAAGTAAATATTTATATCTCCCAATTCCTGCAATGCCGTTTTTCTTCTGCTTCAGTTGGTGCAGATACCTTTCTTCTTGCGTGAGAATGAGTTCTCCGTGATGATTTATCTGCAGAAAGAAATTTTGTCCTTTAGGCCATCGGCTGTATCTCGAGCAGACTGACCTAGAAAGCATGGAACATCAGCAGATATGAAGTCAATTAGGAAAAATGAAGTAGACTATCAATGTAGTTGCATTTATATGACTTGTATATTACCCTCATGATACAATTCAAATGTCTGGTCTGTCTAAAAATCTGTTCACTGAACTGGCATGTTAGGATCTTAGATGAGCAGGTGGGCTGAGCTCTGTAAGAGGTGGATCACTGTGTGTCTCTGAGTACTACCCCAGTTCCTTTATTCTGCCAAGTTAAAAATCACATGTTGAAATGTCACTGTGTCTCAAAGATAGAACCAAGTAAGGTACAGAAATATCTAAAGCTGTACAAATTATATGGTGTAGAGATGTATGCATCTTGCTAAGAGCCATTTTAGTTTCCTTATACTTTCCCTATACATCCTTTTGTTTCGCTATACTACATATGACTTGATAGTGTCATGTGCCTTTTTTCACTGGAAATAACCATTTCAATAAAAACCAGGCGTCACATAAGCTGAAAGAACAATTGAGAATATGCACATTCAAATAAATAGGTTAAGAATAAATGTTTTTAAATTTCTACTTATAGAACCATATACTCTCATACAATGAAAAAATATTTTTTAAAAGGTTTCAGCATGTCATTGTGCTGAATTTATCATCTTTTTTAGCCAGTACTTCCCATTTCTCCTTCACTGCCTGTGCCCTCTTGCATTTTGCCTGTTCTCTTGTTACAGCATGTCAGGAGTACATCATAGGTTAGTGTAGCAGTCAGTAGTTTACGTACATTTAGATTTGAAATGGGAAAGAACAGTCTATTGTTGTGACCTATATTTTGTCTGGACCTCATTCAACTTTGAGCCATGACAAGAGAAGCTGCCATAAAAGTCTCGCAGTTAGAACTTCAGGGCTACTGTGAACTAAGTATAAGATGGAGTAAATTGATACAGGTTTGTGTTTCTGTCTGCAGCCCACTCAAAAAAAGAGTATGTTACTATAAATGCTAAATAAACAATCACAGTGAATTGCTGAGGTTTCATTGCATCCTCTAGCTTTACGCAAATAAGTTCCCTGTTCCACACATTTGGGAAGAAAAAGAAAGGAATGCATTGCTTTCATACTAGAGTCAAAGAGGACCATCTTGTTAGTGTTTCCAAAATTATCAGGACAGCAAATACACATGGAAAATAGAAATTGAGTTATTGCTGTTATCAATCAAGATGCCTAGGCTAGATTTCAGAGCACTATACAGATACTTTATATTGCTTTTTGTGTACTATTTTTTACTCATACTAGTCTCTCCATTTTGCTGAAGTGCACGAGACTTGTGAAGCTGAATGACCTTCTCATGAAGCTGCCTGACCCTTCTGTTCCGTGCTCCCCATGTCCACTTCTTTTCTGGTCAGAACTGGCCTGTGCTCTGCACAGTTCAGCCTTCTGCTCTGTGAATCTCAGCCTGATTTTCACGAACAATGGGCAGTGCAATTCTGGATATCTTCTGTAACCTTATCTGAGCTCATAATAGCTCTGGTGCTGAGAGCATTGTAATCCTGTTAGGAAATGATGATAAAAGGTAGCAGAGTTTCTGACTGAATGTAATACATGTGTTTTTTTTGGGTGTTTCTTTTTTCATGAAGATAAAATGAGTCCACCTGAGGACCATATTAAGGAAAACACAACCTTCCTAGTTTAAGACATACTTTAAATGAATTTTTTATTATTTCAGTCTTCAGAGCTGTTTTTCACACATGTGACCAAGCACAACAAGAAAAACTACTGTGAAAGTTCGGGTTGGCTCTCTGCTAACAGCCAAAGCTCACAAGAAAGATTCCCCCCTCCCTCTCCCGAAACGGCAAAAAGCAGCAAGAGAAAATTGAAGGAATATATATATATTTACATATATTAAATTTATATACTAGGCACAACAAGACAGGGACCCCCAAACCACCCCAGTAAGGGACAAGGGGAAGGGAAAGGGGAGAGGGAGACAAAATAGGGAAAAATAAGACAAAACAAATATATATACAATCTAAATTCAGAAATTAACTCAGTAAATAACAAATACAATAGTAAATTCAATACTTTCCTTAGAAAAGCAGATTCTTAACCTTCGCCGCCGGCCCAGGCAAAACAACCCCCAGAGCAGGCCTCGCTGAACACAGATAAGCCAGGCCCAAACACCGGGAGCTCGTCAGCGTGCGAGCCCGAGAAGGAAAAGAAAGCAAAAAAGAGAGAGAACACCTCCTCCTTCGGTTTATATACACCTGATTACGTAAAGAGATGGGATGGAATACTTCCTAGATCTTGACCCTGGTTACCAAGGAAGGCCTACAAAAAACAACCCATCACAACTACAAATGTAGAAAAGAAAAAAAGGAACAAAGAGCCAAACCTCTCTTGACTGTTATTTTTAACTTTTCTGAAGGAAAAAAGTTTAGAATGAGGAAATATATTCCTTGTGTGGTCTGTAACCCAGATCACTGATTCAGGTGGGTTAAGCAAATGCCCAGAAGTCATCTGTGTCTGAGACTGACAGTGGTCAACACTGACTAAGGTCCAGTTTGGCTTTAGAAAATTCTTATTTTGGATGATTGTATTCATATCTGAAGGAAAATCAAACATTTGATCACTTGTGGTCATTTGAAGTTAGTGTGGGGGGGGGTTTTGGGTTTTTTGTTTAGTTTCCAAAAGAGAGGTGTTTATCTACATACCTTTTGCAGCGTTGAAATGTGGTGATTAGTTTTAGGCCACTTAATGAGCCTGCAATTTCAGTAGTTTTCATTGTTAAAATCTGAGGTCAATGTTGTCTATTATCAAAATTCCTTATTTTGTAAGGAGAGACCAATTTACACCCAGAATGACATGCTTTTACTTAATTTTTCAGTATTCCAAAAAGAACTGCTGAAATCACTCATCAGAGGTCAAGCGCTCTGTTAATCAAGTCCCTGCTTGATGGTGTGAGATCATGTGGTGGTTTCTTGCTATTTCCTAGCAGGACTGTGATTAGTGAAGGAATTTTCAATTTATTTATGGCAGTTCTTGTAACCACAGTAGACAGTCTTACTAATAGTCTGCACCACAGAGGGAAACTTTCTAGTGAAGATCAAGGAGATGTAAGGAAAATTTTTGACCAGTGGTGTAGACTCTGGAGGCTGTAATGTATCTGATGCTTCATAGCTCTCATATAATAAGGTAGCTTTGGACTCAGAAGAGTGTAAAAAAATATATCTGTGTTTCAACTCTAAGCTTCAATAGTAATCACAGTGTTAAAGCCAGTTAGTAATTTTTGTTAAGTGCCTTCTCAATGCCCGAAGTCTTTAAGAAGGTTTTGTGGTTTCTGAGATTTTGTAGCTATGGGAGAAATTGCATAAAAGATTGGGTTTAGGGGCTGATAAAGTACTATTTGTAAGCAGACCAAAATGGAGATTTTAACCCCTACTGGGCTGGGGAGAACAGTACTCCCACACAATTCACTCTTACCAAACCATTCCCTCAGAAGAGGCCAAAAATGAAAGCTGCAGTGGGGTCCTGGGTTTTGAAGCACTGCTGGGTGGTAGGTGCAAAGTCTGTTCTTTGCATATAAATTTAGTCATCATGAAAAAAAGAGTCTGGCTGTAAACATTGTTACTATTCTCTGTACTCCAAGAGTTTTAACATGTATATTTAATGGAGCACTCTGTCACTCTGTTGCTAGGTGATTGACAGAGACAACCAAAAGACATGCTACATTATGGGGTTTTTTCCCTTATTTTTAAGCAACTTCTGAAGGAGCCAGGCTGTACTTTAGTGGTTTAGTTCCTGTTTTGATTGCCTTGGAGTTGTTCTATGAAGAGCAACTAAAAGCCAACATCAAAATATAATGACTCTAATCAATTTGCACAGGACTGAAAATGGACTGAAGAAACGTTTGTCTTCAAACCATCTGTGGGGTTCCTGGCCCCTCACTTCTGCTCCCCAAGAAGACCTTGGGCGGGCAGTGCTTTTCACATTCCCCCTTGGGAACAGAGAGCCTGACTTTAGCCAGACTGCAGTATCTAGACCTGGATGCTGAAATTAAAGATTTAATAGAGGCATGTGTTTCATAATGCATTGAGAATTCTCTCATAATATAGCTCAACCAACTCCTCAGCGATCTGCAGGTAGTAATTACTTGTGTCTCTCCCTCCCACCAGAAATAATGACTTAAATGTTTGTTACTAGCATCCCTTTATGCTCTGGTAGTGCCAATCACCATTCTGTTTCAAGTACTCTAATTATCATGGTTCCATTAACTCAGAATAATTATTCACATTCTGCATTTAGCTTCAAATGACTGCTGGTTTGTATGTGAGGTAACAAAACTTGCTTGGACACATTTCTGACTTTTACTACAGATATCAGTTGGCTAATGCAATGCTCCTAGTAACCTTAGTTATCAAATGCTGGTTAATTTCCTATTTGAATCCTTTGCATTTATTTGTTTCAGGTGGACTTGTGGAATTATTGCACTATTTTGCTTACTGAAGTCCTTTTCCACAAGGAGTAGTTGTATGTTACATGCAAAAAATAAGAATATCTTACTGTCGGGGAAAAGTCATCTATGAATTATAGCAATTCTAACTACTTTTTGCAACAGACCTTAATACATGCCTTTTATAAAAAAATGAAAGTTCTCATGGGGGGAAAAAAAAATTGTGCTATCCATACACTGTGTCAACACAGTTGTCTCAGTAGGCCCCTCTGTTCCTGGCTGTGAATTGGTGTGTTTGAAGCCCATGTTGTGTTTCCAGACATGCTGTGTATGAATTCCAGCCTCCTTGTCTCCCTGTCAGTAACTGTACCTTTCCTAGAGCAGCTTTGCTATGCCAGTCTTTCCTGCCTATAATCAGTGATTTTAGCAGACACAGCAGTTGTTCTGTTTGGTTTCTTCTTCATAAGAGTAGTTTGAAAATTCTAGTGCTTCTTGATGGAGTTTTAGCATCTAACTATTTTTTATAAGGTTATTTTGGAGCAAAGTGTCAGGTAACTGAAATCACCATGACAGTACAAAACACACTTAGAGAAACGTCAATTTAGAACTTCTCCATTGACAATTCTGTAATGTAATTAGCATTTAGTGAAATTCTGCTGATACAAACATGGACATGGATGTTGTCAGTAGTTAATAAACTCAGTGCTGTAAACAATGCTTGGCCTGCTCATCACAAACATTGTATCATCACTCGTTAACTTCATGCAACAATGCACCTTTGAACAATATAGTTTTTTGCCTTTTTTGATGGTCATGAAGGAATATGCAAATGTATACACAGTTTGAAATTCTGATTTGATTAACAAGTAACAAACATTGTTATGTAGACTGGAATTAATTAAACAGTACATTTTCTTTATGTGCACCCTGCATCTTGAAACTGCTGATTCCTTCTTTGATGCTTCTAATATGAAAAAGTGGCATTCAAATATATATAGAGTCCTGCTAACCTCAGATGGCAATCTCCAGGCTGCCAACTAAAACGCATTCTTCATCTGTTCAAGGCATGGGGAAGGAGCTGGAGAGAAGGAGGGTAGACTCTCCCAAAGGTTGAAGCTGAAGTTTTAGTTATTTCAGGCAGATATCTTTTGTCTGTATGAAATTAATTGCCTTTGCTGTGGTCCTCTCACAGCTTCATGATGTATGGAAAGCATTACATTGCTTAAACTTTGGAGAGCCATGTGGTAAAATCAACCATAAAGGTAGACATAGATCTTTCGGATGAACACACTTGTCAGTGCTGCCTTTTGTGTAACCACTTCTTTACATTTAAAGGAAGATGGAAAATATGTTGCTTGTCCAGAAATGCTGTTCATGTCTTGTGCAATTGGTATATCAATATTGCTTTCATGGTGTTCTTTATGGCAGATAATGAATGCAAGGTTCATATAATAAAAAACCTACAGGCACAATAGTACCTGTTGTCACTCACCAAAAACTTGTGAAGACAGTGTTCTGTAATCCAAAATCAGGCAAAAGCCAGACACGCTAGGTAGCCTGTCTAATTAGTGCAGCAAGTGGTTAAGCACAGTAGGACTGGTCAGCAGTATAAATCATTAATACAGGTAGAACATTTTAGCAATATTACTTAGCTACAGGGATAATTGAAGTTTTAAAGGGTCATCAAATCTTGTGTTTCTCTGTGTCCTCCATTATAAGCGTAATTGCTTTCATTGATTGCTAGTACTGTTACAAATAAGTGGAGTGATGCTAATCAATTGTTTTACAGAATCAGAAGAATAGGCTGAAATAGTAAGTTCCTTGGAAGTTTTTGTTTAATTGAAACTCCAGCCAGACAGGAAGAAGAAAGAAATCATCACCAGAGCTGTAGGGTGCTTTTTACAGATTCATAGATGAATATTAACTACATTCTGGCAATACAGTCACTTGGAAAGCCTTCCTTGGGACACTCAAACGTTAGTTTTTTCCTCTAGCACATGTAATTATGACAAATTTCATTTTCATTCATACACAGCAAGATAAAAGTTCAAGAATAAAAAGGTGGTGGATGCATACCTCTTAACTTGAAGTAATTAAACCCACAATATTATTTTTCTAGGCTAATGTTACTAGTGGTTAAGACAGTTATTTTAGATCCTGAATTTTCTGCAGCATTTGGTTTCAGAAGATCTTAAAAAGGAGTGGTGTCTAGGCTTTTTTAGTGGATCTTTTTAAAAAGCTCTTGCATGGAGATTCTAGTCTTGATTTGATAATAATACTTTCCTTGGACAGTACTTGCCCAGTACTTTTTTTCCTGTTGGTATTGTTTAAGTAGCCTCCATTTTCTCAACTTCTATATTCATCAGAATGATGGACAAATTTGGTACATGGGAAGCGTACCTGACTTACTCATGGCCATGTAAGAAATGAATGGAACAGGTTCTCAAACTAAGTTTAGAAAATTCTGGTCTACTGTGCAAACAAATGGGAATTTGTTTTCTCTTTCAGTTTCCTATTTATTCAAGAAAGTCATAGTCTAAAGATACTAAAACCAAAATGTTGTAAGAATTCCAGTCTTTTAAAGACTAAAAGTATGTAATAACTTCTATAAAATTCAGTCTAAAGTATCTCAAATGGTTAGACTGAAATTTCTTTCTAATAATGCAAAAATAGGCTTTGGTTCCAATGCTATATTTCTTCATTCTCTACACTGGTGTTCTTTGCTGCATTAGTAATAATCTCTTGAATATTTAAAATATTTCCCCAATATGCAAATGAGAGTGCCCTGCATAAATGTCTCTTTAAAGTCACAAATAGATAACTGTCACAGACGAACTAGTTTAAAAAAGAAACTTCAGCAGCAGAATGAGTGAAATCTGAGGGAAAGTGTTATAAATCATTAATAAGAGGAATACATTAAATCTCCTCTAAGAGTTAAAGTGGAAATGCTCTTGTTAGGCACAAATGTTTTATTAATTTAGCAAAGACAAAGATGATACCTACATTGTTGGAAGACTAATTTGTTAACAATTAAAGAATAATTTAAATAATAGATTGCCATGCAAAAATCTACATGTATTAGTCAAGATAACAGTTTTGTCTTGGTGCTAAAGTGCTTCAAGATTTTTTCCTGATACATATATAATTTCTGGATTCTCCTCTCTCCAGTGGTATCAGAGGTGCCATGTGTAGGCGATAACAGAAGTTTGGTTGGTTTCTCACTGAAGCAGCCTCTGACTATTATTTTCTTCTCCTTTTATAACTGTTAAAATGATGTACTGAGATGTACACCTTATGCAAATTTTACCAGGATTTTAGCAAGTCCTTCTGTATACCAGCAGAAAATTTAACATTTCTCACTGTTCACAGGACTTCAGTGAGCAGTTGTAGTGCACCAACACCATATGCATTCACACGAAGCAAATAAAATTTAGATAATCTGGCTGGCACTTTGCTTAACTCAGAAGCATTTCCTGTTAAATCTAGGTAAAATTGTGTAGCCACAGCTTATATGCTTTGCAATCAGAGGGAAGATTTTTTTTTCTTTTATAGTGTCTTTTACAAAGTCTGTGTTGTTTCTGTCTTATCTTCTTAGGCATCTGGTTTTGTCTATTTAAGATTCAGTGCCTGTTTGAGAGAAATCTGCTGATAACCAGTCTGTAATTTTGTTACACTAAACTGAGAGCAGTAGAAGCTGCACTGGGGAATGGGCAGCCTTGCTCTGAAAACAAACAAACCTGTAACCTTATGGTTTTCCAAATATCCTTTGTTAATAACAGCATTCCTTTCTGTTGCAGAATTATGAATGTTTTACTAAACCTGTGCTGTATGAAATACCAGTGTTTTAATCTCCAGAATGGGACTGGGTTTTTTCTTCCCTTTTGTCTCCTGATTGGGAGAACTTGGGATATGCCCCTGTTACTTCCAGGGTGAACACTGCAGATCATGTGATCAGGTGCTTTACCTGTCCCAAGACACCCCAATAAATTCTGAAGGTGTCTTGCCAACATTTAATGCTGCCCTCTTCTAATGATATTTATTCTTTCTGATAAGGGAGATAATGATGCACTCTTTTGTCCTGCTGAGATGTCTCCAGAGCAAAATCCAGGTTGGTGATTCTCAGACTTATGAACCTGCAAGTAACCTTTTGAATAATTGCTTTTCTCATTGATGTGTTTTGGTAGAAGACTTCTCTCACCATGGTAAAATTCAATGATTAAGAAATAAGTTGATGACTTTAAAGTCACTGAAAGTTCCTGGCTGCCAGAGGAATGTATCAAGACAACATTTTAGATTAAGAAGGAGAGAAAAATCTGAATTTGAATTAAATTACGAAACCTGAAGAGTAAACTAGAAGAGGATATAATATGAACTGTTGTCAGACAGTTTTTAGTTGCTAGATGCAGCCACATCATATTGTTGTTATCTGTACAGTGCTATTCTGCTAACATGACAATTATTAATATTCCCTGACTCCAGTAACATCAATTTAATTGACTTATGTATTGAGCAAATGGAAACAATCAAATTGAAACTATTGTGAGGCTTTATAGTGCTATTATCATCCTCTGTTTTTCTATACTCACATTTACTAAAGGCACCACTGTTTCCATAGCTGACTGTATCAGAGGATAAACAGTTATATTTTGTCATATCTTTGATTCAAAGAATAGAACATTACATTTATGTTAACTGTTAAATTACTTGAATCATCATTGCTTGAAAGAAAAGGTGCTTATCTGAAGGAGTAAGAAACCATGAAATTTATATGCTCTCACACAATGCTTTTCTCCATTATATTTGAAATATTTCCATTAGGGAATTGTATTTTTCATCTGAAGTATTACTCAGCCTAAACTCTGGCTGGTCATGATGAACATTTCTATACCAGACATGGTCAGATTTGTTCTACTGTGTGTCACGGACTGAGTAGTATGATTAAATTATACCTGTTTGAACTCCTAACAACTAAGGGAACAATCTTCTGCTTTTGGTTTTGAAAAATGTGTATGATTCATAACTGCTGTGAAAATCCAAGCAGCCATAAAGAAGGCCTTGAAGTCTTTAGATGACAGGCATATTTTTATTGCAATATTATGCATGCTTTTCTACTCTGTCATTTCAAACCTTTTGTGTAATAGATTTTCTATATTCAATGCAGGATTTTTAAAAAAACATTAGGTCATATAAAATAATGCTCTTTATGAATGATTCATATCCAAATGTGGAGAGGTATTTCTAGTGTCTCTGCATTAGTTTGGATAAAAGTTTGGAAGCCACTAGAAATATGTTTTTAACAGATTGATCTTTATTACGAATCAATTTTTAATGACTCCTTTTCAGCATTTACTAATGCTTTTGCATTTTAAAAATATGAATGAAATCACAGAATCATAGAATCATTTAGGTTAGAGGAGACCTTTCAGATCATCAAGTNTACTGTTGTCATGTTTAGCCACTCATCAACTAAAACCTCCAGGTCCTTATCCTGCAGGCAGCTTTTCAGCCAGTTTTCCCCCAGCCTGTAGTGCTGCATGGAATAGTTGTGACTGAATGCAGGACTTGGCATTTCACCTTGTTGAACCTCATCCGGTTGGCCTTGGCCGTAATGATCCAGCCTGTCCAGATCCCTCTGCAAAATCTTCTCACCCTTCAAAAGATAAATTCTCCTGCTGGTGTCATCTGCAAACTGCCTCAGGGGCACTCACTCCCTTGTCCAGATCATCAATAAAGATATTTAACAGGACTGGCCCCAGCACTGAGTGCTGGGGACACCACTAGTGACTGTTCACCAATTGATGTAACTCCATTCACCAGCACTCAGGGCCCAGTCAGTTTTTAACCCAGTGAAGTGTATACCTATCCACATCCTGGAAAGCCAGTTTCTCCAGGAGAATTCTGTGGGAAATGGCTTCAAAAGTCTTTAACTAAAGTCTAGGTAGACTACATATGCAGCCTTTCCCTCATCCACTAAGTGGGTCAGTTTGTCATAGAAAGAGATCAGACTGGTCATTTGGCAGATAGGAGGAGACTGTGAAATTAGATTTAGGGAATTTGTTGAAAACCTCTTTGAAATTTTGATGCTATTTGATACTGGGAGGGAGCCTTAGTAAGATTGGTGTTGCTGTCCCAGAACTCCTTATGTCTTTCCATATGTTTCTTTTGGAACAACCTTTTCTTGTGCATTTTCTAGTAGTTTGAACTACCAGGTGTGTGGGAAGACCAAATTCAGTTTTAATAAGTTTTGCAGACATTCCCACAACCACAGAGCTGCTTGGCAGAGAGATGTCCAGGGACTTCAGAGTAGCATGTGGGAGCTGATGGGAAGCAGAGCTCACAGTGGGCCATGCAGCTTGTGCTGACCTCTGTACTTCTGGTAGCACCTGTGGCAGCTCAGTTAAAACTAATTTGCTGTCTGTTTGCCAGACTGTGGTCACTGTGTTGGCTTTGGTGGAAGCTTGTTCTGAAAACACAGGGAAGCTTTTCTCTATGGAGGCAATCAGATTCACATGTGTTAACTGTGTGGTTTGGCTCTGATCACCTGCTTGACTATGGAAACTGCTGTTTTATCCCGTCAGCATTAGTCTGTCTGAATCTGAGATCGTACCCATGTATCTGTGTACTAACATAAGGCTTCAACCTGATATCTGGGCTATGCTTACTACTTGCTGCTTGGAGGACAGAATAGTAAATATGGCATTTGGCAGTTGGGGATTTGTTCAGAGATCTGAAAATGGGGAAAAAGTGTGTTATTTTTCATTATGCTATTTGTATGACTTGTCATAGCATTTTAACTATCCAAGTTAGTTCTTAATTACTGCTTTAATGTTAAGCATTAAGGAGGAAGCCTTTGGTAAGATCATTCCACCGGGGGAAATTTCCTACCTGCTTTCTGCTGGCCTGAAGAACATAAAGGTCTCTTTTGGTCTTCTATCTTTAAACAAGGGAGAGGAAAATGTCACCTCTTTGGGAGCAGTAAGTGTAAAACATTCCAGCAACACTGCTGCTGGAATAAATTGTATAAACCTTGAGCAGTGTTAGAAGAAATTATTAACTAAGACATTGTACTCTGGGAGATGTTGATATAATTGTCAAAACATTTGAGGTATGTTCGACAGACATAATGGGTAACTCACACTGGTCACATTGTGAACATTGCCCTCTGAATATTGCAGTTCAGTGGCAATTTGTTTCCTCTAAATTAAAGAAATGATAGCACATTGAGTTCAGTGTAATTCCGGGTTGGAGGTACTTAATAATAACAAATAGAATGTACTACTGTTGCCTTTTTGTAAACCTAGATAACATCTTTTGATTTAGAAATAATTAGAAATATTTCATACAGCTGTGGCAATAGTACACAGCACATTTTCTATCTAATTGATATGCATTATCATCAAACTGAGCTACACTGTACTTGCTCAGATAGCCAAAAAGCAAACTGACAGTCTAAGTAGACACTAAATTTATTGTTAGACTGCTGCCCTGAGAATAAACCCTTTTTGAAAACCTCGGCCCCTTCTACCTAAGTGAGGCAGAGTAGAGTGTTGGCAGCTGTAGTTAGTGGCACCCTCTCCACTTGCTTTTCCTGAATGTTTGCTGCCCATGCCTTCGTGATCCCACCTTGCTACTTCCAGCTTAGTCCAGCTAAACCTCATGATTAAATACGAGGCATGGTTATGGTACTGGGTCTTTTACATGGGTGTCTTGGTGCTGTTGATCTCAAGCTTGTGATGCAGAGACATCTGAACATCCAGGATGATAGCCAGAGCTACCCATTTCTGGGGATTGTGAGAAACCCAATCTAACCCAAAATGAGGGGTATTAGTGGCATCTCCTGTCTTCATGTTAGAATTTTTGATATGGTTGTTTGCTTTCTCTTTCTGTCCTCCAAAATAATTTTATCCAAACTATCTTTTTTGTTTATTTAGGAGCAAGAGGTGTGGATACTTTCAAGCACAGACCTTTGCTCTTGAGGTCAAATGCACAAAGAACTATTTAAAGTAATTTCTGAAATTTCAGGTCTTGTGAATTAACTGCATTTATTTGAGTAGTCCTGTGCAACAGTTTACCTCATGAAATTAAGTATAGTGTGTAGCAGTTCTGTCAGTGGTATACATAGAACCATATAAATAATTTCTGAGAAAAAAAGTGAGAAGAATTAAGAATTTTTATCCACTTTATTTAATTGAGTTTAAATGCATTTAGTGAGGGATTGTAATTTAATATTTATCTGTATTGTGACTACCATAGTGATGTCATGCTTTTTGACATTGTAAGCTTTAAACAGCAGTTAAACACAGGTTCTTGATTAAAAAGGGTCTGTAAAACCATGTAGATTGGTACATTTTGCTGCTCTGACTGTCAAAAATACTTAAGAATTACACGACTGTGGTAATTGTCGACAAAGCAAAAGCACATGTCAAGAACTTGAAGGTGATAAAGCACTTTAAAAAGGAATTTGGATTGATTCATTGGATAAACTAGTATTTAAGTGTTGCTGAGTAATGGAAATTGCTCAACAACAACTTCAATGCTTAGGGGAAAATTGAGTTAGTATCCTTTAAATTTCTTAAAAATTTGCCTTTTACAGTGGGGTAACAGGTTTGTTTCTTTTTAATGAATAACACTTCAGCAGTGCTAGATGAAGTCTAGTCATAGGAAAAACAGGTAGCTTCTCTAACCAGTTTGTGGAGGAAAGTCTGCCTACAATCTGCACAGCAGGTTTTACTTTATTTACAGCAGGGAGGTGGTGGTGCTTGTTCAGTTCTGTGTCACCCGTATCTTACTCAATTTGTTCAACCAGCAGCAAAGCAGTGTGTTTCAACCTGGAGGCAGGATTGGAGTCCAGAATGGGAAATCAGATCCTTTTCTGATCCACCATTTTACCTTTCCTGGTATATGGAGTGACTCGTACAGGGTTCAGATAATGTAGCTTCTGCAAAAGCTTGGGGTTACACAAGCACTCTTACATGGTTGCAGAGGCTGTAGAAGGTATTCTGTGGCAGATGGTAACCAGATGCTGCATTTATTGCTGTTTCCACTGCACATCTGATGCAGATGAAAGTCATTCTTATTTTTGCTGCCTTTTCAGCAGTCACCATCTAAAATATTTGTGGATGGTTAGGGATGATTTTGTATACAAATACAGTCATACAAAATTCCTGTCTTACCTGTGTGCATTGGAACATGCAGCCATTCTTTGCTTTGCAAGACACCCCAGGCAACAGAAGCTGAGAGGAGACTTTTTCACAATTCCTGGGTGTACAACCACAGCCAGCAGTCCTCTGCTTTGCTTGTCTCTAAATCAGAGCCAGACAACCAAATGTTAGAAAGGAGTTGCATAGAATAGGATATTGGCCAAATATTAGACAATGGGGTGATGCTGCTTTATAAAGATAACTGGAAACCCTGGATGGGTAAGCAGGACTGTTAGACAGTGCACAGCTATCCTGTCTTGACCCCTCTAATGCCTCAGTAGGGGTGGTGTGTAGGTTTCTGTTGATTGTAGAGTTACTGTGATAGCTGTGATATTAGTTTTGTTAACATCTTATTCCAGCCAGAGTGGAAAATATTTTAATGAATAGCTTAGCAAAGTGATTCTATATCAAACAATATTTGCAACAGATGCTTTAATAATAAAATACTGCTTTCAGGTGAAAAAAGTATTGGTAGGTTATTATTTAATATTGACAAATTGCCTAGAGGCCAATAGCAATGAACATATTTTGGGGAAAGTATTTTTTTCTCGTCAGAGTTGGTTTATTTTAACCTTTATATTCTTCTTCATGTCTTCTGCTTTTCTCTCTTGCCTGAACCACTTTTCCCCTCCATTTTCTCTTACCTCCTCCAGCCTTGACAGTGCTATGATGTTGTTCCATGTATGCATTTGTTGAAATGCTAGTGGGTTAATTTTTTTGAACACACCTAGTCACCAGTTCTGAGGAAATGAGCACTTTTGCTACTTACCTAAGTAGTATATTGTTGAGGCCCGTAATCATATTTCAGTTTTTTTTTTTCTTTGTCGCCCCTGCAAAAAGTTCCTGCAAACATTTTATTAGGTGTGCATAAGAAAGATGGTGACACAGTGTAATTGCTGCACTTTCTGTTACAATATTTTGTTTTCAGTAGTATGTCTGTGACAGCACAAAATAACAGGATGGAAAGCTTACTCTCAATATAGGTCCAGCTTCAAAATCTTTTTCAAGGATGACTTTTTGTTCCTCTACAACAGTTGCAGAAGTGTATGTTCTTTCAGGTTTGGTTTTGTTTTGTTCTATTCTTGTGCTTTAGATATTTCTGAGAGATTACATAAAAGGAGGTTTTTCTTATCTGAAGTAAAATGTAAATGTAATCAATTCTGACTGAAGAAGCTTTAAAGTTGACTTTGTTCTGCATCCTGGGTAAGTTCAGTTCTTGTAGCATAATACAGTTCTCCCTGCTGATCTGAAAAAATATTCAAGATAGGTGCCCTGTTACTGTGAGTTTTATTTCTTGGAGAGGAGAGAGTAGTGAAAGGACACAGATCATTTACTCTAAAATTGTGTTGAAGCAGAAGCAAGAAGTTAGCCCCCTGGATTTCTCCTGGTAGGAAAGAGACTGCTAACTTGGGACACAGTCATTGATGGAGATGATTCACAAGCAACATTTCTTAGGAGGCAGAGGGGCAAAATGCTCAGTGGACATGGTAGTTTGATTGGGGCACGCAATTGGGGCATACAAGCCATAACAGAACATTAGTCCAAAGAGCAGTAAGTGTGTCTCTATTCTTTGTGTTGCTCTCCACTATCCTAAAGAATCTGCTTTGCTTCTTGAAGTCAAAGACAAGGGTTATTTCGGTGAACAAGGTGGGATGGTGCAGACTGTTTCACACCTAAGATGCCCTCAGGGTGTCACAACCACCTCGGGGTGAAGGTTGGCTGTCTGTGTGTGTACCTCTGTGTTCAGGTGTGCACATGTGGATCTTACCTGTGGTCTGAGTTATGCTGTCTTCCACTATGCATACTGTGTGTTCTGTGCTTTTGTTATACAAATACATTATTCTGTCACATTGAAAGGGTGGTGAGCTAGTTTCCTTTCCTGGATTATCTCTGCAGGAGGAAAGTAGAAAGCTAGAACACTGCAATTACATCAATTTTACAACATCTAAACGTGTCTGAGTTACTAGTTACTGTTTTAACTACAGTGTATACTATATTCTGAGTTTTCAAACTCCCAGGCTTGTAGTGTTTCTGTCCCTAACAGCAACATCATTATTCTTACCCCATTTACGTGAAACTTTGTCTTTACTTGGATACACGCCAGGTAAGCTCATTATCACCAGCCATCTCTGCAGTGTCCCTGGCAAAACCTTTGAATTCTAGCTTTTTTGGCTGTGGACAGCACTGTCAGTCAGAGCTCCTCAGTAGATTTTCACTTCCCTAACCATTTAATTAATTTATTTTTCTCCTTATTCGTATCCATTATTTTTCCTAGACACTATTCTTTTGGTTTAAGATTAATGTGAAATCTGTGGTTTAGCTGAAAACCATTGTGAGAGAGAAGGAGGGCATGACTCCAAAAAGTACTTTTGTTACCAAGTGTAGTGGTTAATGTGGCTTTCTTTCCTTACTAATTATCAATTTGCTGATGGATCTCAGAACTTTTTGCTATGTTTCATTCTTCTTTGTTATCACAGTTTACAGTCTGAAGTAGGTAACAGGATGTTTGGTTTCTCTTCATAAAGTTTCCTCCTTTTTGAAAGCTGTTACATTTGATTAAAAAAATAAAAATCAGTATATTCTGACTTGAAGCTGTACTCATAATTGAGAATTTAGTTAAAACTATCAAACTATCTAGCTGTTGACATGAAAAATATCTTGGTTAAAGGTGCAACAAAGTATTTCCTTTAACTGTATTTTAAACATATATAGCTGTGCTACAACTTTGTGAAAGCAGAAATGACTAATCTTATCTGTATCTGCTCTCTCTGCAATAGTTGGAAAGCTGCACTAGGGTGGGATTTTTGGTCTTCAGAAGACAGGAAATAATACTAATAAAAATTATGGCAACAGGAACAACACATTTCCTGGAGTCTATGCTGTCTGTTCCATAAATGTCTGACTTTCTAGACGGCTGACAGAACAGCCTGTGATGTCTTCCAGGTCAGTTAATAGCAACCTCAGTTGTCACTCTGAAAATCCATTTAGCATTTCAGACCCAATTTTGTTCTTCTTTAACCTGGTATCATGCAAGAATTATTGTTTTGATGTGGTGTGATAAATCCAGTCACAAGAATTTAGTGTTTTACTTGAAAATACTAACATATTTTTTCTCATATTCCAGAGGGCAACATAGACCTATGTCTAATGTTGCTCTCAACATCTGTTTCAAATACTTTTGGAGAGAGTTCTCTCTGTTTTTATGGTAGCTTGTAATGATTAGCATCTCATGCTTGGATGCTTTTATGCCAGTAAACTAAGGGATAATATGCCTATATAAGACTATGTCAGCTGCTGTTGAAAGCTGCAGCTTGGGGTGTGAGGCATTTTTCCAAAGCTGGTGTCTGACCTTGATCTGTGGTCATAGCTGATGTGTTTAATCTCTCTGAACTTCATGACCTCTCAGTCATTCAGCATTAGGCAATATTTTGTAGCACTGTAACATTTTCCTGTAGGGCTCCAGGTTTAATTTATTTATTTTTACCTTCCACTTAAATGAATATTGATCAATGGTATTTATTTAGCAACAGGATAGAACTATCCAGATTCTTGAAGATTTACAAATGCTGTAATCATTCCCATTTCTAGGGCATTCAATGTTGTCATGGATCAGCAACAGTAATGCCTTTTTTAATGTAGCCATTTTTACATGGTAAACCTCCTGGCGCCTCTCAACACAGAAAGGGTATTTTTCATATTGCTCTGGATCACTTTTGTGTTTAAAGGAGAGGCTGATGGTCCCAGCAGAAACTCCAAGTGTTTCACAGAGGATAAGAAGTGTCCTTCATTTTAAGACCAAGAAATTGAATGAAAGAAGTCCATCATGGAGACCAACCATAGGAGGAAATTCCACAGTCTTGACATACCTGTTTCACTTCCAACCATCACTTCTTATGTTAATTTACTCCTTTTTGTTAACCAGCACAGAGGGAAACAAGGTCTGCCCTGACTTTTCCTTCCTGTAATTTAGATTCACAATATAATTTCCCCTCTACCTGAGAATTTTAAGTATTATTCTATAAGGAGACTGTGATTTAATTTATATTTGTTTGGTTAAATTTCTTTTCTAGGTAGTTGAACTTATAGGAGCTGCTTGTGTTTACTGAAATTAGAGTGCACTCCTTTTTACCAGATTTTTTTTAACCATACGTACAATTTCAGCAACAGTGATTTGGTCAATAAAACCTCTAAACCATTCTTTAAAATAATAAAAATTTTTATCAGTGAAGCATTTTAATATTTTTAATTTTAAAGTTTTTGTTTTGAAATTGCTTTAGAAAGCTGGAGTATACTCAGCTTATTTCATGTAGCTAAAGGGAATTCTTAGTATACAAAAGTGCATCTGTTTGCAACCCTCTTCTTGTTACCACAAGATGTCTCTGTCTTTGCGTTCCCTATAAATAATCATCTGATGTTTTTAAGTCACAGAAGTAAGAAAAGAAATTCAGTGGAATTTAAAAAATATTGTAAAACAGAAACAATCTTCAGGTTTTAATTGTCTCTCAATCAGTTCTGAGCTATAAATTGGCAAGAGGTTTATCTACTCAGTGTTACTCCCTGAAATTATTATATAACTATCTGGCAACCTTAAACATAATTTCTCCTTAGATTTTGAAGGTTGTAGGTTGGTTTTGTTTTAGTCTACACTTTTATAATAGTTATTTCTAGATCTAGGCTGCAATGACAATCTTTTATTTGGATAAATTGAAATAGTCAGGATAAGTAAACAGGAAGTAAGATTGAAGACATTAGAGATGAAAGAGTATTTAAAAAAATAGTCAACTCCAATGGGACAAAGAGAGGAATACTGGTAAACTGGATGATCAAGTTCTGAGGAGCAGTTTGGAGATTGGATGATTGCTTTAGTTATCTCATAACGTGAATTCTGTCTCTCTTCTATATTGAAGTCTTAAAATTCATGGACACACTATATATCTGTTTTCACTCTCTTCTCCTGACCCAGTCAAACCTCATGCGTTATGACATGCTCCTTGTTGTCACCTGTGACAAAAGCACTGTAACTAATGCTCACTGTGGGACTGTGCTTGAAGAAATATAATTGGGAGTGAAGGAGAAGGTGCAGGAACTCCCACTCTCCACACTTAGGGAAGACAACTTTGCATGTCTACCTGCTTCCCATTGACTGTTATTCCTGTTCTGGACAGAACAGATTTACAATTCAATGGCTTTAGTCTCATGAGGCTTAGTTTGACAATACTGTATAAAAGACTCTGAAGTTTAAGAGATCTTTGTATTGAAGGCTCTCTTTAAATGGATTGAAAATGCTTCCTAAGCTACATAAAATAGTTTTACCACCACTGAGGAACATAAAGCTAGTGTCTGAGTATACTTTTTTGAATGCCAGTGCTACTGGAAAAAAAAAATCTGACCTTTCTACCGCCAGCTTCTGTTGGGAGAGCTACCCAAAGCCACATGAAACCAAAAGAAGTGTCTTCCAAATGTACCTCTGGCTCCATTCCAAGTCTTAGATTTGACAGTCAAGTCCCAGGGTGATAAGTACTTCTCAACATCTGGCCTTTTACACTGATGTGCAGAGGGGGAAAGATGCAGCTCTGAACTTAAATGCTGCAGCAATCAGGTTTCCTTTGTATAACATGTGAGGCCTGGAATATGTTAAGTGTGTTCAAAAGTTCTCAGAATATGAGTTTTTCTCTCTATGGTAAACAGGTATTCAGGAAAAAAAAGAGCCACCCTCTCAGAATCTGAGACTCACAATGTTTAAAACCTTAGCAAATACCACGGTATGTGTATACTCTAAATGTCAGCCATATTTTTTTTCTGAGGAGATTGGATTTTTGCAGGAGAGAGTGAAGAATATCAATCAACTGTAGCCTGGTGATCCTTTACTCGTCGAACTTAGTAGCAGATATGTAGCTTTTAATAAGTGGTGGAGTGGACTGCTTTGGGAAGAACCTGTTAGAATCATGGAAAGTATTTTAGTCGAGTAGAGCCTCTGTCGTTTTGACTTTTTTAATTTGGCTCCAGTGACTTGTAAATGAAACTTGATGTCCTTCCAGATATTTTTGTGTGAGTGTTTATTGGTTCTTGGGGGACTTACAAATTTACTGCAATCAGTTTCTTGTAAGGGATTGAAGTTTTCTTTAGTTTTCACTTTTGTTCACCTTCTCTAATCTCTGCCACAGTCTGGCCAGTGTTTAAAAATCATATCCTTGGCCAATCTCAGCAGCCTTTTCTGCACTGATTTGCTATCTTGTCTTGCAGGTAGTACTTCTGAATATTCTCACTCAGGTAAATAGCTCCATCAAAGCTGATTTATTCGTTTTAGTGGTATTATAAGTATTGCTCCCAGATGACATCCCCATGAACTAGTAAGTCAGGAAACAAGCTGTTTGTGGTGTGCTGCCCATCAAAATATTTCCTTCTAAAGCCATAGAACAGCTTTGAAGATCATCTAGCTAAGCAACTAAGAGAGCAGGAAATGGCTGAAGTGGGACAAAAGAGATCTGACCCACAAGTCCTTTTTTTTTTCTGTCAGATTTCTCTTTTCAACTCCTGAGTCTGAGCAGAGCCTGATTTATTTGGTATGCTAACTTTCACCATGGGAGAGTTGTTTTAAGCTATCTTTTTACTTAACTGCTAGACCAACACCAGATTCCTGTAATAATTCTCTTGAACTCCAAGCTTATGATGTAAATTTAAACGCATTTAAAAGCATATAAAAGGAACCATTATTCTCTCAAGTTTTCTTTAAGAATCAATGAAGATATGTGCCAGGCAGACTCATTCATGCTTTGGTTGAATCTGGAGGTTGATATTGTTAAATTGCTGTTCTTTTCTTGGAACTCCATGTGTTTTGTCTGTGTTTAGTATTTTGATCATTTTGCTGTTGCCAGATTCTGTCCAGCCAGAGTGGCAGCAGGGCATACCAAGCAGCAGTTTAGTAGGTCAGCAGTTTGGTCATCCCTACTCCCTCTTACTTCCTGTCAGAGCAGTCTGCAACTGGCATGTTTTCCCCTCATTTCAAAGTCTTTGCTCACTGCATCTTGCCAGTCTAGAAACTATAACCTTGAAGTGCTCACTCTGACTGTTCTTCTTTCCAAGAGTCCATAACTGTAGAAGGGGAAAAAAAAAGTAATGAGAGCACAATGTTCCACACTGAAATTTTAATGAACTCTTTCTAGAGACAAAATCTTTGGAGTTTTTTATGCTTTAAGATGAACAAGAACTGCAAGTAAAAACATATTTAGTATGTGAAAGCCTGTGTTGTGAAGTTTGTCTATAAGAAAACCAAAGTGGGAGATGTATTTTTTCAGACCTGCATGTAACATCCTTGAGAAAAGGTTATATGAAAATGTCTTGAAATAAATAGCTGTTTTCTTAGCACATTTTTCTACTTTTGGGGGGATCCTAAATGTTAACATATTGAAAACTCAAAGCTACCCACACTGACACATGGTTAATTTTGTAAATTTACAGTCTGTAAGACCTTGAAAAATGTGATCATCTAGTCTGAACAGTAGGAGACTAAAGTAATTTTTTGAATTAGAATGAAATATTAGTGGAAAAGGCACGAACTTAAATTAAATTGGCCAGTCAGGGAGATTCTGTTACAACCTGTAACACAGTTTTTTACTGTGTGATCTGACTTTAATCAGCTTCAGTTTCCATCCACGTCATGATGTTATGTTTACATTACTTGTGCTATGTGGAGACTATATAAAGTTTTGTTAAGTTCATACAATGTTTGAGAAGAAAACTGAAATTCTGCAATTTCTCATAAAGCATGCTTTACATCTTTATTATTTTTTGTGGATTTTTCAATTTTCCTTTGGTTTACCAACTTTCATCTGAAAGTACGGATACCAACTTTGAATGTATTTGTAGAGTGCTTGTCATAGGTAATGGAAGTCCTCAGAATTTTTCTGTTTATCTAATCAGTCCTAGGAACTGATGCTCAGCTTTTTACTAGGTATGGTTCTTAAGTCTTATTTGGAGCAACTTCCCAGCACGATGCCCCATTGTGTAAATATTTACTGTGCTCTCATATTACTTCATTTTGGGCTAACATAAAATACAGACTGTAGCTGCTCTGTGGCAGCAAAAAAACAGTCTGTGATTTCATGCAATCCAAGGTGAGGCATTCATACAGGATGGTGTTTTCTTTGTAATGCTATGAGCTGCCATTAATTTTTTTCTCCTATTTAATTTCTGTTTTGTATTTTGTAGCCTTCTGGTTTTAATTTGTTTTTTTTTTTTTTCTTTGTCATGTTATGTTCAGTGTTTTATAAAGGTCTGATTACAGTGCATTAATTACTTTGTGGTAGGTTGATCTTGATTGGCTGCCAGGGCCCACCAAGCCACTCTGTCACTTCCCCCTCATAAACAGCACAGAGGAGAAAAATATGACAAAAAGCTTGTGGATCAAGATAAGAACAGTGAGGTCACTTACCAATTACTGCCACAGTCAAAATGTACTCAGCTTGGGGAAATTAATCTATTGCCAGAAAAATCAGAGTAGAATAATAGACAAATCTAAAAAACACCCCCTGCTTCCAAATCTTCTGCCTCCTCCCTCACTGAGCAGTGCAGGGGGATGTGGAACAGTTCATCACTTATTATTTCTACTGCTCCTTCCCCTGCTCCAATGGCTCACTTCCATGAGGTGGAGTCCTTCAGGACTAGGCTGCTACAGCATGGGTCCCCCATGGGGTCACAAATCCTGACACCAAAACTGCTCCTGCATGGGCTATTCTCTTCACAGGTCCACAGGTGGTACCAGGACCCTGCTCCAGCGTGGGTTTCCCATGGGGCCCCAGTTTCCTTCAGGCATCTACCTCCTGCAGTGTGGGGTCCTTCAAGGGCTGCAGGTGGATATGTGGTCCACCATGGACCTCCATGGGCTGCGCAGGGACATCCTGCCTCACCATGGTCTTCATCACAGGCTGCAGGGGAGTCTGTGCTCCAGCACCTGGAGCACTTCCTATCCCTCCTTTACTGACATTGTTGTCTGCAGGGCTGTTTCTCACACGTGTTTTTTTTCTCACTCTTCTCTCCCAGCTCCTGCTGGGCAGGTGTTTTTACCCTGTTATTAAATATGATATTACACATATGGTTCCACTATTGCTGGTGGGTTCAGTTTTAATCAGTGGCAGCAGCTTCTGGCATCTCATGGAAGATCCCTCTGCAACCCCCTGCTATGGAAACATTGCAACATAAAGCCAATACATACCCGTATGTATATACTTATTGCTGGTGGATTGGAGGCTGGACACGAGTGGGAAATGTGCACTTGCAGCCCAGAAAGCCAATCACTTCCTCTAA
This sequence comes from Scytalopus superciliaris, assembly GCA_013400415.1. NCBI lineage: Eukaryota > Metazoa > Chordata > Aves > Passeriformes > Rhinocryptidae > Scytalopus > Scytalopus superciliaris. The sequence goes on from VXBX01008210.1 coordinate 380,437, forward strand.
TTCCTTTTGATGAGACCCCACGTGGAATACTGCATTCATCTCTGGAGTCCACAGCATAAAAAAGATATGGACCTACTGGAACGAGTCCATAGGAGGGCCACTAAAATAATTAGAGGGATAGATCACCTCTTGTATGAGTTAAAGCTGAGAAAATTGGGTTTATTCAGTGTGGAAAAAAGGCTTCAGGGTGACCTAGTTGTGGCCTTCCAGTACCTAAAGGGAGCATGCAAGAAAGATGGTAAGCATTTACAAGAGCAGGTAGTGACAGGACAAGGGGGAGAGGATTCATACTAAAAGAGAGTAGATTTAGATTTGTTATTAGGAGGAAGTTATTAGGAAGTGCTGTGAGAGGGGTGAGGCACTGGAACAGGTTTTCCAGAGATGCTGTGGATTCCCCAATCCTGGAATTGTTCAAGACCAGGCTGTATGGAGCTCTACGCAAACTGGTCTAGTAAGAGGTGGCCCTGGTGCTTGGAATTTCCAACCCAAATCATTCTATGATTCTATGATTCTATGATTCTATGAGTTGTATATGTAATATTACAAGATAAGATCTGTTTGTACTTGGATGGAATTGGTTTGGAACAATCTCTTGTCAGTCTTACTGTTTTTCTTTTTGCCCTTTGATTAAATAATGCCTTAGTCAATCCATTATTTTGAATTCAGTGACATTTCTCAGCTCCTTAAAGTACAGTGTGGTCTCAGACTTGTAGGAGTACAGCTGTATCCAGAACATTTGAGTCCCTACAATGGGAGACAAAAAAAGATAACGTTGTATTTTTGAGATTTTTCCTCCTCTCCCTTGGCTTCAGAGCTACTCGGCAGCCAATGTTTCTTAAGCCATTTTACTGTTGTTTATGCATCTTCAGTCACAGATGCTTTGAATTATCACTCTATCGTTTTTACAGCCCTCCATT
>VXBX01008210.1:382035-402464 GCA_013400415.1 Scytalopus superciliaris
TTTTACCCTGTTATTAAATATGATATTACACATATGGTTCCACTATTGCTGGTGGGTTCAGTTTTAATCAGTGGCAGCAGCTTCTGGCATCTCATGGAAGATCCCTCTGCAACCCCCTGCTATGGAAACATTGCAACATAAAGCCAATACATACCCGTATGTATATACTTATTGCTGGTGGATTGGAGGCTGGACACGAGTGGGAAATGTGCACTTGCAGCCCAGAAAGCCAATCACTTCCTCTAATTCCTTTTGATGAGACCCCACGTGGAATACTGCATTCATCTCTGGAGTCCACAGCATAAAAAAGATATGGACCTACTGGAACGAGTCCATAGGAGGGCCACTAAAATAATTAGAGGGATAGATCACCTCTTGTATGAGTTAAAGCTGAGAAAATTGGGTTTATTCAGTGTGGAAAAAAGGCTTCAGGGTGACCTAGTTGTGGCCTTCCAGTACCTAAAGGGAGCATGCAAGAAAGATGGTAAGCATTTACAAGAGCAGGTAGTGACAGGACAAGGGGGAGAGGATTCATACTAAAAGAGAGTAGATTTAGATTTGTTATTAGGAGGAAGTTATTAGGAAGTGCAGTGAGAGGGGTGAGGCACTGGAACAGGTTTTCCAGAGATGCTGTGGATTCCCCAATCCTGGAATTGTTCAAGACCAGGCTGTATGGAGCTCTACGCAAACTGGTCTAGTAAGAGGTGGCCCTGGTGCTTGGAATTTCCAACCCAAATCATTCTATGATTCTATGATTCTATGATTCTATGAGTTGTATATGTAATATTACAAGATAAGATCTGTTTGTACTTGGATGGAATTGGTTTGGAACAATCTCTTGTCAGTCTTACTGTTTTTCTTTTTGCCCTTTGATTAAATAATGCCTTAGTCAATCCATTATTTTGAATTCAGTGACATTTCTCAGCTCCTTAAAGTACAGTGTGGTCTCAGACTTGTAGGAGTACAGCTGTATCCAGAACATTTGAGTCCCTACAATGGGAGACAAAAAAAGATAACGTTGTATTTTTGAGATTTTTCCTCCTCTCCCTTGGCTTCAGAGCTACTCGGCAGCCAATGTTTCTTAAGCCATTTTACTGTTGTTTATGCATCTTCAGTCACAGATGCTTTGAATTATCACTCTATCGTTTTTACAGCCCTCCATTTTCCACACTATTTTATCTGAGCCCTGTGAAGGATGCTCAAATCACTATGATAGATTTGTACCAAGGACACAGAAAACTATAATATTATAATAGATCTACCCCTTAATGGGATACTGTTTGCATTGGTTTGAAAGAGCAATTTGTTCCTTTGGCTCCCTGTTAGCAGTATACTGTGAATTCCTTTGATCATTTGCTTCTTTCACTCTTGAATCTACTTTCATTTCCTAGATACGGCTTTTACTACCAGGCCTGTTTGCCTAACCTTCTTTCAAGAGATATTTAGTTGTTATACTTAGTGTGCAAAATCAAAGCAGAATCTCATCTTCAGATGTTGTGTCTTTCTCTTACCTTTGTTGGAACTTTAATTTTTGTGACTTTAATTATTGCATGATGTTTATTGTATAATGTTTATTGTATATGACATGGGAAAATATTAAAAAATATGTGTTCTATACAGAAGCACTAATAAAACCTATACACAGTTCTGAGAAATGGTTGTGGGTTTCTTCTTGCTGGTGTTTCAACATTGGCCTTAAATTAGACTGTAAATTAGAAAAGTAACAACACTGACTTACACTGTTGTAGAACTGTTCTGAGTGTAGTTTAATGGCCCAGGCAGTTCCTTTTATTAATTTAGTTCATTTTGTTTGTGTTGCAACATACAGTAGTATGCAAAATTCTGTCACTGCATTTTGGTTCAGGCTTGGTACAGGCTAAAATTCCATCCACATTAATATGCATTAGTAGAACATCTTATTTCACAATTAGGTTTATATCTGTTGCAAGCCCATGACAGAATTCCTGTAAGATATGCAAGTAACACCATGAGTCTTGTAGGAGAACAGGCAACATTTGCTGAAAGAAAGTACTTGTCAGGAAATCTTTTTGTCAAAACCCTTCCAAAATGTTCTGAACAAGCTTGAATAAAGTGAGATCATACTGATTGAGTGGGGCTCAATTTGCGCTACTTAGGTCATTAGTTTAAGGGTTTTTTTTGTGCAATAACAGCCTTGTTAAAACATGCCAACATGATCACAAGGGATCATTTTCTTATAGACATGGTCATAACTTGTAAAAAATGAAAAAGACATTTCTATGACTATTTTTTTTGTATAGTGAAGAACCAACTGCTTAGCATTTTTAGGGGCTTTTTAATAAGACTAATCAGCAGTTTTTTCAAAAGAGGACATACTGACCAGGAGGAGGCTATTCGTGTCATATCATTGTCATTTTCTGGAAAAGTATATGCTGTGTTGGGGGAGAAAGATAGTTGGAAATCAGCAGCAGGGTGTAGGAGTTCCTAGTGAGGGAAAGATGCAGGCAAGAGGGACAAAAAAAGTAAAGGAGTCATTTTGAAGCTTACTGGAGCAATGACTGCATGTTGAAAAGGGAGGCTAACAAAAAAACTGTGTTAAGAAGTTGGAGGGGATTTGAGCAAGGAGTCTGGCAAGAGAGTTTAGAAATAGACCACAAAGACCAAGTGCCACAGGGTAAATTGGCTGCAGTTTATGGAGTTCAAATCAAGCTGTGCAGCCTGTTAATGTCCATGCTCTTTTCCCCATTAGAAATGCCTGGCACAGAAAGTCACTGTAAGGAAGGAGACTACACAAAACAACGGCACTCTTTTGTTGAGGAGTGAGGTGTATCAGACTTTGCATGAGAAAATAATGAAGTTTAAGTATGTCAATGCCTTTGCTTATTTGGCAATAATTCTTTGTATCATGGCAGAATGCAATTTGCAGAAAGTTTCTAAATTTCTAGTCACAAAATGAAACCCATTGATGTAATGTTCTGCACTGCAATATGTAAAAGAAAACCTGACATATCTTGAATTGTTGTGAACACTTGAAAATTTGCAATATATTTTCCAAATGGTATGTCAAATTTCTAAACGATTGTGTCAGAGTTATAGTGTCATTCCCTGTGATACCCCACATTGATTTTCTTTTTTTTTTTTTTCCCCACATTTACTTTGCTTGGGTCACATTGTGCTCTTTTCTGTAATGGAATAATTTCATACTTTGGATTTGTGAAAATGTGAAAATTCACATCCTGTTATTTCTGGCTTGTCAGTTCTGGACATCTCTAGCAGACTGTCACTTTGCTCTCTGAAGAGGTTGCCCTTTCTTCATTGCACTTTAGTCTGTGTTCTTCACACCATTACTTCTGGTTTATGGACATCAGAGAGTCAGGAAAGTGCTGGGCAGCTGTTGCTTTCTATGACTTGACCTTCACTTTGTTCCAGAGAGGGTCTTAAAAGTGATGAGGAGAGGAAGCTTTTTAAAATTGAATCTGACATGTAGCTGAGAAGATGCAGTCAAACATGGTATTGGCTAAGAGGAACTGATGATGTACTCAGGTATTAAAAGCAACCCTACCCACTTGAAAAAAGTAAGTACAACTGAGTGCTTCTGAACAGGTAGGAATAAAACAGTTAATTAATAGTTCAATTTTTCTCATAGTTCCATATCTTAAGTCAACTAGTATTGAGCACCAGAACCCTTTCCTCCCATTCCTCAGTTACTACACCTGTCTATTCTGACACGTCTTGTGCCTTATTCTTTCTTACTGAAACTCGTGTAGTTTCTCTACATGTGCACAAATGTGAAAGCTACAAGTCAGTCCTCCCACTTTGGCATTTAACATCAGCCTATATAATTCAAAGTCTTGAAGGACTTTCAGTGTGCCTTGTGATTTGTGTGAGGGCTTTTATTTTTTTACCATCTCTAGTCTAGGGGACATTTTGCTTCAGATGAAAGGTGTTTCAGTTTACCAGTTTCAGTCTGGTTTCCCTCAAGCATAATTGCATTCTTATTTTCCATATATTACAAAATTGAAGATAGAGAATTGGACTGTCCATGCTGGTTATACAGATATTGTGGGAATAACAAAGTAAGGAAATGTATGTGAAAGAGTTTTAAAAATGAAAAAGAAATTCCTGGGTAAATCACTTCTGTAATCCTTTTGGCTTTCTCAAGCCTCAGAGCAATATACCGAGGAGCAAGAATCACATAAAGACAGAATATGCCAAGCTGGAAGGGATCCACAAATGTCATCGAATCCAGCTCCTGGCCCCTCATAGGAATATCCCCAAGAGTCACACTATGTGCCCAAGAGTATCATCCAACTGCTTCCTGAACTCTGTCAGTCTTGGTGCTGTGCCCACTTCCTTGGGAAGCCTATTCCAACATCCAAACATTCTCTGGGTAAAGAATCTCATTCTAATATCCAAGGCGAGGCCACCCCAGTGCAGAGCAGAGTGGGACAATCCCCTCCATCATCCGGCTGGTGATGCTGTGCCTGATGCCCCCCAGGACAGGGTTGGCCCTCCTGGCTGCCAGGGCACTGCTAACTCACAGTCTATTTGTCATCAACCATGACCCCCAGGTCCCTTTCCCCAGTGCTGCTCTCCAGGCTCTTGTTCGCCAGTCTGTACGAATGTCCAGGGTTGCCCCATCCCAGGTGCAGAATTTGGCACTTTCCCTCGTTAAAATACATATGGTTGGTGGTTGTCCAATTTGCTGAGGTCTCTCTGCAGGACTCCCTGCCTTCAAAGGACTCAACAGCTCCTTCCAGTTTTGTGTCATCTGCAAACTTGCTCAGTATCCCTTTCAGTACTGCATCCAAGTCATTTATGAAGATGTTGAAGAGAATAGGGCCCAATATGGACCCTTGCAGAAATGCACTAGTCACAAGAAGTTACTTTATTTAGTAGGCAAACTATAAAGACTTAACTGCATAAGTAAGAGTGTAATTCTAGCTACAAAAATAAGTTTGGGTCTCAGATGAGCTCAGCTGCCATATTTCTTGTGAAAAATTTTCTGTTGAAGTCAATATATGCACTTAATATTGCTGGTGCTACATGACAGTTCTGCACAACTCAAGTTCTAATTATACCATATGATTGTCTTATATATAATGTAGGAGAGTTTTTGTTTGCTAGATCAGGTTAACTCAGTAACACCTAGTATTTTATGTCTTTACTAAACAGTAAGTAAGAATCCTAACAGTGTATGTGAGAAATAATTTTTACTTCACCCTGGAAGAATTTGTGTGAAGTATATTGCTTCTCTTCCCTTGTTCTTTTTCCCTGATAGAAGCTTATTGGTAATTAATTGCATGCTGAAAATAATTCTGAAAATTTGGGTAACTGTAGGTTATTTTGCACTGCCCTTGGATAATGCATCCATTACGTACTGCTGTGCTTAAGCAGGATTAACAGACTCTGCACACTAACCACAATACTTTATCCTTATTAAAAGAATAATGTAACACGGATAGCCTTATTAACACCAATTCCTTTACTTTTAAAAGTCCAGGGGGTATGGTGTGAAGAATATAGTGTCTTGGATGGCTGTCAAAGTTTGTAGAAAACCTCAGAAATAGTGTGTAATTGCATATTTTTGCTGTTATCAATATTTCTTCTTTTACTCTAATCAGGATTCTATTACAATGACCATGTTAATGTCCTTTAAAACCTTAATGAAATTACTTAGAAAAATTCACTAAAGTGTCAGTCTGACATTAATTTTCTTTATTGTTCAGAAACTTAAATTAGTCAACATAATGTGCTGCTTTAATCTGCTGCCTCATTCTCTTTTATATTTGCTTCAGTGCTCATTAATAACAAAAAATTAAACCCCCCTCTTTTATTATTATTATTTTATTCCTATTGTTTCTTAGTCAGTAATGGAAAGTCTAATTTTATAATGCAAATTACAATTTTTCTGCTATATGCACAAAATGTGCAAAACCAGCTCTGAACATATAAAAATATATATATGAAAATGAAACGGTGAAGGCAGAATGATTAATGGAGGAATTTATATGGTTGTCACCACTAAAGAGCAGATGGGCTTGAGAAGACCCTTCTAGCCTGCTGTGTCATGCTGAAATGGGAGGCTGGCTGTCACTTAGTTTTTTTGGAGCCAGAAGCAGATTCATTCCCTCATACAGTACTTTGAGGCCACAGTACTATAGCCTAGAGAAAGTCTGAGCTTGTAAACACCATGAGGAAGAGGACTGAGAGCTGTTTCCTGGGAATAGGCAGGTTGAACAATGGGAAAAACACTAGCTATTAGAAGACAAGACTGATAAAGAGGCAGGCATGGTAGTGGAGAGTGGCTGGTGCAGCTGACAGCCAAGAGTGGTTGACTGCCCCATGTGGGGATGGACTTCTGATCCTCTGTGTCCAGGCCAGGAGGGATACCCCTGGCAGGCCATTATTACCTGACTTTCTTCTTACAGTCTCCTAAGCACTTGGGAAAAATAATAATTTTGTCTTGGCTCTAAGCTGCAGAGTGTATAAAAGTGCATCAGAATCTGTTTGTGGCACTGTAGCAGCACTGCCGGGGAAAGCCTCAATAAATACATGTGACTCATGAAAGAGCTGTGCAGGGTGCTGAGCAGAAAATAGAGTTCTTGACTGAATCAGGTATTTTGCTCAACTTGGGACCTAGTATGCACGTCATTACACATCCTTATCCTGTCATGACATGGAGCTCTTTTGGGTGATGTGAAATATGGCTGCTTGGGCTCCATCATGTCTTGCTGAATTTACAGTTTACAATTCAAATTCTGTAAATTGCTATAATTGTCTAACAACTCACAAGACTGATTCGGGTTGCTTAGAACTCACTTATCTGCCATGGTTAGGCCGAGGTTTTCTATGATAGATGAGTGTTTTGGCTCCTTTTCTTCTGCTAACCCCAAATGACTGAACTGCTTCTGATCATGAGAGTAGGGAAAACTGCTTGTTACTCTACATAAAAAAAGAAATATATGGGGTTTTTTTGAAAATGCTACCACCCCTCCAGGGTGCAGGCTGGGAGCCCAAACACTGTCAGTGTGGCTTTGTCAGGCGTATGACATTTGCTGTAACTGTAAAAATCTGTCCAGATTTGTCTTTTTAAGTGCCACAAATGGGCGTTTTCCAGTGAGACTTAACAACTTTGTTCATCAGAGGTTTTTCCTAGCTCTGAGTATTTTCCAGAAAGCCCCTGTAGTGTTATCACAGTGACTGAGTATGACTAAGATGATTTTCTTTAAGATGACTACTACAGTGAAGGGAAGTTGGCAACTTAACCATGACCCTTTTTCTACTGTGTAGAGTGGCACTGTGTTCAGCATCCAGGCTCAAGATAAACAAACAAAAGGGAACAAAATTTAGGAACAAAATTAGAGCACAGCAAAAATTAGTTACGGAAAAAAAAAATCTAGTGAGTTGTCAGCCGGTGTGTGAAGGAAAGAAAAATCTTGTTCTAAGTTAAAGAATGGGATATTTGGAAGCAACTTCCCCAGATTTGATGGAAGAAAAGGCTGGGGCTGTTTCACTGAATTCTGGGATCTCAAATGGAGGGAAATCTAAGCCTGATAAACTTCAGGTTTGTGATGCAGCATTGTATCTCACCAACAGTGTAGACAGATCCTGCAATAGGATGATGAAATGGAGGGCTAGATACTGCTTATGTTCACTGTGTTTATGAAGGAGTCTGAAAGTCAGGACAAATTGCTCTGGGAAGGAGTTCAAGCTGTGTTCAAATGTATGGTACTTGGACTAGGTTGCTGAAAGCTGAGGCTGGTAAGTCACCAAATGGTCAGCACTTGGCAAGGCACTAAAATATATTTGGTGCTAGAACTGGTTTTGAATTAGCTAATCCTGACTGCCTTGAATAGTGCTCTATAGCATGTTTATGTCTGTTTTGCTATACTCATGTCCAATGGGCCATGAAGCTTTTGTAGAAGAGGAATTTTTATCTTAGGGGCACTCTACAGCCTGGTTGTCCTTTAGTAACATGACACTACAGATGGAGTGTGGTTCTCAGCATGATATAATGCCTTGGCTTTGAGGGGGAGACAATTACTAACACAGGTAAAATCAAATTTCTCTCTTGAAGTAGGACTATTTCATAGAAAAAGGGTCCAAGATGAGTTCTATGTATTTTGATAGACACCTAAAGGTTTATAGGTTTGCTTGATAAACTTGCAAATGGATATAAGTTTTCATTATCAACATGTGATTTACTTTCAAAACCTGGGATTCAAGCATTCTGATGTTTGGAAAGGTTTCTTGCTTTTCCTAGTTGTACTGATCCATATACAACATTTCTCTTCCTGAATTTGGTTGTGGATTTGTTACCACAAAAAAATCCAACAGACTGATTTCAGCTGTGCATTCAAAAATACAACACTGTTGATGTCACTTGGCTCATTTTTGTCCTTAATTTGTGTGAGGTGTTTACCCTATTTCAGTCCTTGATTTTGAAACAGAATTAGATATTCACAGATTCCATTATCTAATATATTTTTGAATATTGGCACACAAACACCTTGCAGTAAAAGTAACACAGGAAGAAGAAAATAAATTTAGTTAATTTTCCATATTAATCTTTGAAATTCTTTACTTGAAAACATTGTTTTGCATAAGAATTAAGGAGTTTATGTTTATAGTTTAGTTTTTTTCTTATTTTTTTTAAGTATGTTTACCATCATAGTAAATCTTTCAACTTTTTATTTTTATTTTGTTTTTAGCACATAAAAAGTATTTTTCTTAATGGGATGATTCACCAATAAGTTTATGAGGTTAGAAAATTTCTCCTTGATAGACAGTTTATCTCTTAACAGTTTTTTTTGGAAATTAAAAATCCAGTTACAACTTTCTTTTCCAGCAGGTAGGAGGGCTGGAGGAGAAGCAAGAAGTATAGTGTACAAACAGAGCTGACATCCTAGCATTGGCTGAAAGGACCTTCCTGGCTCATTTTTAGGATGACATGAAGGAACTACCTATCTGCAAGAACATCATTATCATACATCATTATCATATGTTGTCATTCAGTTATTTGGAGGACTCTGCTGTAGCTGGATACATCTGTGTGTGTTGTCTAGGTACCATGCTTACGGAGAAAAAACGCTCCAAAAGTTTTGATGTTAAAAGAGGTAGGAACAGCTTGAGGGACTTTCAGATGGAGGGCTTTGCATGGCTCTGTACAGGACATGATATGATACTGGGCCTTTTGAATTAGTACTTCGCCCCAGTGAAGATGTATCCTTTTAACAGAAGGAGGTTTTAAACAAGAGGAAGAATTTGTCAAATCCAGCCTATCAATGTCCAGTTTTCTAGTCCTAATTTTTGCTCTTGAGAAACTGCAGAAAACCGTAGACATAGCTGGGTCATTGGCATGTCTTTCAATGAAAATTTTAGTGTTGTGTTTAAAAGGAACTAGCTCAATTTGCATTATAAAATGCCTCATAATCATATTATGCTGATAGATACAGCTACTTATGCTTAATTGATAGAATTAAGCAATTATATTATGTTATTTTATGTCAGAAGTGACTAGATGAAACACCAATGTGCTGTAGCATGGTAGCTCTTATTTTTGAATCACTGAAGAGCTTAGTCTAGTTAACAAGCACTTGCTAGGAAAAAAACCCATTTTATTTATTGTGTCTGAGTTTAAAAACTAGCCCAGAAAAACAAGGAATGCATTAACATCCGTGCACTGTCATCTAATTCAGTTTATGGCAACTCAGCTGAGAGTGGCTTTACATGAATTCAAGGAATTAATATCTGTATCCTGTTACTTGGAGCTGAAATCACTCATTGTTTTGTGAGCAAATATCAAATATTCAGCCATCAGGCAATTAAAAGGTTAGTTATTATGGCAAAGGTACTTACTGTGCTCTACAATCTATATGTAATTGGATTTTGCTCTACTACTCCTAAGATGAGGATGTGATATATGTGCTCTAGGATGTGGCCCAGAATTTCTCACCTGTGATTACACTGCATTTCTCTACTGAAATAGGATTTTATTTTTTTTTTTCCTGGCAGAGAATAACTGGATTCAGAAAAGCAGCTTGAGTATGAACATTCTGGGCAGTTCGGATCATCTTCATTGAGTCTGAAAACATCAATAAATCTTCAACCTGGCCTATACAGCCTATATAGCCTGAGAAAATAATTGGCATGCTCATTACCTTTTCTTAATACCAAGACCTGAGTGAAATTTACCTTCATGTACTTTATGAAAAGGATAGGTGAATGATTTTTCTTGACCTCATTGTGTCCTTGCAGAAATGTTCAGGGTGCTGTTTGTTTGCAATTTTTCCCTTGTAGCAGTTTAAAACAAAACAAAGCAAAACACAACAAAACAAAACAAAGTTTGATTTGGCTCATTTGAGTTATAAATGCCAGTGAAACACACATATAAAGTGGCTCACAATTGAAATACAGCATGTGAACCAGTCTAAACAATTAATCTGTTAATCATATTTAATATTTTTACACTCCAATTTCTAACACTTGTTTTCTACCACTCTCATGGCAGCCTTATTTGTAGCCTTATTTCTAGGTTTTAAAAATATAAAGGCATGGATATCTACTTTCTCTTATATGTCATTCTTAGCTACACTGAATATAGGAATTTAAACATTTTTGTATATATTAAGATTAAAAAAACCCCAAACCAAACAAACCAAAACAAACCTGTGAAAATATTCTGTTGGATACTATGAGCCTGATTTTTAGAGTATCTAAATGTTTGGCAGTAGAGATACTGTGTGTTGTTGAACCATAATAATTAAAACTGGAGATTTTGATGCTTATTGATATAATGAGAGATCTGGAAAAACTGTGACCCTAAGAGAGACATTGTTGAAAGAAATATGACTAAATTAATGACATCTAAAAATGAAAGACACATATAGTTGAATTTCTTTGTCAGGAGTTATTTTTGTAAGCTGTGATAATTGTGGGCTTTTCCTTAACCAGTCTGTGAATGGGACAGACTTCAACATGGGTGGATCCAAGAAGGAGAGAAGAAACTTTGTAGAACAATATATTCATCAAATCAGTCTTGAAGGAAAACCTGAAGAGTTAGCTTTTCAATAAAGTGTAAAAATGAGCTTTTCCCTTTGTGGTGAAGCAAAAAAGAAAAAAAGTTGGTGACATTGTTAGACAGAAGTGAAAAAAAGTACTGTATTTCTTGTGAAAAAAAGTTTTTCACTTTCATTTATGGCATTTCAACAAGTCAAATATATGTAAATCTCTGACTGGTTGCTTTTAGAACAATGTAATTTGTTTACTTGCTCAGGATCTTTCACGATGTGAAGTCACCAAATAATTCTGTCTTATTTCTTAGGACTGGTTGAATGTGTGTTCCTCAGATGGACCATTTTCTCACATTTAACACACTTCTAAATATACTGGAAAAAAAGCAAATTTGTTCATTTTTATCTCTTTTATACTGTACTATCATTTTCCCCATTCTAATAGTAATTATGTTTTGAAAGCATTTTGTGAGGAAATAGGAAATATAAACAGAACTACTTCTTGCATTGTAGTNTACTGAGGAAGTCCTCATCACTGTTAGTGTAGTAAAGAAAATATGTACATAAACCAAGAGAGAAAATTCTGCCTGTGATTGCTGCCTGCAAGCCATATGGCAGGCTCTGATCCCAATCCCCAATGGATGCCTTCTTTGACTTCAGTAAGACCACAGGGTGATGCAGCCCACACTCTCCGCAGGTCATTTATTATCCAGCTTTGTGCCCTCAGAGTGTCAGCCCTCTATTCATTCCTAGTCTTTCTTTTGCCTAAGAGGATGAACTGGATAGTTTTGTTGCTGTCCTCAAGGCAGCCTGTATTAGCTTAAAGCTTGTGAACTGTTAATGTTCTGAAGTAAATGAATTCTCTACTGTTCTGTGGTTTGATAACACATTAATGCCTATATTGAGAGAGAATTCAGAGCTGAAATGTGTAAGTTAGGCAGTACTGAACATTAAATCTCTTTATGTCATGTTTGTCTTCTTCCCCTTTTCTTTCAGTGGAAATTTAATTTAAAAACAGATGACTTTGTTCTTTGCAAATAAAGTACTGAGGACTTAATAATTTTCTTAGTAATTTTCTTTTTGTTCATCCTGATCTGACAATTCTGTAAAAAGCAGTTTCTTTGAAGATCTGAATTTTATCATTCCTGAAGAAGAAACAAGCCCAGAATAAAACAAACAAACCTCTTTTGGCTTCTGAGATATAAAGCCAGGTTAACCTCTAACTGTAGCTCATTTTTTTTTATTTTTGAGTGTGTCATTTTATTTTTTTGCCTCTCTTTCTTTCTCCTGACTTCAGAGGAATCCATGTCATACTTTGGTACTTATCCTCTGTTTCTGTAATTTTGATAATAGTTCAGTCTAAGCTGAGAACATACTGCTGCTGGTGGGGCAGGAAGGCATTTTGACTGTCCTTTCTCGACACAGTTCCTTAATTTCAAACTGCGTTTAGAAAAGTGTCCTGAATTAGATGTGACTCTAACAAACACACTTAAATCTCTTCATCAGCCTGAAGAGTGCTCCATGGTAACCTTTCCTTGTCTTTATAAAGTGAATTGGATTGTCTGCTGAGACTTGTTTAAAGCTGTCAAGTGTGTTTCTTCTGCTTTCATTTGTGAGGCAGTTTGCAGCAGTTCTCCCCAGTGCAGACTCGACTGCAGCTAGCCACACCTTTGTTGTTGTTAAACTAGAAAATTGCTATATCCTCGAAAATGTTCAAGCACACTTTTGTTAGTGTAGGAACAAAGTGGAAGGATACTGTCAGCTGATGTTTTATAAAATCCAGCCAGCTCAGCTGGTGCTCATAAAGAAGCACAAGAGCATAAAAGAAGCTCATGTTATCCCAGGTGATATCTCAGAGACAGGTAGAGAGCAAAATGATTTTAGACTCCTGAAGCTTCTGCAGACACAGGAAATATAATTTTCTGGCTTTGTAAGATCTGTGTTGACTTGATAACTGTGTCATGCAGAAATACTTTAATTCTTCAGATATAGGAAAATACATCAACATACAGATACTTATATGCTTGCCCATATTTCTGAAATGCTTGTAAATATAGTGGTGTCTATAAGCAGAAGTATTTTAATCTTTGCCTTGTTACTTAGCCATGCCTTCAGGGAAATCAATTCTGGACAAACTTCCTTGCTCCAGCAGCACTTCATTTCATCTTGGATAGAGCAGTTTTGGGATATTCTTGCTTTAAAGGTGGAATATACAGGATTATGTCTGACTTGGTTTCCTTGTGGATGCTAAAATGGTAATTTTGCTTTTTAAGCTGCCTCAAACAGAGTGTTGCTGGTTTGTTTTGTTGGCTTTCTTTTTTAGTTAGAAAACTCTTGTTTTGTTAGGAAATATACAAGTGGACATTTACAAAATTATTCATATCTAATTAATAAAGTAAAAATGATGACAATTTGCATGCCATGTCATGAAAAAAAAATATATAATGGCTTATTTTAAGTGCTGATAGGGATATACCTCTTTAGTATAAAGTGAGACTTTTTGCAGAATTAGTTTTGGTTATAAATCAAGTAAAGTTTTCCCCAGTTTTCTTTTTGCTCTCTCAATCATGATTTTGAATGGAACTTAAAACTGACTGACTAATCAATACAGACTGGCTAAATTCCTGTTTCATTTCTTGGAGCAGAAAGGTTAAGAGGACAGATGAAGCAAAGGCAAATGGTATCTTCTTACTACTCCTTGGAGATCTCACTACCAAAGATCTTCCACACCTAATATGTAATGAAATATCTGCTAATGTCCATATAGCCCCTGTGGCATTTAGCACTCTTGATTTTATGTTGTCTGGTTTTGAAACCTTATAAAGTGTAATGTTCTGTAACCTTTCAAAAACGTTCACAGGTGTGATGTCAATCTTTCCTAAGTACTCAGCTTTCGTTATTGTAAGCCTGACTTTTGTTTACAAAAGCCCAAGCTGCAATTTACTGCCTTGCAGGAATAAAATAAAGGACAAAGGGGAAAAAATGGAATCTTTTGCATTTTAGCATTTTCTATAGTTTCTCTTTGAAGTTGCATTCATCTTTGAAAAGTGAAAATGACCTTTTTGACATATACTTATTCAAAATTCTTTGCTGCATCTTGAACCTTTGCTGTTATTTATCTTAATTTTTTAACTTATGTTAACAGTTTGATTTTTTTATCCCCTTGACTATCGTAGTTACACAAAACCAATATCCTTTCCACTCTTCATTTTTGCTAAATTCAAGCTTAAGATAATGTGTATGGTTAATGATTAATGTCCTAGTAAAACACTGTAGTTGCATGATTTATAAGTTGACAACTTGCCCTTAATTTTCAGTTCTTTTTGGTTTTGATATTCCTTTGGTACATTTTTTTCATAGATAGATTTTTTTCCCCCTCTACTGTTGTAGTTATTCTTCTTTTCCAGTTACCCATTTGGAGAATTGAACAAAGTTTGGTGTGGTTTTTTTTTTTTTTTTTTTTTTTTTTATTTAAAAAAAAAAAAAAAAAANNNNAAAAAAAAAAAAAACAAACCACATTAGTTATGTCTTTGGAAGTTGTTAGTCTCTATTGCAGGTTTGATGAAATCTGATTGCATACTGACTATTGAAAGCAACACAGAAACAGTCACAGTTCTGTCATCTCCAGTCTGTCTTTTGGAAGTACAGAGGCAGCTGAGAGGCAGGAGTGATTTCCAATAGTTACGGTATGCCTAGACAGCAAAGAAATTGCTCTTTCAGTGAAAATAAAAATTTTTGTTTATTGTGTGAATACCCTGAATCTACACGCAGAGTCAGAAAGTTTTCAGTGGGGGGCGGGTAAAGAACCTTATTGATCATGAGGACGACTGTATGTTGGTGGCGGTGTGAAATCACTGATGTGCTCTCACTTCATCTGAATACATGGCAAGGTAACATTTTCTTTGAAAAAAGTATGGACAGCAGCTATTGACATATTAAAAAAAATTAGTAACAATCACTCTGTGGTCATTAACTAGTTCTTTTAAATAAAATTAATTGTTAAAAATCCGATAATTTTATTACTGAATTTTTTATACTGACACAATGTTTAGCCATGGCAATTTCTCTTTGCCACTAAGTATTATCTGGTTTTGGTTTTGATATTTAAAAATATCTTCTTTTCTTTTAGATTGCTTCTTTAATCTCTAACTTTCTGAATTTTTTCCACTTTTCCATGTAAAATCTTTTTTCTCCTTTCTTTCTCACAGGAAGGATGGTGATTTGGACCAGAAGCACAACAGTGACAATCTGTAGAAATGCCTGATTTTATTTCATTTGAGCTACATTGGTGGACCATGTTTTAAAGGATTTGTGGCCCTACAGAACACAAGGAAGATGGGCTTTTTCTACTGTTATGGCCATATGAATAGCCAGTGTGGTGTGCAAATCTGATAAACATATAAAAGGCAGATATTTTTATTTCAGTTTTGCATGTAAGTAAATGGAAAAGGAAAACCAATGCCTGTACGGATCGATCTTAAATTCACAGGGTAAATTGAATTTATTGTGTCAGAAAATACTTCATATTTTTTTCCTCCCCAGGAGGCTGAAAAAATAAGCTTACTGGCAGGAGTTGCTTTTGCTTTACTGCTCTGAGATCAACTGTTTTAGGGAAACAAAATATTTACTTGAGTGAATGCTAGATTCCTTTGATAATTGTCTTAAATTCTCATAATCTCTGTTTAAATTATAATTTGATAGGTCTAATTAATAGCCTTTTTCCACACAAAATATATATTTGTTACTTGATTTATCATGTTTATGGAAATACAGAAGTCAATGACAAAATTGTCATAATGGAAAACACTAAAATGCAGCAAAATATAGGAAAGGTATTATTTATTTATTTATTTCTAATTAAAATGAAAGGCTCTTAAAAGTAGGAACTCTGGAGTGTCTGAATAAACACAAGATTAGCATTTAAACAATGTTTTGCGAGACAGCTGTGACTGTAGCAAGACTGATTTCAGCTCATTTTAAATTTGACAAGAATTCTAGTAAGTTGTAAAGCAGATAAAAAATTGGTTCTGGAGGAATTGATTAGAATGAATTCAAGAACATTGTGATTCTTGACCTTTGCTATTTGGATGAAGTTAATACCAAACACAAAACTCCCTCTCCTGCCCTTTCACCAGAATAGAGACCTTTAAGAACACAGACATGCAAAAAAAATTCCCATTTTGTTCCCAGGATTGTAATACAAAAGTGTAGCTGCAAGAGAAGTCCATTCTTTGCTGCATAAGCAAAAAGTCTTTAAAGCTGCTGGCAAAAAAGTTAAGGCACTGCGGAAAATGAGTTCAAATGGCTTACCTCTTTTCTTTCATCTGCTGAAAATAAGATGCAACATCAATTGTTTTGGTTGTCTTCACAGTTAAGGAAAGACATTTCATTTGTAATAAAATTTCCTTTCTTACTTAAAGAGCATGAAATCACCATTCTTAAGGATTATAAGCATTGAATTATGAATATTTGAGCTTTTTGTTTTCTTTCACATTATACCTCTAACAGTTTTTTTTTTTTATTATGGATACTGATATGTTTGTATACTGTACACACATGCCCTGTCTCTCCAGATACACAGGAATATTGACAAAAGTGTGTCTTACAAAAAAAGCTAAGGTTAGGGAATTAGTTTTCTTTGAAACTGCAAGATGAGTTGATCAGATCACATGGCCTAAGAGTGTTCATTTAGGAAATACAAGAACTGCTATTCTAAAATAGTGAAACTATCCTCAAGGTATATAATTACATGAGGGGAGCTGCATTGTCATAGTATTTGTCCATTGATTTTATTCTTGGTAGGTTTGCAGAGGAAGAGACTCTATTTTTACTTCTACAGCACTTCTAATAGAATTTCGCTGAGTCTCTAATCCCATTTCATCTGTAGTAAGTATTGTTTTTCTTTCTTAAAATTCTACTTTTCTCTAAATAATTTATGGAAACTTAGATGTTAAGGGAATTAATCTGAATATATTTAAAGCTCAGTTGATCCTTGTAATTCTTTTTTTCAATTAAATATTGTGTAAACCACAGAAGTTTAAAGAAAATGCATGCAGCTGTTTTGTGAGACAGACAAATTACTTGCACTAATCCAGGGGCCAGGCACCAAGTAATTATATTAATTTTTAAATTCTTTTTGGGGCTTCATGCAAGCAGCTTTTCTGAGCTTCCAGCTGTAACCATCAGCATCTGCTGAGACAGAAATCTGCCTTGCCAACAGACATGGGCTTGGTGGCAATGCACTAAGCCCACCTGAAATCCTCCAGTGAATGAAGTTGCAGGGATCAAAAGGATCTGAGTGGGAACAGCATTCTCCTGTGTGCCCCTTCACATGGCAACTGGCCATTTTGTGAGCTGCTGTTGTGTCTCACCACTGATTGCAGCATGTCGATACTTGCTGCTGAGGTTAGCTGTCAGATGTGAAGCTCCAGAAGGTATTCCGTGAATCTTCAAGAGACAGTTAATTATGCCTTCTGCTTTGTATGACAACAATGAATGGGCTTTGTCAGCAAGTCAGATAGCTCTAATTGTAACAACTACAGCCATTATGACAGCTTCCAATGCCTAATTGATTTTTTTTTCTGGTATATACAGAAGAAGAAAAAGCTGCTGGTAAGATTATATGGAAACAGGTGCTTTCCTTCTGTCTCTGTAATGTTAGTGAAAGACAATAACAAATTCTTCACATCTTATGCAGTAATTTATTTTTGGTTTTTTGCTACACCCAGAGTACCTCTTTTGGGCTCAAATCAAACTTGGTTTTCCTGCTTGCAAACAAGAACCTCAGTAGCTCCTGAATCATGGAATCACATAATACGTAGGTTGGAAGGGACCACAGTGGTTCATCTGGTCTGAGCTGCCAAATTTGGCTGTCTGGTTGTTGACGGATTGCATAGAGAGCTGCACTTTTATTTCAATTTGCAGCACCTGCTATTGATTTATTGCTGGCCATTTTACTGATACAGTCTCATTTTTTTCAGCCTAGCTGACCTTTTCTAGGTTTACTGGTCATTCCTTTATGTATTAGTCCTTTTCCAGTAGGCAGTTTTTCATTTTCCACTGTTGCACTTCTGTTGTGGGAAATTGATGTGGAGAAACAGAATTGTATTCCAGCCTACCTGCAAGATTTCCATGCTGAGAGTTAACACTCTCTTAGTGGCACTCATTTATATGACCAACCACAAATAAGAGGTATAGATGAGAGAGGCATATCAAAAGCCAGTTTTGCTTTGGGTTCAGACCTAAAAGTCCCATACTATTCCTGATTCCTGTATGTACTGCCCTTGAGTTTGTAACCACATCCTTCAAGTTCAGCGCCCTTGATGGCTGACTTCCACTAGAAACCCCTTTAAGTTCTGTTTCTGTGCTTAACATGTCTCACTACTGTGAAAAGTGATTATAAGAGAGAGACTTTATTATTCAACAAATGTGTCATTTTCTGTATTCAGTGACACGTCTGCTAACTTCAATTATAAAAGTAAGATATGTTGCATTTACTCTCTCTAAAAAGGCAATGTGAGGACAGCCAGGAGAAAATAAGTTGGATTCTAACCAATCTTGTACACCACCACAATTTAGTGCTGTTTGTATGTTTCCACCAGTTATCTACCTGAAAACTGGACTTATTGTGAGACACCAGGGATAAGCACAAACCCAAAGAACCATAACTGCTACTTATTCCCTGCAAAGGTGAAAATGTCCTGAGGAGGTAAAAATTGGTAGTTGCCACTGGTTTTTCTGACTTCAAAAAGAGGAGAACAGTGGGAAATTAAAAAACTTGTCCAAAAGCATAGCAGAAATCAGTGCCTATTAGATGTCCTGGGTTAAATTAACAACATCTATTGGATGATTTTAAATAGTGGTGTCCTGCTCCACCTCTTTTCTCTATTATATGAAAATGACTTAACTTTTATTAAAAATAGAGCTTCTCTCCCTGAGAACTTTCCCTTTTGCACGTAGTTTTTCTTCTCTTAAACAGGTTGAGCTCTCTGCATGACCTCTCTTAGGAGATTCTGGATGAGTGCTAAGGGTACCTGTCTGCCTCCAAACTCCATTATGCAGATCACCTTGAAATAAGACCTTGTTATTTGTTTGTCCTCCTCTGCATCCACTTCTGGGGGCAGTTTTGTCTGTTCCCTTTGAGATTTTCTGGTCCTCATATGGATTCTGCTTACTGTGCTTGGTACCAAATATATACATGTAAGTATTTTATTATATTTCCTCTTACACTATTAATAAATTTTTTAATGGTGCTAGGTTTATAGTAACCTATACTGATATAGATGTGCTGGTTGGTCCTGTATTGAGTGCTGCTATTACTGATTGTCACTGTATTATTGAGTTCAGATAGTAATTTATAACAGTTTGAGATATATATTTTTTTCTTCGCTTTATTAATCATAATGGTGATTTCTGTGGTATTTGCAGTAATTTTTAATACAGTAATGTAACACAGCTCCTAAAGCCTAAGTATTATGGAATCCTACAAATCCAGGATTGCTATTACACTGTGCAGGATGAGTGACCCATGAGCTCTTGAGAGCCGGCAGCCTGCTTTATGTAGGACAGTGGTGGCCATGCTAGGAAGAACTTTGTTTAGCAGGTTGATTTAAAAGCCATTGGAAAGTTAAAAGTATCTATTCACCTATAGTATTACTTGGTTTGAAAGTTAAAATGAGTGAGAATGTATACATAGAAGCCCTCAGTGTAATTTTTATAGCTCTCTTAGAACATAGGCTGGGTTACTAGGAACTCAGATAGCATATTCTCATTTTGCTATATATACTTAAAACCTCAGAAAAATTGTTTGGATTTCACCACTGAGCTGAGGAATACAATAGTTTATTCTTTTCAGGAAAGGAAGGCTCCCATTCAGATTGAAGTCTTTTTAGTTTTGTTTTTTGTCCTTATATTATGTGACAATAAAAAGAATTCACTTGAATAAAGATTCTTGTCATATAATCTAAATTTAACTGTAGTCTAGGCTAATCTAGAACCAGCCTTAGACTTTATAACTTGCCAAAGTTAATGTTGCAAATGTTGGATGGGATTTTAGTTCTGTGTCTCAATAGAACATGCTAGATGGAAAGACAAAGAAAGTCAAAAATAGCACTTGACTTGCAAGTAGGAAAACCTCAAGTATGCTCTTTTGGAAAGTATCCTAATTTCATATTCATGTTTAATGCTTTTCAATTTTGGAAGGAGTGATGTTTCAATTCAGTATATTGTGTATGGTGACATAATATTTATTGGTGATATAATAATACAAAGTGACTTTCTTTCTTTCAGTGAACAGTGAAAACTGAGCCATGTGATATTAATCAGACACTATATAGAGCCCCTAGTTTTGATCACAGAATTTATAAAATATATTTATGCAATTAATATATTTCTTATATGTTTTTATATATTTCTAGATTTTTTTCTAAAATTCTA
>VXBX01008210.1:410534-424595 GCA_013400415.1 Scytalopus superciliaris
TAAATAAATCAAATAGACCTATAGCCCATTGTAACCTTAATGTCATCTTTATTTCTGTGTGGGTAGCTGACTCAATAATTTAAAAATGTTGGTGGTTATTTTTCAACTGTTGTTCCTCAAGCACACTGTTTTTCTGACACAGATGGTTACAGCTGGCCCCACAGCAGGCCCACCATAGGACACAACTGAACAAAAAGTGTGGCATCTCTGTGAAAACACACTTATAAAACGGTGATAAAGACCCAGAGAAAGATCTGAGAATAGGTCCATGGAGCAGTCACACCTGAAGGAAATGAAGCCTGTGGAGTACTCATGTTGGAGCAGAGGAAACAAGTGAGAAGGAAAGAGCAGCAGGAAAGCTTAGGAGAGTGGCAGAGGGAACAAGGTCTGCCCGGACCACAATCTACTGCCCTGCCCATTGCCTCACCAAATGGATTGAACATAACCTGCAGTGATAATGAGAGGTGTGGAAACTGAGAGTGGGGGAGAAAGGTGTCTGGAGTGAAGCTGAAACTGGGAAAGATGAAGGAAAGATATCTTCCTTAAGTGTTTAATTTTTTCTCTTATATTTCTCAATACTCAGTTCAGTAATTAATGTTTAGTACTAAACTAAATTCTCAATGTTGAGTCTGTTTTGCCTGTGATGGTAAAGCCCATGAGCCTTTTTGCTCTTATTTTTCCTATTTTTGTCTATTTGTACTTGTGGGGAGTGAGTAAGAGGCTGTGTAAGCTGTGTGGGTGCTTGAGTGCTAGCTGAGGCCAGCCCACCACAATGTCATGGGTTGGCATTGAATTTGCATCCTTTTATTTATATTTTTTTTCTTTTTTGTCTTATGTTGTTAGTGGCTCAGTTTTTATGCAGAGGAAAAATTAAACCATTCAACAGAAATTATTAAAAAAAATAATACAGAGGAGAGAAAATTAAGTATTAAAACTCCCTACAATACTGTGGGAGACTGAATTTTCCAGGTATTCTGCAAGATAAGGATGTTGTGTTATGCTGACTTACAAAGTAAGAATTCCCTTATTTTTTATTGATTAGGAGATCAGTCCATTGAGAGCTATTAAAGACAAGGCTGAGTGAGTATTGGCTCAGAAAGTCCAAAAATTTTCAAGGTTGGGAGTCTGGGAGAATTAAGCTTGTCCTATTCTAGTTGCTGTCTTCATCCATCCGCTTTTTGAGAGAGAGGCTCTCTGATCCAGTACAATTACTTTAACTTTCTAATCTAGTCCAAGAAAGCAGTGTAGGTAATTTTCTATCTTTACAGTAGCAGTATTGGAGAAGGAAAACAAAATTAGAATACATTAGATTGTATATAAAACCAGAGAAGGAAAGAAATCTTTTCTAGGGATTTTTTTTTGCTCTGTTCTAATGAAAGTTAGCTTAGGCAATAGAAAGATAATGTGCAGTAGTATTCTTGCTTTCATTGTTTCTCCAAAGATGAAAGAAGCTATTTACCTCTCTAGTCTTCACTATGAGGTGCTCAGGAATGTTTGCATTTAGGAAGATCCTGGGGCTGTTGAGCCAACTCTTTGCAATGCTGGGGGGAAAAGGGGATGAGGTTTGACAGAGCATGCAGAGCTCTTCTGTGTCCTCTTCCTCCCCCAGCCAATGACAGTGAAGCCGAGGTAAACTGTAGTGGAGGGAGGGGTAGGGAGTTGCTGTTGAAACTACAAAGGGCTCCTTTGGGTACCAATGGATTATCCAAAATACCTGCTGAGACTTGAATTGCACAGCATTTTCTTTTACATGACAACCATGAAAGTGCATCTTCCTACACATTGTGTAAGTATCCCAGTAAAAAAGATAGTTGAATTCATTCAGAATGCAATGAAAATTAAAATGTGGTTCAGCTTCCATTAATTACTTAGAAAAAATTAATTTTTAAGTTCTATTAGAATGCCACGATTCAGAAGAAGGCACTCTTTATTTTAAGATCTTAAACACTCTTCTCTATGCTTAATATTGATTTCACATAAATAACAGTATCAAAATCAATTTAAGTGTGATTTTAAAGAGTTTTATTATCTTCAGTGAGGCACCAGGTTTGATTCTGTTCTTAGATGTTCTATTTCTTTATTCATGGTAGAGAAAACTTTTCCTAACAATGTGTATGCATTGTACTATTGTAGCATTAAAAAAAAGTTGATAAAGTTTTGCATAATTTGGTAGGCACGTAAAAATTCTAGAAGTTTGCTACATTTGACGTTGTCTTCAGCATTATGTTAGCTTCTGAAGGCATTGTAGTTGTCTGTATGTGGAAATATATTTGGTAGAAAGCACAATACATTTTTGGCAGCTGGTATGTTCTTGGGAATGTCACATGACCCAAATATGACTAGTAGATATTTGACTCATCCTTAGCTGACTGTCTTGTTGACATGTTTTGCTGGACCTGATTTATTTACTGGTTTTGAGAAGTTATATAAATTTCTTGAAATGGATATTAGAATCAGAGAATCATAGAATGGTTTGTGTTGGAAGGGACCTTAGAGATCACCTAGTTCCAAATTACCTTCCATGGGCAGGGTCACTTCCCACCAGACCAGGTTGCTCAACTTGGCCTTGAACACTGCCAGGGCTGGGGTATTTGTAACCTCCCTGGCCAACCTGTTCCAGTATCTCACCACCCTCACAGTAAAGCCTTTCTTCCTAATATCTAATCTAAACCTACTCTCTTTCAATTTGTACCCATCACTCCTTGTCCTATCCCACAATTCCTGATAAAGAGTCCTTCTCCAGCTTCCCTGTAGGCCCCTTCAGATGCAACCTTCTCTTCTCCAGGCTGAANAGTTTTCATAGTTATATAGCAACCTGGAGGCACAAGTCAACACTTTTGATGAATTCAAGAGTACTGGATTGGAATTTTTTCAGTACTTTTTCTGTGCATAGTAGTTAGTTTGACTAACTGATATAGACTGCTTGGCATTTTTTACAACCTGTGCAGAATTCAGTCATGGAATGTACACTAATAATGACCTGCCCATCTACCTCATCTATTGTAGTGTTCAAGTTTGTGTCTACTTGTTTTCCTGCCTTTACTAATGAGCGTCACAATAATTTTGCAAAATTAACTGAGTGTATGGAATGGTGAGGCCATAGTGGCCATACGTGCTGAAGGTGGGAGATAGTCAAGGAGCAATTGCTACTTGGCAAGAAGGTCAGCTGAGAGCTCATTGTCCCAAAAGAGACATGTGGAGAGTTCTGCAACTCAGTAGGGAGGGTGAGGAAGTGATTCTGATATAGAAGACTGCCTGCTATCTTGATATGACCCTAGTGTGCATGTAGCAGACTTGAAATCTGCCTGCAGCAACTGTTTTGTTTCAGTTCATGAATTAACTTTAATATTTTTCTAAATGATATGAGAAGTTAACTGAAGGATGATTCCTATCTGCACTCACAGGTCTTAATGCCTCAGAAGTGAGATTAGAATGATGTCTAGTTGTTTTCTGGATATTGTGAGCTCTGTCTGATGCCATAGAAGAAACACTTTATATTCCTATGTGGATTTTTGTCTCAGAAATATATAGAGATTGAGCAAAGGAACTCTGCAGAAGCTCCTAGAACTTGCCAGCCCACTATAATCCTGGCAGAACCTAGTTTTTATTGTTTTGTTACAGCAAAACTGCATCAGTTTCAAGTTATGCATATGAAGAACTATGCCAGCTAAACCTTTTATCAATTACATCAATGTACTTGTGTCAAGAAAATTAATTTCGCTCTAATAAAGACACAAGACAGAAAAGGAAAAGTTTCATTTCTTGTTTACATAACATTGTTTTCATTTAGCAGAGTCCAGATGTTCATGCATTTTAAAAGCACCTTTTACACTCATTTGGGCTTCTTATTAGAAAGCACAAGTAGATTATGTCCCAGAAAACCTTTTCTCCTTTTTGAAATTGAGTTTGGATTAACTGGCTTTGTTCCTGACATTGTATGCTGAAAGATGTCTTAGTTCACATGTATTTAGTTTAGTATTATAAATTCTACCACGTGAAGTTCATCTTGCATAATAAATTTATGACCTTGTAATATTTAAATAAAGAAAGTGGTGCTTTTTTTTTGCCTTTTTTTTTNCCACAATTCCTGATAAAGAGTCCTTCTCCAGCTTCCCTGTAGGCCCCTTCAGATACTGGAAGGCTGCTGTGAGGTCTCCACTCAACATTCTCTTCTCCAGGCTGAACAGCCCCAACTTTCTCAGCCTGTCTTCATAGGGAAGTTGCTCCAGTCCTCTTATCAACCTCATAGCCCTCCTCTGGACTTGCTCCAACAGTTCCAATCATATTAACTCTTTTGTTTAAAACTGAGGAAAATTAAAGTCTTTAAATCAGAACAACTGTGTGTTTTCATGACTGCAATACTTTAACACCTTATTGGGATACTCAAAACTAAGAGCTGATAATTTTTTTTAACACACTTTTGTTATTGGTTCATTCTGGTACTGACAGGAACTAGTNGTGTAAACTTCATAGGTCTCATCCTTCTGTGGCTGTCAAGAGTTCATCTCTTGGAGCAAAACCTTTAGAATTGGAATTGAAATGAGTGATGAATCTGAATGTTCCTCATTATCATTTAGATAAAAGCCTTCATGGTTTTAGGGAATAATTTTCTCTGTTGACTCAGTTTTCACCAGAGAGTTTTCACCAGAGCAGCAAATTGGTCAAATTGCCTTCTTTATATTTTGATACATTAGGTTAGTCTCAGAATTTTTTTTTCCTAAAGGCATTTTTTTTTTTTAAAGGTATTGTTGCAACGTATTCTCAATTCAGGGGAGGTACATTCTCCAAAAGAATGATTTTCAATGTGTGTAAATATCATTATCATGGATCATTATTAAGTTTGAATCACTTGGATAAAATCTTGCTAAGAAGTTAAGATGCAGTAAACTTAAAAAAATGTTAATTAGAATCTTAAAGAAACTAATTCTTTTGAGATATGTAAGAGTATATATTATTTTTCAGACTTCTAGCTATATTTTTGAAAACATGTATAACACTTCATAATTTCCTTCTATTCCATGAAAAAGGCAGTTTATTTAGGAAAGCACTAAACTAATTGTCTTTATAATCATGATATGTTTTTAAAAATTTTAAGTTGGACAAATTGAAAATGGAATTAACGCTCCTATGAGCTTGTTTCCTTTGCAGCTCTTTGGGATATATGTCTCAAGAGATTTGGACATACAAATAGCGTATTGATTGTAGATTATTCTTTTTGTCAAACCACCATCATATAAAGATGCTCTACAACATCACTTTTTGCAGTTTGTTTCTATGATGTAGGCTTAGGTATACTTGAAAAAAGGTAATATTTAATTGCAATAGTTGACCAGAAAATTAAAATTGTCAATAACCAAAGGTTAAGAATACTTCTATGATCTCAAATAGAAAAAATATTATGTTTTTCAAACACTTTCCCAGAAAGGATGATTAGGCATTGGAGTGGACTGCCCAGGAAAGTGGTGGAGTCACCCTGCCTGAAGGTTTTTAAGAAAAGACTGGATGTGGCACTTAGTGCCATGGTCTAGTTGATGTGGCGGTGTTTAGTCATAGATTGGACTTCGTCTCAGAGGATTTTTATAATCTAATTGATTCCGTGATTCTGTGGCTTTTGCTGTTTAGCTGAAAATTGTACAGACCCTCATGTCAAGATTTTTAGAAGTTATATGGGAAATAAGATCAGTTTAACAATTGTTTTACAGTGTAAGCTTTATTTTGTAGTTTGCTGCATATTTGTTTAATTCATACCTGGGTGTTTTTTTCTTTTTTCCTTGAAGAAAAAAAAAACAAACTTGCTGTGTATTTGTACAAGAGAAAACAGGTGAAAAATGAGTTATACTTGACTGAATCCTTATTCTTGGTCAAAAATTTTCTGAACCTGTTTGCTGAAGACAAATCTGATGGGACAAAATTGTTGGCATTCACGAGGTGGTCAGAGAGGCTTTTTAACCTAGCAAAATGGGAATAAGCTCTCTGCACATTCAACCCAAGTGTTACACCAAGGGCAAAGCCGTTGCTCGATTTACCAAGGCATTCCTAATCCAGAGAGGAGTCATACAAGAGTTGTATAACTAGGGGCAGGATTAGTATAAAAATTTCTGGTTCTGGTTGTTTCTTGTGAGGGAGACAGGTATTGAATGTCATCTTTCAAGCTCTATTTAAGCACATTTACATTTATCGAGCAGTAGAATCATATCTAAACTAAGCTGCCAGCAGCTCTTGTTTTTTTTGGTTTTTTTTTTTAATGTGACCAGAAATATGTTAGCATTTTTATGGTAGTATTGTGCAGTTTGATGTTGAAGATGATAATATACAGGTCCTAGAATGTTTCTTTTGTCAAGGTGTCACACAGTAATTTTTCATATACAATGACTCAAGTCAGAAAGCTCCCTGTTATGAATTTGGTGTCAATTATGCAGTAAAAGCATGTTTTAATTGACAGTTTGAGTGGAAAGAGTTGTAGAGATGTTCTCTTATGAAATGGCTGTCTTGAATTTTGTTATGTCACCAGAAGTCTCTGGTGTAATGACAACTTTTTCACCTGGAACATTGCTGATTAGCACAAAGCTGTACTAATTGCTCTGGCAGAGTGAAAGATGCAAAATGCAAAGCCAGAATTTCCTTTACCAGATTTCTTTTGGGATGGGATATATTAGCAGCCTCTAATAACTTTATGATATGAAACAATTTATAGTCAAGTATTGCACTAGAAAATATCTGTGTTAGAAGAAACCAGGAATTTTCTCCTAAAATTAGGTGTCAAGTGTTTGTGTGTGTGTGTATATATACTAAATATAGTCATTATTCTTTTTTTTTTTTTTTGCTTTTAATTAATGCTTTATCAATTGGTGTCCTAGTTTGCTGTCCTTGGCCATACTGTAAGTCAGAAAGTGTGGTTACTCCTAATGACCTGGCAGCATAGATATTGCTCTCTATAAAGTTGATAACTGGTTGAATGCTGTGTGTCAGTGTTGAAGAAATGTCCATTTCCTCCACCCCCCCACTTCTTTCATGAACAATAGCTTTAAAAATGAGCTGGAATATGTTGTCTGCCCCAAGGTTGAAATGCAACAGCCAATCACTGATTTTAGTCAAGGTGATACACTGTTTACCTTGCAATGATAATGTATGCAATGAGATACATATTCTTGTCACTTTGCATTATTAAAAGCTATTCTGATCAAGTCTCTGGTATTGCGTTATTTATGGCCTTATTTTTCGTGGGAAATAAATAATAAGCCTAACTCTGGTATTGCCTGAAGTAAGAACTGTGCACATGTGTATGTGTGTCCTTTAAATTTTAGTCACAAAAAAGATTACTGATGCTTTAAAAAATAATCTTTGTGCCTTTGCAAACTCTGGTTACTGGAAAAGGTAAAGTCACTGCTAGAAGAAAGGATATAAAGTAAATTATTCTCTGTAATTTGGGTATGTCTTCAGAATTGGTAGAGGGAGAAGAATAATCAGATTACTGTCTGAAAATTTGATACACTGAAGTCTGGCATCTCAGACATGCCACTGCAATAAATGACTGGTATATCTGTACACACCAGGACTTTTTGCATTTTAAAACTTATATAGTGGGGAATCAACATAATTTTCTGTTATCCTGGAACTCATAAGGTCCTGTTTAGAGGGAGGGAAAATATAGTCTACTGATAGACAGCTTTTGTCATGGGCTTTTGTCACTTGGGACCATGAGAATAGGCTGAAAATAATTTTTTAAACTTTACATTTTCTGTTCAGCACTATCAGGAGACAGGACTATTGCATACATGGATGACATAGCATACCTGTTGTGCCAGGCCTGCCTGTAGGTGTCACAGGAGGGCTTGAGCCAGTTTAGGTTCAACGACCTCAGCAGAGTTTCACCAGTTTACATTGATTTCATTTCTGCCCATTATGTGCCTACCTGGGAAAAAGTACACAGGTGTTGTCAGTATTGCTGTGGACACAAAGTGACAGATTGCCCCAACATTCTCAGAATTATTAATCAATTTTTTTCTGACCCATCTGCTCATTAAACCCTGAGTTAAAAAAGAATGAAGTAGATTGTGAAGTGCTAAAAAAAGCTGCATTTACAGAGCTGTCAAACAATGACTACAAAAGGCTGGGCCATTAATATTTCTCTTTGGGTGGCTCTTCTTGGCCTTGTCTACTACTTGTACTTCGATTTCAGTGACTGAATTTTTGTGCAATTTCTTTCATCTGCAGCTGGTGTGCCTATGTACAAGTCTTTACATCAGATTAGCAGAGAGAATATATTAATTCCTTCTTGGTGTTTGCATATTTCTCAAATGGTCTGCTGTTTTCTCCTTTAATTTCCTTTATTCATTGAAAATGAGCACCTTCTCAATTAATTCTTGACAATTGAACTTGAGCTGGTAACATAACTCAGAGAAATTTCTTGCCTCAATCTTCCTCTACAAGTAGAGGGTTTAGATATTTACCATTTCGTTTTGTTGTGGTCATTCAGCTCCAGAGTGAAGAATAAGGTCTGCACTTGGGGAAGGAGTCAGCTACAAATCTGACAAAGTGAGAAAAGGGGAGATATTTCATCAACACTAATTCCTTAATTCCTTAAAGCTAATACTCTCAATGTTTCTGTTGGTTAGGACTCGCACAGATATTGTTTGCTTGTCCCCAAATTTAGGAATTATGGGACAAGACAAGGCAATCTTCAAATCCACGTGGCAGCACAAGGAAATTGTAGTAACTCTGCATAATAAATGTATAACATCAGCAGATTCTGAAAAATGAGTGTGAGCTGATGAGAAGGAAAATGCATTATCCACCCTTTTAAGCAGCTTTCATACATAAAACAAAATAAAATAGACTTTGTAAATCCAGTTACAGGCCGTATTAAAGGGATGCTGTTAGTGAAGGCTGGTCACTCCAGTCTGTCAGCTTCTCGGTGGTTTTCTGGCTGGTTGGTGTGGTGTCATTATTACTGCACTGTCATAATCTCTGCCTGCTGCTAGTGCTGCCTTGCTTGTATGCCTGTCAGCAAGCTGATGATGCATTGCTGGTCTTCAATAGCCATTATACAATCTCAGTTATTACATCACACAAAAAATCTGTTATCATTCTTTAGACTGACATATTTAGGTAAGCTATACTTCAAAAATTGCAACAAAATTCCCTAGATTCCCCAGAAGAGCTGCCTTTTGCACTGTTGAATTTCTGAGCAGTCTTGTAGTCAGATGGCATTTTAGGAACTGTGTACCCTTATGATTACCCATCATATCTACCTGTGATGTGCATTGACCTTGACCAGTCTGGTGGGATCATGTTAGTAGAATGTGCATACGGAAAGGCGCACTCATTTCAGCATGGCAACTGAGATCTCAGTGAGAAAGGGACTCACATAGTGCCAAACGTGGCCAAAAACCCCTCTATTGTGCAGTGTTTGTGGTTAAGGTCACTGACAGCACACATAATTTTTAGCTTGGTGAGCTGCTGTTTCACAATATCTACTTCCTCATTAGCAAAGAAATTTGACTGTGGCTGGTGCTGCTCACAGGCACTTGCTGTGGCCTCATGTGCTCGTCTCGGTGGTGCAGACAGTGCGTACTCAGAGCGGTGCCTGCAGCTGGATGCAGTGTCCTGCTTTCTCTCGCTGCACTGAGCACCCTGCACATGTGCAGTAGTGATGCCTTGAGCTTATTTATGTTTTACCCATTCCTCTTACAGTAATTCAGTTTCAGGTTGTGGCCTGCAGGTAAATACTGCGTATTTCACCATGCTTGTTAATATTTACTGCTTTTTACATTCATGTATTTTGTTTGGTGGAACCTGTTTTCTTGCTTTAGGCATCTAGCAACAATATTATGTGCTACATTATCAGTAGCTGCTGTCAGCCAGCTGTCAGCATTGTGCTTACAATTTTAACAACTACGCTTATTAGGTTACTGGTGCTAGAATGTGATGTAGCACTTGACATTTTTTTTGCCTTTATAAACAGCATGATCTGCAAATACTTGGAAAATACTCAGTGTTGAATGACACAGGTGATGAAAGGATGATTTTAAAAAATCAGACCCATTACGATTATGATTATGATTATGTATTTATATGTGCAATTACATCTGACAACTTAGCAATGCCAATGACTACTCAGGATGAAGTACATCTGCAAAATCGTAATCAGTTTGGATTCAATGATATTTTATAGTTATAAAAGGAAAGACAAAGTAGAATGTGAAGAATTTGTTCAGTATTTTCCTGTACCCAAACTTAAGAGTAAGTGGCTACAACTCCCATACCTGGATGAAGTTCTGATCTCAGTGAATTTGCTCTGGGCCCAAAGCTCACATGAGTTTAGTTTTGACCCCTATTATAACTTGTACCTGATATCCACACCACATCTCAGAGATATATCCCCATTTCAAACATTTTTAAAATTTAAGGTCATTGCTGACCATGCCTGACAAGGACAAACAGCGCAACCAGTTGCAATATTGTAATTACAACATAGCAAAGATATACAGGTGATTTAATTAAATGTTTTCTGCATTGTTGTGGGTGGCACTGCTATGAGACAATTAATTCTTGAATGTGAATATGTGGTAAGATGGAACTACTCTTTTTGCTGCACAGTTCATCTTATCATTACTTTCTGAGAATTTATACCACCTGTCTGACAATTCAAATCATGCAGATAATAATGAGCTTATCACTTGTGTAACTGTGCCTTTCTAGGAAAGATCCAGTTTTAGAAACCAACAATTCATCAGAAGCAAACTCATTTATACCTACTTGGGAAAAGTCAATGACTAAGTAGAAAACTTTCCACAGTTTCAAAACACACACACACGAAATTGTAGTTGTTAATGTTCTCAGTGTTTCTATGACTATTTTTATTATGTAGGTGCCCTCAAACAACCATTAAACCACATCACGGAGGAAAAGTATTACAGTTATTCTGTAGAATAATTTTAAATGTCAACAAATAATTTAATGTATTTTTTAAATATTAATGAATAATTGTAGAATATTTGCTAAGTAGAAAATTAAGTGACTTTGAAGCTGACAATTATCTGTGTGTGTTTGTGTGGCTTTCTGATGCTGAATACTTTTGGTCATACAAATATGGAATTTATAATGTTTGCTATTTTTTCTTTGTCATAAAGTATCACTGATGATCTGTGCACTAATTAATTCTGTAAAATACGCTCTAATAGTAGTCTGTATTTAAATTTAGAACTTAATTGCCCAGAATATACACTTTTGTTAATTCTGTCTTATTTGGCAGTCTAATGTCTAAAAATCAGAAGTAGCAGAAAATCCTATTTCAAGCTATCTTTTTCTGTGCCAATTTATCTGCTGGCTGTTTTTCTAAAGTGGAGTATGTTTTTAATATTTCACATTTGACATTCATGAAATAATCTGAATTACTTCTAAGACACTGAGATCTAAGGAAATCTGGAGGAACAACCTATTAATTCAACTATTCATTTCTTTTCAGTAAACTGAAGGTGGAGTAGGAAGTCGCAAATGAAATAATTTCACTGACTTTTGGGTTCAGAAAGGTCCTTTGGAGGGTTTGTTTTTTGTGTGTAAGCTGATATGCCTCAGGGTTCTGATTTAAATGAATGTGCTTTATTTTAATTCTCTGTCTCCTTTCTGTGCATAGCTACCTCTGGATGTGTGTGAACAGACTTTAAAAATGTATTATGATAATAGAATAATTAAACTATTAATCTTCCTTTATTTCTGAAGGTTTGTAATGTGACATCTCCAGTAAAAAGGTTCATTGCTTAGTTCCAGGCTTAAAAATAAGTCCTTGGGTTTTGTGTGCTAGAGATTTCCTTGGACCACCACTTGACACAGATTAATACCATTTCCAAACCTCTGTAACCCATGCCCTGTAATCACCTATGACTAATGTAGAAGAGAAGACAGGGAAGAAAGGATCAAAAGGGATGTATAGTTTTACATACAGAAAACTGGGTCAACAAGTTCATAATTATTCCAAAGAATAACAATACAAAGGTGTCTTGGGCTGCTGGTAGTTTCCCTGGTTCACGAGCAGAGCTGTTCCACAGGACAGGCAAAGGAAGATGTTCTTTTTATGCATTTGAGTCTTCTGTGTTAGCTCTCCCAGACCACAAAATTTATTCTTCTAAGGACCTCAAGTGGTTTGGGAGAACCAAATCCTTGATAATGGCAAAGAACAATTCGTGCTGAAAATAAGGGTCCAACAGTATGTGATAACACACATGTTCACAAAGCATAATGACAGTTCCTCAAGACTCAGTATTTGCTAATAGCATAAAATTTTATCTAGTTCTTTTAGTTACATGTAAATTTGAATAAGAACTGTCTGCAATATATCAGCTAGTAATTTGTGGTATTTGTAAATAATAGCAAGTTTTGTGTATCTAAGGTACAGTTTGGTACAACAGCAGAAGGAGGTGTATGAACACGTGCTGGTTGGGATGCTCTGAACAGGGCTTAGTCACCACGTTTAAAGGCATTGCTACTGTTTTAAGTTCCAGCTTTTTTTCCCTCATGTGTTTCCACATTTTCTACTAGTGTTTACTCTGTCTGGATAATAGCTGTAGATTTAAAAGCACAGATGGATCAGGAGTAGAAATTTACAAAATTAGCACAGAAATTTTCAGAATTAACGTAACTCTGTGAAACTTAGAAAGGTTCTTACATCTTCATCTGTGGATTTTTGCATCTAAATTCTTTTTAGGTCTTCTCCAAAATCTGGATTTATCAGCTAAAAAGAGTGAACTTCTAACTGCAAATATTGCTTGGCATTTCAGTATGTAATGGCTTTCTTTGGCTTTTATATACTTCTCAGTTCATGAATATCAGTTGCTTTTTCTGCCCTTTTCCTCCTCATCGTCCAATGCCAGTAA
This sequence comes from Scytalopus superciliaris, assembly GCA_013400415.1. Classification (NCBI taxonomy): domain Eukaryota; kingdom Metazoa; phylum Chordata; class Aves; order Passeriformes; family Rhinocryptidae; genus Scytalopus; species Scytalopus superciliaris. Next base: position 423,407 of record VXBX01008210.1, read on the forward strand.
AGAAGTGTGGTGTTCAGTGGACAGCATGCACACTTAATTTTTCTTGAAATGAGTCTGAATTTTGAAACACCTGGAAAGATAAATCTGTGCATGTTGAATTTTGATACAATCTAATAAGATGTTTGACTAAGTAGTCCTTTTTTATAATATCTCTGTTTTCTCTGCTCCTGAGGGGTTTCACATTGTGGAGTATTAACAGTTAAAAGTTATCAAAAGTAACATGGATTAACAGTTTTTGCATTCTATGGGTGGTTTTGCTTTCCACATTGAATTTAATGAACCTGAGAGTAATGTTACTGAGTGAAAATAATATGATAGTTATTATTTAATGGTTTATGTGTGTCTAAACCCTACTATCTTGTGTGTTGAAACATGCTATAATATGATAAGTGCAAAGTACTTCTGGGAAAAGATGAATATTGGAAAATTGCATGGATTATATTAGTAGAGCTTTTAGGTTTTAGTGGAGTATTTGTAAGATGCTTAAAAAATTAACTGTTTGGCCTACTCAGCCTTCTTTAAAATTTGTATATGCTTACTGCTACTGTTTTGAAGTATTTTTAACATTTATAACATGTATTTGGAGTAAAACTTGTATTTTTTAAAGAGAGATTTAAAAAGCATAATTGGACGTAATTTTTTTTTTATTTTTAAGTTAAAGGTAAAAGGAAAGTATGTAATTTCAGCTTTAAGGTGTATTTTTGGCCAAGCATTTATCCTGACTGTGATCCGGGGCAATCTTAATGTAAAAGTGTCTGAGGCTGTTCACCATCTATTTCCAGTGTGGCCGTGCATAGTAATTACAAAGGTATAATAATGTAAAATGACACAATGTAAAGTTACATATAATGGCTCAATAAAACAGTGAGGGCAGGATTCTGAAAGATCTGGGAGAATGTCTAGTCCAGCTCTACATTATTTGAAGAATTTTTGATGTGTTGAACATCTGTGCTTTCTACCAGCTATTCTTACATCTGGGCTGCTTTGTTACAGGTGTCCTCAAAACATTCATATCTCTTTAAAAAATACTAAATCCACACTTTTAATATTATTGACTGCTGTCACTGTTTCACTGTGACATTCTTGAATTATCATGACAAAGTCTTATGAAAATGAACATTTTTTTGTGTTGTATAAGATATTTCCAGTTTCTGATTTAACTAGCTGAATTTGAAAAAAAAAAAAAAAA
>VXBX01008210.1:430717-441467 GCA_013400415.1 Scytalopus superciliaris
TAATTAAACTTACATTGGCAAGCTCAGTCTGTCTGAGAGGGAGTTGTATTTAAGGTACATCTCCTTTGCATTATAGTTGTTCTGTCATTTTCAGTGTGATATATTTTGTCATTTTTAAACACATGCAACTTCTAGTCTTTAACAACTAAAGAATTTATGTTTTGGCAGGATTATGAAAAACTCTAATTTTACATTAGCAGAAATATGAAAGACTTGCAAACTAAACCCTCATGCCCTTTCTGCTCCCAAACAAAAAAGTGAAAATATGTATGTGTAATTTCTCTAATAATACCAGCTAGACTCTATTTATTAATGTTTTAAGATTTATATTCTTTCAGACAAAATTATGTAAGAATGAAATTGAGCAGACTAATTAATATGAAAGAGTGTTCAGCCTACAAATATACTGAATGGCAATACAGAACCTTTAAAACCTTCAGTGAAAGGAAGCTGGTGATTAAAGGACTGTTCAGTGCATATATTGTATGTAGCTAAGTTTAAGGTGATATAACTTCCTTCAAGTATCTGAAATATATCACTTGGAATAAACTGAAGAATCTGTGCTTATATTTTTGCTTGTTTGTTTTTATTTGGGTTGCTTCCAGGGAGTCATCGGGAACTCCTGCACTTTCTTTAATTTGTAATACTATGAACAAAAGGCCATGAAAACCTCAAACCCTTGCGAGCATTTTCCAATGAAAAAGTCAAAGAGTGAAGGCAGCAAGTCTCTTATATCTTACATCTCTTCCCATCTTACAGTGGGAAGTAAAGCATCAAGTGAAATAAAAATTAGGAGAAATCATAAATGAAGTGGCTGTAAACAAGTAAAAAAAAGAGAGACTGAAGCTTCCAGAAATCTGTAAGAAAGGGAAAGTGGCCATCAAAATAGGAAAGGACCAGAGGCTAAGAAAGGAAAGAAGAAGGAAGGAAAAAGTAGAGAAACGGAGAAGGTCAAAAGAAACAGCACAAACAGCAAACATCTACAAATATTCTGGGCAACAGTGTGGAAAACCTGTTATGTAATACTGTGATGTATTTGCCTTCATAATGGGATTGGATTTGATTAGCTCAGACAGCATGACCAGTTTTGTGCTCTTAGGGTGTTCAGCAAAAAAGGCAAAAGTTTTCAGTGAATGTATCTTTTTTTTTTTTTTAAGATGTAGGAAAAAGAAGAAAGAGAATGTATCAGTGATATACTTCTAGCTATCTAGTCATTGCTCGTAACCTGTAAGTCTTTGAACAATGTGTACTTTGAATCTACATCAACCAATTTTTTATTTTACCAAGACTGACCAATTTCCCTGAATTTTGAAATAATTGGAACATGTATCTTTCTATCATGAATGTTAATATTGAAAAAGCAAGAATTATGCAGACAAGAATGGATGAGTTAATACATTGTTCCTGTGTATAGTCAAAATGTAAAGGTGGAATTCTATCCAGAGATAAATTTGAAAAGTTTATGTATCTTTAATATAAATAATAAAAAAATATTATAGATAGCTGCTCTTATTAAACATGTNAAGAGAAGAGAAGAGAAGAGAAGAGAAGAGAAGAGAAGAGAAGAGAAGAGAAGAGAAGAGAAGAGAAGAGAAGAGAAGAGAAGAGAAGAGAAGAGAAGAGAAGAGAAGAGAAGAGAAGAGAAGAGAAGAGAAGAGAAGAGAAGAGAAGAGAAGAGAAGAGAAGAGAAGAGAAGAGAAGAGAAGAGAAGAGAAGAGAAGAGAAGAGAAGAGAAGAGAAGAGAAGAGAAGAGAAGAGAAGAGAAGAGAAGAGAAGAGAAGAGAAGAGAAGAGAAGAGAAGAGAAGAGAAGAGAAGAGAAGAGAAGAGAAGAGAAGAGAAGAGAAGAGAAGAGAAGAGAAGAGAAGAGAAGAGAAGAGAAGAGAAGAGAAGAGAAGAGAAGAGAAGAGATTGCATGGAGACCTTCAAGTATCTGAAAGGGCCTACAGGGAAGCCAAAGAGGGACCTTTTATCAGGAACTGTAGTGATTGAACAAGGTAGAACAGCTTCAAACTGAAATGGGGCAAATTCAGGTTGGATATTAGGAAGAAACTTTACTGTGAGGATGATGAGACACTGGAACAGGTTGTCGTCCTGAGAAGTTGTAGATGCCCCAGCCCTGTCAGTATTAAAGGCCATGCTGGATAAAGCCTTGAGCAACCTGATCTAGTTGGAGGTGTCCCTTCCCATGGCAGAGGGAGTCACAGACCCTTAAATGCTAATAAATGCTGTAACTTATGTTGTAACATCCATTAACTGATGAAAATAATACAGCTGAAAAATGACATTCTTATTTAATGCACATTGAATACCCTAGGGTTTTTCACTGAGAAATTAAGTTTCATGAATTTAAAAAAGATAACTTTTGTCTTCTCTGCAAAATATAACAAAATTTATAGAGAGTTACCTACCAAAGACATAAACAGAACTTGACTGGAATTTATGATTTGTTTACTGCTCCTTTTTTAGTAAAAATTAAATCTTGTAATAAGCAGTGAGCATCACAGTATTAGGACTAAATAAATAAAAATAAAACCACATTTTAAGGGACAAAATACACCTTCAAGGCAACACAATATGCTAAGAGAAACAGTAATAGCAAAGAATTTTGCCTATCACCAGCACACATCTGCCCGGAGACCGGAGAGCTTCCATGTCTTCTTAACAGAGGGGTAGGAGCCCTGTGCCTGTAGAGTCACTGAGACAGCTCCAAATTGTTCAAGGGTGAAAAACCTTTTATGGACAGGAGATGCAAACTCTAAGGGTGAGCTTTGCAAAGGCCAGGGTGCAGAGCAGTCTGCCAGGCACTGTGGGGACACTGGGGAGCCCTGGGGTGGCTCAGGAGTGATGAGGCCACAGCCTGGCACAGCGCTGCTCCCAGACATTTGTCTTGGGCTTGGAAATATTGCTCTGACAGCTGCCTGACATGGAGGAAACTTGAAGAGATGTGCCAAATCTTCACTTACATCCAGGCAAAGATCCTAAGGGAAGGAGAGGGTTGTTTCCTTTGCCCTTCTGGTTCTGTGTGAATCAATGCTTTCACCAATCCTCAGATTCTAGCTTTTTCAGTGAATAGGTGTGCTTCAAGGAGTATTGAGAACTCAAAATCATATGTTATACATATAATAACAAGTGCTTAAAGAGAAGAGTCTGACCATATTAAAGTATTATTTTGATATCCCACTTAAAAACCTTCATACCGATCCCTTTTGCAGTGCTTGGAAGTGGGTTGAAGTTTGGGTTCCATTAGCTTGATTGTAAGTTTGACTCCTTTTGGTGTTTCACATAGCTGCTTTTTTTCTTTACCTTTCGTAACCCATTACAGGCTTAGTCGGAGAAACATGGAAAAATTCTGTAAAGATGAATCCAAGAAGAGGATGTATTTCACATTGATCAGTGCAGGTTTAACCCTCTTGTTTTCTTTTTCCATTACTGTGTGGAGAGATAAAAAGAATCCCTCTGCAGCTTTTGCAGGTGCAAATGAACTGTTATCAAAACAAAACCCCATAAATGGTCAGTGATGAAAATAGACAAGGATCTAATACAATGACCAACGGCCCAAAGAACACAGGAAGTGGGTGAAATACTTGTCCCTACATTCTAGTAGTCATAAAGGTTGCAGTGGTGCAAAGCAACCTGTACAGAACTGCTGACAAAGGAGCCTTCCCTGGGCAGGAAATACATGTCATGTAGGGAAAAAGTATGCAGTTTCTTTGGTATATCTGACTGTGTGATCTCCACTACAGTAGATACAAAAATGAAGGTGGTTTTGTAACTCAAATTGACCTTTTAGCAAACTCAAGGCATGGGCCTGACTCAAAGTCAATTGTGCTGTGTAGCTGTTTACATGCAGACATGTCATTGCGTAATCTCTTGCTTCATAGTACAAAGAAATTAGGCCAATTTAACTGATCTATTTTACTTGTCCACTTTTAAGATGAGAAAGTTCCAGTTCCTGATGATCAGCTTGGCTACTGATCTGCCCAAGGAGCCTTAGAAGAGTCAGATGCACATATCTCCTTGGGACAAACCTCCATTTCCTTGGGGGAATAAGGACTACTCATAAGACTGTTTACATTGTACCTGATTGAAAAATAAACACAGTTTTAATGGATGATCATACTAATTTTTTGATTTTTCCACAGAGCAAATTGTCAAACACTTGCATCTTCCTGACTTGGAAGTTATCCCCTCTTTAATTAGGGCTGTCCCTAGGGATTCAATCAGCAGCTGCAGACCTGAAATTGTCCCCTACTCTATTGGCAGCTATCTGGGCCTCTGGAATGACCCTAAATGATGACAGAAATTCCCTTCTGTAAAGAGAGACAGCTTCCACAATGTCCAGCCTCTGCAGCAGTAGGGATTATGGAGCTGCAAAACAACTTCAAGAACTTCTTTAAGGTTGTCCCTGGGTCTTAGCCAAATTCCTGTCAGGAGGACCTCTCTGAATGTGGACATGTCAGTTTTTGTGAGCTATGAGAAGTCTCAAAGAAGAATCACAGTTCAATACCAAATTATCTTTTCAGCAATATTTTCCTAATCATAACAAATTTGTAGATGACTTAGCACAACAGTATCTAGAAAAGGACATAGCAGCAGAGTACGTCTTTGGACAGATGAAAAAAAATGTATTTCATTGAAATTATAATTAAAATCTTACAAATTTTATGGTTATGTGTATTATATTTATGCATATTACCCTAATCTTCTCCACGGACACCCCCTTGTTGCGGGGGAGAAGCTTGCGTACCTTTATGAGTTTGCGAGCTATGCTGGCGGTGGTTTGTGCCTCCAGTAGGGTCTCCCATGCTAGTCAGGTCTCAACTGAAGGGTCACACAAAGTGTGTCCACGGGCAGGATGGGCTTGAAGCCCCCGGGCAACCATCNCCGCCTCCCTAAGATTGTGCTCTATGGTGAGCTTGCCACCGGCTGCCGCAAGAGAGGAGCCCTGAAGAAGAGATACAAGGACTCCCTCAAACAACACCTCAGCCTTGGCCATATTGACCACCATCAATGGTCCGCTCTGGCCTCCAATCGGGAGGCATGGAGGCACACCATCCATAACGCTGCTGCTTCCTTTGAGAGCGCACGCAGGATCAGTCTGGAAGAAAAAAGACAGCACAGAAAGAACCGTGCCTCGCCAATACAGCCCGTGCAGACTTTCCACTGTGCCTTTTGCGACCAGACTTGCCTATGGCGCATTGGCCTTTTTAGCCACCAGCACGCTTGTAGCAAACGTGGGTAGAGCCCTTCTCAAATCTTCGTTCGCGAACCCTAGCCATGATACCCTAATCGTTTAGCACAGTCAATGAAGGTTCGATTTTTCTCTTGATACTCCTTCAGATTTTATCAATATTACTTTGTTAATGTGTCTGAGCACCAAAGAACTTTTATTTGAATTGTACATGAAAGGATATGAGCTACGATTTTTTTTCCTAGGCCCTTCTAATGGTGTCTGTCATTGAGAGTGATGTTGTATCCCCATCCTTTCATCAGGTAAAGACTCCTGACACTACTTTCTGCATTGACTTTATTTTGCTTTCCAGCCGTCTATTGCACTTTCATGCATTTTTTCTGCTTCCTGTAGTCTCCAATAACTTATTTTCTTCTGAACTTATCACCAATTTATCACTATATGAAATCTTATGACAATAATTCCAGAGATATCAGAAGGTTATTTACATATTTCCTACTAAAGTGTGTACATAATGCCATCCTTTACCTTCCTTCTCATCACTTACAATCTCTATCTCAATAACAGAGATAAAAATAGTGGATGAAAATGAGAATTCATTTATATTCATTCCTGACAATTAAAAACCTCCCTGTTGTTTTCAAATCAACCATTACTTTATATACAGTATCTGCAGCTTTTGAGTTCAAATTTATTTCTTTACTGTTGTCTTCTAACTATTATTTGTAGGGCATTTTATTCTCCAGTTGTCTTTTGTGTTGCTTTCTCTTTAACTTGTCACAGCAAGGGATATGAATAAATATTTGCTAGTACAGAAAAAAAAAAAAATTGAAAAGAAAAGTGTAGAATGCCAGCAAATCAGGTATCATCTTCTTCTAGAGTTTCCAGTGCATTATGCCTTGGTATAGATAGCCATCTGCATCAGAAGGGGGAGAATACTGTCCCTGAGCTTCTCTCTCCCTTACAAGCACAGAGTAGGTAATTTGTGTGTCAATACTGACACATTTACCAGCGAGGACAACTTGCTCTTGGTCTGAAGGAAACTCTGCTTCTTGTCCTTAATTTTCTTGCACACTCTGATACCAGGTAGGCATGGTGACAGCTTTAGACCAGAATCAGGACAACTTCAGGTAACATAATTTCCCACTCTGCTCCTGGTGGTTTCCTGTTCTCAGTGGGATCACTCAGTTCATTTATGACAACACCCTTGTTGTCATAGGTCACAAGAACAATTACACAAACCGTTCTAGAAAACGTTTATGTCCCTAATCTGTAAGAAATATATCTTTTTTTAGAAAATGTGCATTGTATTCCTAATTTTAATTAGTATTCCTTATTGTAAACTCAATGTGTGATTTTTGCTGTCAGGAAAGAAATGTGCTCAGCAATTACTTCAGTAGGAAGGGAAAGTTTCTGATTTTCAGGATGAAATAAAATGCATCAAACCCAATTTTGACCACATAAAAATGTTCCATTTTTTTGAGGATAAACATTTACCCTTGATAAAAGCAGTAGTATTGCATTCTGATATAATTTCATTTTGCAGTGGGTATGCTACTGTGAAAGGTACATATTCCAGTGATTAGTCACTGTTTCTTCAGATTAAACCCATGTTTTCCTGCAAAATTCCTTAAGTCTGTAGAAGCATCGTTCTCTGATAGAAAACTATCCTGTGGGGGAATATCTAGACAGCTAAACCCAGGAAGAAACATTGAATATTTTCCTCATCTCTCCCCTTAATTTGGCTTCTAGATGCGGGAATTCAAAACTAAAACTTCTCCAACACTCTCTTGCTTGTTCCAATGCAGCTGTTGCTGGTTCAAACAGTTGTGGAAGAGACTAGTGGCTGAGTGATATTTTCTTCTGTATGAGCCAGTAAAATATGATCATCATTTCACTCAAACCTTGATGCCTTAATTAGAATATATTTATGTTTATGTATATGTTCACTAGAGTTATCAAATTATAGACTGTAGCAATGCACTAGTTTTAATCTTCATAAACTCCTTTTAATTATTTGTTTTTATTTGCAGCTGTTCATATATTTCACTTGTGAGAAGCTTTATACCCTAAGCTACTTAAAGAAAATGCTAATTTGCTGAAGCCCTAATCCTGCTTTTTATGAAACCTCATTTAAACAGATTTATTTATACTGTTGTGTTGCATATTGCTTCCTATTTTTGTGGAGTTTTTTCATAGTCTTTCATATTTTTTTTGTGATTATAAGACTAGTTGTACATTTGCCACCTATTGGAGGACTCTGAATATATGCCTTTTGTTTGGTTTGGGACCAGACTTTGTTCAGAGAGGGAATTCACAGTAATTTCCAGAACCCAACTGTGTTGGTGACTGTATATTTCATCAGCTTAACAGTTGCTTCTGGTAACTGATGGCACTGACCAAAGCTCTATTTCAAACCAAGATTTAATAACAGTTGTTACTTGTGTTTCATAATATTCACTTTTTACTTTGCCATCTTTTTTTCTTGCTTATTTCTGTTTCGAGTACAATTACTAGGCAGGACCATGGTGGCCTGGGAAACTGGACAAGCAGTGTGCTGAATCTGGCAGTTGGTCAGACTCAGCCATAGCCTGAAGAAGATACATGTGGCAGCCAGAAAGCTGAAAAATAGCAGGAAATCAAGCAAAATGCTGCAGGCAGATTTTGCAGATTGTGGATGTCCAAGGAGGCTGTGTTAGGGGAGAAAACCTTAGAAGAAAGTGTGGGGTGTGGAGCAACTCTGTAATTGAACATTGGACATTATGTCATCACTGGATGAAAAATAAAGTTGACTTGAAATTGGATAATGATAAATCCGCTGTGAAGATCCCAGGAAGAGAAGGGTGGACGGCAGAGTTGCTAAGCCAATGATGCAGTGGGACACACAGAGAAAGTAGGCCATTGTACTAGTTCTAAGGCATTTTTATATGTAAAGGTTGTGATAAGAACTCAATAAAATGAGTGGTTTTGGGAATTATGTATGATGAATACGCATAAAGGTTAGAATTTACCATGCTAGTGTCCTAAAACTGTGGGGGCTTTTTGTTTGTTTGTTTGTTTGCTTGTTTGAAAAGAAGATAATTGTGGTATCAGAATTCATGTTTATTTAACCTACAATATTGCTTTCATGTACTAATGACTGAGTTCTTAGGGGATATTATGACCTCTTCCAGAAGGCAANCAAAGGAACAAAGAAACAAAGAGCGGAGGGGGGAAAGTATCATCAGCGATGGATCTGGCAATGAGACTTGATTGTTGTGATATCAGTGTGCATTGGTAGAAGTGATGGTTGCAGTTTTCATCTGTCAGGGGTGGGGGAAGCCCACAAAACATTGAATTCAGTGGGTTAATATATGTTCATGTTTACATGGGAACTCCCAGGTACCTCTCCTGTGGGGGCAAATTTTGCATTTTCTGTTTTAATGCTGTGAATTGTTAATAGTCCTATGGTGAAAGGCATCAGAAATGAGTCTGGGGTCACTTCAGGNAAGAAGATAATTGTGGTATCAGAATTCATGTTTATTTAACCTACAATATTGCTTTCATGTACTAATGACTGAGTTCTTAGGGGATATTATGACCTCTTCCAGAAGGCAAGGGTAATGCAGGTAACTCAGGGGTGGATTAGAATGAAATGACACTGAATGACTTACGTTCACACNCCACAAAACATTGAATTCAGTGGGTTAATATATGTTCATGTTTACATGGGAACTCCCAGGTACCTCTCCTGTGGGGGCAAATTTTGCATTTTCTGTTTTAATGCTGTGAATTGTTAATAGTCCTATGGTGAAAGGCATCAGAAATGAGTCTGGGGTCACTTCAGGGGTCTTTGATAGTTTATGGCACCTTTTAAGACATGACAGCTGCCTTGCACCTCATCATAGCTGAGCCAGTTATGCCCCATCAGAAAGGATAAATACTTTGGACCTATATGTGAATGTCCTGATACCTCTCTTGGAGGGGAGAGGGAAGTTTTACACCTGGGCCAGTTGTGTAAGGGAGGACATTGGCATGATAAAAAACACTATCCTGACTCCTCAGTATCTGCTCTTATCAGCCTTATCCCTTATCTGGCTCAGACTCCAGCCTGTAGCTGCTAGTGGTGGTTGCACACCCCTCTGCACCTGGGCTGTTACCTTGCAAACCTGGCCTTGGTGAAGCACCTGCAGTGTTTGCAAATGGTCGATTGTTTGAGTCATTAACATTTCAGCTTATCACAGGGGATGATGCAAATTAACCTAGGCAACATATCACCTTTTCTAGAGAAGAAGAAAGTTTAGAAGAGAAACTTCTTATATTAGGATGTTTTATTGTGCTTTCCAATCAAAATACATTGCTAATCAGCAACTTGCAGATCCCAATGGAATCTCTAAAGAGTAACTAAAAGCTCAAACAAGCTAAATTTCGGGACAGGCCTTTATATAACTTCACCCACTTCCTTAGGAATTCACCTTACATTTTGCATCTAGAAGGTGAAGACTGGCTCCCTCACCATCAGAAGTTTTTCCCAGTAAATTTTCACTGTACATGAGAATTCCCTTAACTTCTGGCTCTTGAAATGCACTTGTCCATATTGTCTAATTTTTAGAAGACAGGAGATCAAATCTCTCATTATGAAGATATTTATAGCTACTATATTCTGTGAAGCTGGCAAACAGATAAATGGGTCTAATAGGTAGCTGGAGCACGAGTGTTTCCATCCCTCTGTGCTGGATTTTGTGTATGTCTGTTACTCTCCTAAAACACACTGCACAGGGAGAAAGAGTCAATGCTCAGCTTTCCAGAAGTCCTCCAAAGTGTGAAGGAATCACAGTTAACCAGGAACTCTGGGGAAAGTGCAGGTCCCTGAACTAATATTTGAACACCATGATAAAAGCAGGTCTTGGTATTGGAAATACAGAATGGATGGCTCAGCTGTTGGAATGTAAAGGTAAGGGGTAGTTTAGTGTATAGGTCTGTATCACCATGGACATCTGATAGTCTGGTCTGCTGTTAACTGAGCCCAATACTGTAGGACAATATGTCAGCTGAGGGGTATTTTTTAACACACATTTTTGGGAAACAGGTTGATTGGTAATAACATATTTAAACACTATCAGACTTTTTTCCTAGAGTAGCTGAAGGAAGAGGAGGTACCAGTGGTGGAACAAGTATAAACATTATTCATTAGAATTTGAGATCAAACTAAAACTTTTGCTAGGGCAGACTAAAATTTAATTCTGTGCATGTCGTGTTTGAATACTACCTGTGCAGGTCTTGTTTTATTCATTTAGATGTAATTGATATTCATAAGTACTATTTTAGCATGTTTATATATTTCAGAGCTACTTGATTTAACTACAAAAATTGTATAATAAGAATTCATTTAACTTTATTTCAGGATCTGGATACACTCACTCATGACATTTTTGTTGCAGTAAATATATATTTTGAAAATTCTTGAATGTTTGAATTTTGCCTTTCTTTTTTTTTGTTCAGTTTTATATTATATAGATAAGTGAGTTTTGAGAACCATTTTTGAATGAAGAATTTTAGTCTCCTGGTGATCCAAGGTA
>VXBX01008212.1:0-59585 GCA_013400415.1 Scytalopus superciliaris
GCCCAGCCATGATGATGATATGTTAAACAGTAGAAAGACTTACTTGCAAATGGTGCCTTGTATAGAAACGATAAATTAATGTCAGTGATTCATAGATGTGTTCAGATTCATGCATGTGATTGCCCACAAGTCCTCGAAGAAATAATCATAAAATCAACGTATCTGCACATACTAAAAAGTAGCAGAAGATTCAGTATGTACTAACAAATGTTCTGTCCCAAACTAGCAGTGTTCACTAGGCTTATAACCAGGGAGACAGATGCAACATTATACTGTGTATTATGCTACCATATGATATATTCAGTACTAGACTTGGGAAGAAAAATCCACACACAAGCTACTTATTTTTTCATCTGAAATAGTCAGTGAATTTTTAAAGTAATAAATGTATTTGCAGAAATCAAATCCTGCATGATTTTATAGCCACATAAGGCAATAAATTCATGATAAGTTACTCACTATAAATACTATAGCCAACTTATAAATTTTGTAAATAAGCTGAAGGCAGAGAAGTTGTAATACAGCATTGCTATTAATGTTGAAGTGTACAAGTTAAGCATACATCTTATGCACTGATAGGGGAATATAAGGCATCAAAAACAGCCCCCAAAGTAGTAATTTAGAAGCAAAATAGCTTCATTTAGATAGCTTTCTGGTTTTGGGATTGGGTTTTTTTATAAAATTTTGAATAATGATTTCTTTTAACTAGTTGCTCCAAGGCAAAAAATTCACCATTTTGTTTTGGATGATACTGGGATATGTCTAGAAAATTTAAATGGTTAAATATTTTAAATGAGATATTCTTTAAGGAAAAAAAATTAAAAAAACCCCAAAGACATTATGTGAACAAGTAAATAAAGGTGTGAAGTAGGAAAGAGCATAATGGAAGCACAGAGAGAATACAGAAACAGCAACACAGGAAGGTATGTACAATGTTTGTGTAAGGTACACAAATCAGTAAGTCCACTGGAAATACTTAGTAGACATTCTACTACTTAATGGTATTTACTGAAACTTCCCCACAAAGTATAGTTTTACTGAAGAGAAGTCACGACCAGATACAGTCTCAGGTTCGGGCATTCCAGGGAGACCTGCCTTCAGTGCTTTCCATACTGCTCTTCCACGGATTAGAAAGCCTGTCTGTTTCAGTAGTACTTTTGCACCAAAATACATGTGCTAAGTACCAACCCCGAGACATCACCTCTGTTAGTTGTGCAGACACATTTGTGCTTATTTAGCTTTTCCTTTGCACTTCCTTATTTTCTGTATAGATGCTGTTACATATTTCAGCTGATTAAACCTAAAGTGTTCTGTGCATTTCCTCTGAGAATAAGTGCACAGGATCAGAACTAGCAGGTTCTGGGCAAGGTATGCACAGAAAAACAGGATGCAGGATTTCTTTCAGAGGGGGTCATGGGAGACAAACAGATACTTGAGTTCTCTGAGAGACATGTTCATGCAGCCTAGTCTAGTGGAAGGTGTCCCTGCCCATGGCAGGGGGGTTGAACTAAATGCTCTGCAAGGTCTCTTCCAACCCAAACCATTCCATGATTCCATGTCATTACACGTTCTATTGAAGACACTTCATCCTCCCTGTTCCCACTTCCCGTGCCTTAACCGAGACATTCTGCTCTTTTAGGCTTCCATTGTACATGCACAGACTGAAATTTTTCAGCTTCTCTGTTCGTTACATAAACTTTTAATTCTTTTATTTGCATATTTCCATTTGTATTGTTTCACTACAATTCACTACTTTTATTTTCTTTCCAAATACTCTCTCTCCCTTTACTCACCTTTTAATCCATTATTAGTGCAGTGGATCTAGCATGGAACCTCGCGATCTTATGTCTATTTTTGCTATTTGCATGGCATTCTGGTTATTTATGAGGGATGAAGCATGTTTATGAATTTTTTCATTCAAAACTGGTTATATATTAGACTGTTGTCTTGTAGAAGTTCAAAATATTTCCTTAGACAAGATGTGGACTTTAATTCAAAACCAGCTGAATGAGTCCCCTAAGGCAAGTTTTTGCATCATCATCCTCATCATCAAGTGGTCACTTAACTTGAGCAAATACTAAATAGGCAAACAAATTTAAAAAATTTGCTGTTTGGCTTTTGGGGCTTTTTTTGTTTTTGGTTTTTGGTTTTTTTTTGGTTTTTTTTTGGTTTGTTTTTTTTTCATTTACTGTTAAATGCCCCTATCCAAAGAGGAAATTTGAAAGATATACATGTGAGTCTATCCGTCAATATACTCTGGCATGAATCAATTAAGGCATTGAGAATTTTACCAATGATTTTAGAAACTCCTTTCAGTTCAGTTCATGGTTATTCTTGATCACAGGAGAGATTCCACATGGTCTGAAACTCTGGTCTTGCTCCATGTATTGATTTACCCCAGCTGTAAGAGTAACCTCAGAGCCAGTCTGTGTATGTAGTCTTTCCTCCCACCTGATTTTCATTGCTGTAAGTGTAAAGGCAGCTCGGGCTCAGCATGCTACAAGGGCTCTTGGGCTCCCTTCAGTTCCAGCCACACACTGCTGCGTGTCCATCACCTTCTTAGGTGGCAGCAGGAACACACAGGCTGGATTTGATGAAAAAACCATCAAAGCCTTGTTTAAATGGTGTATGTTGGTACAGTACAGACCCTGAAGATTTAAAGCACTGGATGCAAATGAAGGAGTGATAAAATATTTATAGTATGTAATGTCTATAGATTCCATTGATAAATTATTTTATTTAGCAGTTCTTTGGAAAGCTATTGATAGTTAGCTAGCTGGGCTCTGCAGGATAGACCATATGATTGTCTTAAGCATCCAACATACCAACGGACCAGAATTTTTTATCTTGCTGTTTTCCAGGCTCTTTTGACCATACAAAATCTTGGAAAAGTGGAATGAATGCGTCTTAAAATATTCACAAAATTCATAGAAGCAAGATAATTCCTTTCCCTGATATGGCTCCTCAGTCATTGCTAAGTGGAGTTGTGCCATGCCAGTGCTGTCATTATGGCAAAGCCCTGCCATGTGCTAGGGCTGGTGTTGGCAAAGGCAATCTGCACCAAAACTCAGTTAGCCTCTGCCACTCATGTTTGTCAGACAGGGAAAGGTCTATATTCTCCACAGACCTAAAGTGGAAAGGAAAAAAAATTAGTAGGGCAGACAAGACAGCTTGCATCTGATGCTTGTGAAGTGGGACGCTGGCAGTGTTTTGTGTTGTTACTTAAATACGGCAGGACAGGAAAACAAGCAATCCTAAATTATTGCAGTCACAATCTCTGAACTGACTCTGAAGTGGATGCCTACATATAGGAAAATCACCCTGCAGTTTGTTATTCCTAAAGGCTGAGTTTGCAGAGGGATTTCAAGAACAGCATCCAAGGTAACTACGAAGGCAGAAGCTAAGCTGAGGCACTCAGCAGAATTTGTTCCAAAAAAAGTGATGGAAAAACAGTTTCTTTGCCTAGGTTTCCCAGCTGCAGTGAAGGTAGACATCTCACCAAAGCTTTTTTTTGTTTTTTTCTTGGTAAATAAGAGAAAAATCAACTGAAATATTTGCTACTCAGTTACAGCCAACAGCTGTGAAATCTGCTTTCATGCTCCTTCTCTCTTTGCATGCCTAGTTTGGAGTCTGAACTGAAGATGAGATGTGTTGTATTACAGGACTCTGTCCTAGCCACTAATGCTTGCTGGAGATTCTTCTGAAGTCCTCTTGACACACTTGATTTGCTGTAAATGACACTCATTGAAGCAGGACCTTGTAACTGCCTCTGCAACCTCATTCGTTTCAGAAAGTCTCCATTTATCTTTTGAGTGAAGTGTTTTAGAGAGCATAAATGAGATGAATAGATGTTTCAGCTGACATGGACACACAAAACCCGATTAGAATGTTTTCAGTATTTTTATAAGGAGGCTTTAAATAGCTTGATGGTTTCAAGAACTGGGATGTCATGGAGGGGTTTTTAATCCTGGTTTTAAGAAATTTGAAGTAAACTCACATGCTGAGTCACAAATTATGTCTTTGGACTTAATAGCCCTTGATGGATTTTTCTTCTGCCAATTTGTAATGAGTGCTTTTTGAATGTGTTACAACTTTTGGGTTCCTGACAAATGTGTGGCAGTAAGCTGCATGAGATGTGGAGGAAAATTAATCTATATGTGCATGTGTATTCAATATGTTACCTAATATGTTAGCTCTTGCGTGATAAGATTCAGGATGTTATTTTAATAAATCAATTGTACCTAATTAACCCTCCTCACTACTCATTACTTTTGCATACCTTCCTTTTATCTGCTCCCACTTACCTAATTTTGAGGCTGAAGA
This sequence comes from Scytalopus superciliaris, assembly GCA_013400415.1. Lineage (NCBI taxonomy): Eukaryota > Metazoa > Chordata > Aves > Passeriformes > Rhinocryptidae > Scytalopus > Scytalopus superciliaris. The sequence continues at coordinate 4,324 of VXBX01008212.1, forward strand.
ACCTTAGACTGTGCAGGCATTTACCTCCAGGAGGTTGTTCTCTGCTTTTAATCATCCTGTCACTGTCCAGTGCCTTTGCAGTTTTGTCACCTTCTTTTGAGGTGCAGGCACAGGGTGAGGTCCAGGACAAAACTGGCTATGAGGCACTGAGAAAAGAGGGGTTTCTGCCTCACTTGTTTAATTGCTAACAAGTAGGTTCCGTTTGTGTGTGTGTGTCTGTGTGTGAGTGACTGCTAGCAAGCTGATACTTCCTTAGGATTGTCTGTTATGATTTCAGGGGGATTGGGTTTGTTGATTGTTTTTGTTGTTTGGGGGTTTTCTGTATGAATTTTCTGTAACTGTGACTGCTCTCTCAGAGGCATAATACAGTAGTGTTTTTTTTTTTTTTTTTTAATTTAATTGAATAAGGATGATAACTCTCTTCCAAATTGCAGCATGGTTTTTAGCCACTATAATGTTCTCAAATGCTAATCATCTTTGTGAACTGGCCTTAGTAACACTTTAAGACATACACATGCATACTCTCAGTGCATATACAGCTGAGTTTTAGCAATCTTTGTTCTTGAAGTGAAAAATTCTGCCCAACAGGCTTGTTTCACTCTTGAACTCTGATCTGTGTCCAGTCTGTTTTCAGAGATAAAATTTTAGTTTCATCACACTTCAGTAGGAACCACAATCTCTTCATCAGCGTGAGCACTCCTGTGCCTGGTGACATATCATGTGTGAAATGAGAATTCTTTCAGTCCTTAAAAAAGTCTATCTGCACTCAAATCTTCCTTCAACTTCCCCTTTAAAATTATATCATCTTTAAGAAAGATCATGGCAGTATGCAGCTGCTTTGGGGAGGTGAGGAGCAGATAGCAGGCACTCAGTTCCCACTAACTGGCTGCATACAGTCCTGGAAGCAAATGCCCAAGCCATCTGTGCTGAAGCAGCCACTCTTTCATCTTTCACTGGGCACCTCTACCAGAAATTTGGTTTTGCAAACAAGACAATCATAGTTTTTCTAGTTTCTGGTAACAGCTCCTAAGGACCACACCTTTTTGATTCTCAGCAAAAAATCCTTATGATTTGAAGTTCTTATCAGACTGAGATGTGAAATTGGGCTTATAGCCAAAAATGTGTTATCTTCTTTTGATAGTTTGAGCTGTTACATTGACAGAAGCCCACATACTGGCAGGTGACAGAGACACTTCAGAATTTGGTGAAATGCAGGTTCAGATTTGTCCATGTTTGTCATTATACTTCCTAGGAGTTTCTGAGGCTTAAGCCTGTATAGTTATTACAATAAAATACATTCATTAACTTCCTCATACTGAGTTGTATTCCGTTTGCAAACCAGACCTTGTTAAAAAAGCTGGTCACCTGTTTCAATTCCTTTGTTTCTTTAATTTGGATACTAGCCACAGTCTCCTGAAATTTGTTCATAATCCTGTGGAGGGCTTCATTGCCTTGAATAAGAGATTTTGTCTTGGAAAGAATAAACAGTTCCAGATTGGGTAAAGCTAATCAGCTGTGTATTTCCTTTCTAGCAGTTCCCATCTCCTTTGAAGTGTTTTCGGCTTTGTTTTTTTGTTTGGTTTGTTTTGATCTGGTTTGCCTTGTTTTGTTTTGTGGGGGAGTGTTCTTACCTCAGGGACTCACTGCTGATAATTTTCTATTTCTTATGGATTTCTGGCTAAGCTTCGTAGAGTAAAAAGAAGTTGTAGAGGTTGAGTAGACTGCTCAGTGGTGCAGAAGGGTGAAGAAGAAGTTCTTAATGAGAAAAAAAATATCTCTGCAGAACTGAAGCAGTACAGTAGCCTAAAGCACATGCTTTGCTGAAGGTCTACAGCCATCCCCTGTTCACCATTATGCTGGTCCTGCCTGGAAGTGCTGAACTCCCAAACTGAGCTGCAGTGTCCTATTGCTGGATCCTTTTATGCCATACTAATGTGAGGAGGTGTGACCTACTTTTAATACTGGGGACATATGTTGCTTCAACACCATGGTCAAACCAGTTCAATCCCATTGAGGTGCCTGGCCACAGAGTCCAAATCCTTAGGAAGTGTGACTGTGCTGCTGCTGTGGCACAACACCTGGCACTGTGCCATATGGATTTATCAGCCTCATCACAGCTATGTCATTTCATGGTGCTGGATGCAGACTTTGCACTTACAGTAAGTGGACTACACCTAGAGCAAGCATATCTACAGACATGCCACGTGCCAATTACTTTGTTAAAGGTTTGTCAGGCCTGATATTTTGGTTTTTTTTTTTGTATTTGGAATGATCAAATAAATGTTTTAGATTGTTCCTTTACTTTCATGGACTTTCTGTAGTTTATGATAGTGAGAAGAAGCACACAGAGACCAGGTTTCTTGAGTCTTTGGATTGTTTTTGGGATACAGTAGCACGTCCCCTAAGGACATGCCTTCCCTGATACAGCAAACACCTGGACTGATGGCCTGGCACTGATGCTTTCTGACATGAAACATCCCTCATCCTTGCTTGTAGACTGTTGTAGCCATCAAAGCAGGAAGACTGCTTGTAAACAGCCTATTGCTAATGGCATGTGGACTCTTCCAGCTGCCAAAGTGTGTTAGGAATTGTTTGGTTTGAGTGCTAGCTGGAATGGTCTAGATGATCATATCACCAGAAATGTTTCTGGGCAGTGCTTGAAGTTAATAATATAGGTGAATTTTCACTGTGTCTCAGCAGTGCACATTTTGATTGCTCCTGCTCTAATGTGTGATAGCTGAGCCTTGCAGAAAGCTAGGTCAGGCTCTACCATGCTTCACTTGCCTTCTATTTATATGGGAATAAGTCCAGAGTAACTCCATCCCATGGTTATGGCCAAAGCTCTAGAACTTCAATTTTCATAATTGTCCTCATCTTCTTGCAAAGTTTTTCATTACCAGACACCCAGTGCCACATCTGTAACTATCCAGACTCTTAATTGGACAACCCTAAACTGGGGATTAATTATTTTATTCACATGAATAAAACTTAGTTTTATGAAAAAGTAGAGAATTGGACATGGTGGGAAAGTGAAACAGTCCAAAACGTTTGAAGTAAGACTACAGTGAGGACAATGGCAGTTGAGATTGAACAGTAATGATTTTAAACACATTTGAAAACATGCCTGAGTACACACAAGCTTTTCTTGACTCTCTGCAAGCTCTAAAGGCTCCAGAATGGCTGAGATTAAGTGCTCTTGCTAGAGGTTACGGTGACAGTGGAGCCGGTTTGATTGCAACAGCCAATGTACGTCCCATTCCCATTTCCTCTATAGGAATGAAACAGTCAGTCAGGTAAGGCTGAGTTCCATGTGGGCCTTCTCTGTCTGTGATCTGTAAAGTTCCAACCTTTAGGTAATTGTATCAGGCAGCCAATGCATATTGAAACACCAGTACAGGAGAAAAATATAGGCTTTAAATGTCCATGTGTGTTGCTGGAAGTAGGAAATGAAAGATGTGTCAAACTGCTGTTGGATTAAGCAGGTCAATGGTGTCTGTCTATATAGCATTTCAGTTCCAGATGTGATCACCACAGTATAATGAAAGACTTCTGAAAGATATCCTGCATCTCTAACAGTGCAGAGTTTGTCAGGGTTTTGTCAGTAGCTGCCCATGTCTTTGGCTTTTTGTTAGACCATTGTTGTTTCTGTACAGTGGAGACCAGGAGGGGGAAGGAGGTCAGGGGCAAGTGGTCTCTCAATAATCAGCAGAAGTTTATACCAGTGCATAGGTTTGTGCCATGGGATTTGTCAAAACTGTTACCTGTTCATGTTTTAAAGTGGGACTCAGACAATTTTTCCTTTGGGGAGAGGTTACTTTCTTTTATTTGTCCTGTAGTTTTAAATCATTGTCCCCTTTTATAAAATTGTTCGGGAAACTTTGAATTCGAATACCTGCAAGATCATATAATTTGCATGTAGATCATCTTCATGGCTAGATCCAGATACTTTGCTAATTTATGTATTTGTCTTCAGAAATAGTTTGGGGAGTTTTGCACGGAAACAAACAAACAAAAGAAAACAAAGAAAACACCCCCCCCCCAACACTAAAGCCAGCTCAGTGGGAATTTTATACTTTGGATAAGTTTTTATACATGCTGAATAGGCATATACCTGTAAACTTACTTTTAATGGGACAGGGTTTTTTTAACCCAGTTTCTTTTCCTGACCTAAATTGTCCCAGAATGAGAGTAGTAGTAAAAGGTCATATTATGGTAACAAACTGTAGATATTTCCTGGCAAAGAGGAGTTGGCAGATTTTGACAAGAAAGAATCAAAGACATTCTGTACAGAGAACAGACATTAAAAGTCACCACAAAATTAATTTGTAAAGTGCTTGTTGCTAGTTGTTCATGATGTTCATATAAGAGCTACAGGGATCTGTAGCAGCCATTGGCAAAAGTCAACTATTGTTGCCAACAGTATTGCCTACTATTACTTTTGTCATTGACTAAAGAGAGGGGAAAAACCCCAGAAAACAACTAATGATATTTTCCTGGCTTGCTTTCCTTCACAAACAAACTTCCTCCCTACAGAAATGAGTATTTTTACAAAGCTGCTTACAGCAATGCCAGGAAGTATTAATGATGAAATTAAATTATTAAATATCCATTACGGAAAAAAACAACATAAATGTTTCATAGTCATATTTTTGATACAGCATTTGCAGGTGCAATTTAAATAACTAAACCTGGACATTTAGGTAATTTAAATGTGAATATAATGGGATAATTGCTTGTTCTGTTAAATTAATATTAACAGGAAAGTCCTGTAGACAAAGAAAAATGTAACTTGAAAACTTTTGATGTTCTTGCAAATGGTAATTCTCTATGAGCAAAACATTATCATCTATGATGCTTTTGATCATTTCAGTCTGTTTTGACATAACTTCAGCGTCTTCCTTATATCTAAGAAGAGAAAGAGGTACTAAGCACAAGATTTATGATGACAGTTTGATTTCCAATCCACATTCTGTTCATGTTTCTTAAAATGGGGATATGTAAGCTTTTTGAGCTGTTTAGAGGAATGTCATAGTTACTCATAGTAACTATGTTATTTTAAGGATTTTTGTTGTTGTGGGGTTTTGGTTTGGTTGTGTTTTTGTTTGGGTTTTTGTTTGTTTGTTTTACTTACTTTAAGATATGTTTCATATTGTTAGAGAAAATAACTCTGAACCCTTCTGAGAGAGTTTTTAATTCAGGTATCTTGCTTCCTATTTAGAAGCCATCGTACTTGCTTAATATAAAATGATAAAATGTAGGTACCAAACAAACATTTATCTTGTGGGGTTTTTTTTCCCTTCTAACTCTGGGAACAGTTTCAAGATCACAGTGATGATCTTTTTTTGAATTTTGAGAAAGGAAAAGTGGTAAAAACACAGCAAAGAGAGACAACAGCTGATTCTGTTCTGGTTATCAACATTAATAGGGAATGAAGCTGACTTAAAATACTGTTTAGTACTAGTATGAGAAGGATGTGCTTGACTGAGAAAAAACATGTAGCAGTCAGGTTTTACTCCATTTCTGTTTACCAGTGGTGTAAGGACATTGCTTTTTGTTTTCTAGCAGTCAACATGTCTGAGCTGGTAGAACTGGGGGGAGGCAGATCATCTCTCACAGCCTCATCCTTCTTGATAGTAGGAAACTATCAAATACATGAAGCAAACTATCAAAAAAGTAATCCCCTTAAGTCCTATATTTTTTGGTAAAGCAGACAAAAGTTCTATTTAGTAACATTAGCAAACATTGTATTTGCCAAGAAAAATGTGATTTAGTTAATCTCTTGCATTCTATTCAGTATAAGGTGATAGGAGATTTCCAGATAATTTCCATCCCCTCTGTGAATCCTAGATCCTCAAGTCTTGCATGGAAGAAAATAAAGCCAGCTGGGTTCTTTAGGCTGCTGGAAACATGGTACATGCTGTATTCTTTAGGATAAACTGTTATCTACCAATGGAAACATAGGAAATTTCAATGATACAGCACAATAACAACAGGCATGTTTTTGTGTACTCAGTCTTTTGTATTGTGCCTCAGCTGGTATCTGAATTATTGAGGTTTTCTAGTTAGCAAAACAGTGGAGGTAAGATTAAAAGTTATCTTCTCTACATCATTGATGCCACGAAGTACATATCCACTTGTTAGGCTTATGAATGTATTCTCTATCTTTCAACAAAACTAAAAGTTAACTTTTGGGGTTTAATCTGCTTCCTTTTTGCATCTGCTCTGCGTCAGTGTGCGTGTGTTAGTGCTGTACACTGTGAGTGAAACAGAAATGCTCCCGTTAAAAGTCATATTTAATAACTGGAAGTATATTAGCCAGGTTTTGAAGTGCTCAGTTTTGGTTCTCAGGTTTCTTCAGAGAAAGCTGGGCACATTAATAGCAATTATGAGACCTATTCAAAATTGTCTCTGATCTGAGTGAAGAGTTGGATAAGCAGCCATTCCAAGGTTCTTCCATTCCATCCTACCTTGGTATGTGATTCAGTTCTCTGAAAATCTAAAACAATGGTACCCAAAAATAAACTTATTGCTATGCAGCCACTCACCAGCTTTTGTGTAGTGAGGATTTTAATGATGAAGCTCTTGATACCTTGCCAGATAAAATCAGAATTTCAAGGACATAATAAGAAAAAATGGCAAGAAATAAAGGAATTAATCTCCATTAAAAATGGATTTTAAAAAGAAACTTGAAGGGCACATCTTTGGAAAAAAATACACGTTTTGAATAATTTATAATCTCTCAAATATTAAACAGGAGCAGGCTTGAGCAGTGTCATCTTTGTGGTTTGAATGTGATTTTACGAGTGCCAGCAGATTTTTTTTTTTTAATTATTTTTACGTAGGCAATTTTTGATCAAGGGGATGTACTGAGATGCTCCCATGCTGCTCTGTTCATGGTAAATATCAAGACACCTGAGCCTGTCCCAAGAAAAGAAAGTGTTGGTGTGTGATTCACTTTGCTTCCAAGACGTGTCATCTACAAAAAGCTTTTGTTTTTAAAGTCAGTAGTAGCAAACAAGTTGGAGGTTTCATTTGAAGTGCCCCTGCATTTTCCTCTCCTTATTGAGTTCCCATTCTTGCCTATCTGAGCAGAGCCTGCCGATCGGGAAGCTGAAGGAGGCAAAGCAGTCTGACCTTAAGGAAGGAGCGCTTTCCTCCCCGAAGCACTGACGGTCTGTGGGCCAAGTGGACCCTGCAGGCAGCAGACTAAGTTCCCTAAGTGTCAGAGAACAGAGTGCTTGCTGCGTGAGCCTTAGGTCAGTGGCAGAGCACAGAGGCAGGATCTGAGCAGGAATGGTGAAATCATTGGCACAAAGCATCTGTTCGATGTGTCCCACAAGATAAGCTGTAGGAATTGAGGGGACAGCAAATCTCCCTTTCAACATTTGTCAGAAGGTTTTAGGTTGAGCCACCATCTCTGTCTCTGAGAGGAGAGGAAATAGCACAAGTAGTGTGGGATTCAGGGTCTAAAAAGGTGGTAAGGATGTCATGGAATAGCAGCTGATAACCCAGATTAAGCATTTTAAGGTCACTGCTGTACTTGGAGGTTAATACCTTCTAAAGTGAAAAACAAACAGCATGACAAGTCACTCAGAGCTCCAGGTTCTGGGGCCTTACTTTTCAGTCACTTACAACAGGTATACTGTTTGTTTACTTTATTACTTTATTTACTTTTAATTTTTATTCAGTTTTTATTTTCTTTTTTACTTTAGTGGTTGCTTTTTTCATTTTTACTAAAGGCAAGTGCCAGCTTGTAACTAGAGCTTTCTTAAACAGTAATTCTAAGATGTCATATGTGTGTGCTTATGAAATTCCTAAAGCATCACTAATGAGAAGTGTTAAGGACTTACTTGAAGGGGAAAATTTATTAAGTGTTTCTACTGCTATAATTTTTTTATTTCTTTCATTTGGTGGCAGAATGTGTTTTGACTATTGATAGGTGACTTCAATCCAAGGAATATGGAGTATGCCCTATGTCCAGTAAGAACTTCACATAGAATAACCTCCTCTAAAATGAAATGTTATGGAATGGATGAAAGTAAAGCTTCATTTCCATAAGCCTTTGCTTACCTTTAAGTCCCAGTTCAAAATAAGTATATGCTTAAACTCCTAATTTGAAAGCAGGTGCCATGTACCAAGGCCTGATAGGTCAATGCAAACAGAAGCAGAACTATGTAGACAAGTAAGGATGACAGTGATGGTTTGGTTGGTTGTTGTTTTGGGGGTTTTGTTGTTTGGTTTTTGTTTTGGGTTTTTTTTGTGGGATGAGGGGGTGGGTTTAGAAGACTGATGCGAAAGAGCTCTCAGTTAGCCTAATATTCAAATATTCTGTATAGTCATAGTCACTTAGAACTTGGCAGTGAATAGAAAATAAAACCGTAGAAAAGAAGCAACAATTACTTCTTCACATGAACTTCCAGTAGAGAGATTAAGGACAGATTACCACGGCATAAATCACAAGTAGTATGTATAGAAATCATACTGATTTTAATATTGTGATGGATTGACCCTGGCTGGATGCCAAGTGCCTATTAAGGCCATTCTATCACTCCCTTCCTCAGCTGCACAGAGGAGAGGAATTACAGTGAAAGGCTCTTGGGCCAAGATAAGGGCAGGGAAAGAACATTCACCTATTACCATCATAGGCAAAACAGGCTTAACTTAGGGAAATTTAATCGAATTTATTATCAAAATCATAGCAATGAGAAGTAAAACCACATTGTAAAACCAACTTCCCCCCACCTCTCCCTTCTTCCTGGCCTTAACTTTACCTCTTCTCCCCCAGCAGCACAGGTGGACGGGGAGTAGGGACTGTGGTTAGATCATCACATCTCTGCTGATCCTTCCTCGCCAGGGGGAGGACCTCTCCATATACTGCTCCAGTGTTTGTCTCTTCCGTGGGGTGTTATCCTTGAGGCACAAACTGCTCCAGCATGGGTCCCCCATGGGGTCACAAGTCCTGGCAACAAACCTCTTTCAGCATGGGCTTCTCTCTACAGGTCCACAAGTCCTGCCAAGAGCCTGCTCCAGTGTGGGCTTCTCACAGGGTCACAGCCTCCTTTTCACAGGGCCACAGCCTCCTTCAGGCATCCAGCTGCTTCAGCGTGGGCTTGTCCACAGCCTGCAGGGGGGTCTCTGCTCCATCAGCAACCTCCAGGGCTGCAATGGGATCTCTGATCTGGCACCTGGAGCACCTGCTCTCCCTCCTTCTTCACTGACCTTGGTGTGTACAGTTATTTCTCTCACTTGTTCTCACATCTTTCTTCTCTGGCATCAATTGTTCCTGCACAGTAACTTTATTCCTGCCTTAAATAAATTATCCTAGAGGTGCTATCACTGTTCCTGAGAAAAAAATAATAAATTGATAATTGATTTATAGTGGTTTAGCAGAATACTACCATTGGGAGAGTGTTTTGAGCAATCACTTGAATTTCAGAGTAATTCTTATATGTGTATATAAATATATGCTTAAAATATCTGTATGATGACTATTCTTTTTCCTTCTTCATAATGTAATACAAAGCAAATGTAAAAAATGCACATACATTAATATAAAGACAGTAGTGTAACTCAGTATTTTACTTTAAACTTGAATTGTTGCTGGACTGCAAAAATCCTCCCCAAAGTACAGCTCTCATGCATTTCACTTAGTTTACAGTCAGTTAACTTTCAGCCATGGTAGATATAATCTCCTTCATCAAAACCATCTGCCATTTGAGTAAATGTTATTTTACATTTCCTTGTCCTTCTCTTCCAGTTGGATACAGTGTTCTCTGCTTCCTTGGTCTGGGGAAGTAGTTTGCTCTCAGGAATTGGGTATTTAGGTTGGAGTCACTGAAGCCCTGAACTTTGAAACAGTTATTTTATTTTAAGTTTCTATTTTATTTTAAGTTTCTATTATTTTAACTTTCTGGGCCAAGTGGCATAATTTTTATCCTCAACTTGTACATTATTGCAATAAGTAATGTTTTAAGAAGGGTCACCTTTTTATCTGCCTTAATCTCTAGAGTGCTACATAATGGCAGACTTTTTGTATGATTGACCATGTTGTCTGTTCTAACTTCTGTGTGTCTGAAGAGGCTCCTCTTGCACTGTGCTTTCATGTTCAAATAGCATCTTAATACCTTCTGTTTGCTATGTGTCAGTGAGTTATAAATCAAGCTTCAGATCACAGGGGTTTGTAAGTTGTAAATTTAGTAAAGATCAGTCAGAAATTAATTTGGAATTCTGAAACTGTCTGCAGTGGAATACTAGGAAAATAACATTGGTTCGTACTGAAGAGTGAGCTAATTTGTAGCATAACAAAAAACAAACAAACAGGAGAGAAAGAAAAAGAAAGAGTTTTAAAATGAGTCTTTACTTTATTGGCAGTGTTTCCAGGATCAAAGCTGCTGACCTTTCTGATAGCTTGTGCCGCTTCCCACCTGAGACAATGTGGTGAGCTCTGACATTTGCGGAGCTGCGGAAAGCCCTTAGGAAGTTTGCTGTCTGGCTCTGAGTGAAGTCACTAAGGCATCTCTCTGTTGTGCTGGGTTGTGCCCTGCAAGCTGCACAGCAGACAAATGTCAAGAGGCCTGAGAATAGAAAAGAACCTGTTGCAGGGACCGTGTTATGATGCAAAAATCATGTCATGCATAATTTTAGTTGTGGAGCATAGAAAACCTACAGCCTTAGCTGGTGAGCTAAAATAAAGGATGGGAATTTATTACTAAGCTTTGGGGATTTTTTTTTTTCAAAGTAGTGACAGTGACAGTGTGTTAACTAAATTACTATTTTGGCTATAATTTGTAGATAAGAAATTTGTGTGTATAAATTCATGATAAGGTGATTGTATGCACTTTACTTTCTGACAACTCTGAAGCAACTTTGAGATAATTACCCTAGTATCGTTACATACGTGTAACTTGTTGTAGTCCTGCTTCTGAAGTGATAAGAATAATTAAGAAATAGAGGTTATGGATGTAATGTAAAAATCACCTTTTATTTGCTCTTGTGTTCATTTTTTTAGTAATAGTTTTCCTGTCTCCTGTCCCTTGTCCTCAGGGGTGTAATTATAGCAACACTCTTCCCCCAGAGTTATGTTTATACCCTTATCAAACTCTCCACTTTTCAGTTCTGCCATGGAGAGACTGCAAGGGGTAAATTACTAGCTATTGATAGCACTTGGTGTCCTTTTCTTACCCTTTGCTTCGAAGAAGTTACTGAACAGCCCTTATTTTTAGGTCAGGTGTTTTCTGTCTCTAATAAAGTTCTTTGGTGCTGAGATCATCAGTTTTTTCAGTGGGGGAAGAATTCTGACCTATGAATTTAGTTCTAATTTATTTGCATAATCATTGAAAAATTCCAGAAGTCCTTGCCCATCTCCTCTGAGCATTCTCCTGGTTTAGGTACTCTCTGCTCAGTCACAAACGTGCAATTTCTTTTGAGTGTAATTCTGATTTTCTGTGCATTCAAACCTACAGCTCTGTGGCTTAGCACACTAGCATTTCCCACCTCTTTATTGTTAAAGTGTTTCTGTGTTTGCTTGTTGATTTCTAAACAATTTTACAAGACTTATGTATTTCATGAAACATTCCTATTGAGCTAGCTGTGTAGGTTGAAAACTCACTTCATTCTCCTGAAAGCTGCCATAAAAAGATTTGTTATCCTAAGTAAAAGTCAACATTCCTACTCTTTTCCTTAGTATTTAATACTGACTAAAGGAATAGTATGTTTTATTCATTAATAAAAAATACTTACTTGAAATAAAAAATTATTGGACTTTCAATTGCTTAGGTAAAATTTTACAGGAGTGACTTCAAGTTGTTTATAATTAGGATTATATTTAGGTTTTATTCTGTATGTAACTCCTATTATTGTTTCTATTGTTCTCATTGTACAAGCCAAAGTTTATAATGCTTTAGAGCAGATTTAGCTCTAAATTAGCTGTCTTGACTGCTGACAACAGTGTAACTATGGCAAAGGGAGGTTCCTGACAGGATTGGGGGATCAGCATTTGTGGAGCCTCAGCAGCTCTTGCAGCTTTCACTGAACCTTCTTCTGATCACAGCAGGTTTCATTATCCTGTTACCTCTGTGATAGTAAAGGATGTGTCTTTGCACAGCTTTTTTTTGCTTTTTACACAGCAAATTACCCTTCCTGAAATCCCAACAGAGGTTTGGATACATTTATTATGTGTCTATGTCATGAGCAAAACGTTTGTTTAAACTTTAATATATACTTTAAATATATTTTTTTCAACTTACGATGCCCATTTCTTTGCAATAATGGCTTCTACTGGAATAATGTAAAAAGGATAAGCAAAGATTATTACAGTGTTGGTCAGTGCCAGCACTAATGGCCGATTTGACAGCTAATGAACCAATATGATGTTGAAAGTCCATAATATTCCAGTGAGCCAGTCATTAAATGCAGTAGTGAAAGTTTTTCAAAGGGATTATTACTGTTCTAAACTACATTTAGTGATTTGTAGCAGACGTTTCCTTCTTGATATTTGCATTATAGAATAGAATCATAGAATCATTTAGGTTGGAAAAGACCTTTAGGATTATTATGTTGAAACTTGGTGTTGCCAAGCCTCCCACTAAACCACCCTCAGGCACCAATCTTTGGGTCTTTTGAATACACCCAGGGATGGTGACTCAACCACTTCCCTGGGCAGCCTGTTCCAACTCTTGGCAACTCTTTCAGTGAAGAAATTCCCTAACAATCCAATGTAAACCTCCCCAGATGTAACTTCAGGCCATTTTCTCTTGTCCTATCACTGGTTACTTGGGAGAAGAGACCTACCCCCACCTCCCTTTCAGGTGGTTGTAGAGAGTGAAAAGGTCTCCCCCTGAGCCTCCTTTTCTCCAGGCTGAACAACCCCAGCCTCTTCTCATCACACTTGTGCTCCAGACCCTTCACCTCTCTGTTGCCCTTCTCTGGACACACTCAGCACCTCAGTGTCCTTCTTGTAGTGAGGGGACCAAAACTGAGCAGAGCACTCGAGGTGTGGCCCCACCAGTGCCGAGTACAGGGGGACAGTCCCTGCCCTGGTCCTGCTGGCCACACTATTGCTGACACAGGCCAGGATGCCACTGGCCCTCTTGGCCACCTGGGCACACCCTGGCTCAGGTTCAGCTGTCAACCAGCACCCGCAGGTCCTTTTCTGCTGGGCAGCTTCCCAGCCCCTGTTCCCCAAACTGCAGCATGGCACGGGCAATGGTTGTGACCTTGTCCAAGACCCCAGAACTTTCCCTTGTTGACCCTCACACTGTTGGACCATAGACCCAGCTTTCCCAGATCCCTCCATAGAGCCTTCCTGCCCTCCAGCTGATCAACACTCCTGCCCAACCTGGTGTTGCCTGCACACTGCCCCTTGTCCACATCATGGCTAAAGATGCTGAGCAGAAGCAGCCCCAGTCCTGAGCCCTGGGGCACACCTAACACACGGTGCGCGGAAGTCAAACACACACTCATGGAGTTAAAAGTATTTGCTTCACTTTATTCTAATAATAGGTTAGTATTTATAAGTTTAGGTTAAGGCGTGTAAATCTTTAATTGGTTTGACACAGATCGTGCTACAGGTCGTAGCTAATAGGGATTGGTGTGACAATATAAGTGTGATGTCCTTTCGACTAATACGTCTGCTCTTTCCACTGCTGTTTCAGCTATTCTCAATTCCTTGAGAATGCTGTGTCTATTGTTCTCAGTTCCCGTGAGAAGCATCTTGTTTATCTTCTACCAAGGCCAAAGTTTCTCATTCAGATTGATGTTTCAGCAGTGTTGTACAGTTCTAATATTTTCCCATGCCCATTATCCGTGAGAAGCTCCTCTACACACACCACTGGGTTTGACTCCATCCATCACCACGCTGGGCTGGGCCAACCAGCCCGGTGTTTACCCAGCAAACAGTGCACCCATCCAGGCTGTGAGCAGAGTTTGTCCAGTAGAATGCTGTGAGAAGGAGTGTCAAAGGCTTTGCTAATTCCCAGGTAGACAAGATCCACAGCTTTTCCCTCATCCACTATGCAGGTCACCCTGTCACAGAAGGAGATAAGCTTACCCAAGCAATTATGAGGCAATTAATTGGGAAATTCTGTAATTCTTTTGTGTTTAGCAGTCAACTTTCTACCAGTTATAAAGCCAGGCATACTGTGGTACACTAGGTTAGTAATGGTTATTGACTGAGCTAACAGAATACTTACCATACTCTTCCTGCTGATATATTGACTTTTATTTCTGTTTCTTTTTATTGATGGCCACAGAGTGTTATGACCCATTTTTACACTGCTTATTGTTAATTTAAAATAAGTTCTGAATTATACTTGAGAGTATCAAAAAGGGAGTCTAACCAGCAGAGTTTTGGTAATCCTGTGGATTCAAATGCTACTTTCACCTTCACACTGACCTCAAGTAACACTTTTATTATATTTCTTGAGGATTAGACTGAAAGCACAAAAAGCTTAAAATCAATCCATGGCTAAAAAGAAATTCAGACTAACTCTTTATCTCCCTATAAAGCTATATTCATTCACTGTCTCCAATCCTGTTTTCACTCATTTTATCAGGAAAAGAACTTTGGGAAGCAATTCCTTGTAGCTGAAACACCAATCTGCAGATTAATTAACCCTCTCTTCCTTCAGTAGACTCATTCACTTACTAGTACTTAAAGTCAAGTTACAGTTGTTATCCTTCAGTCGAATGGGAAGTTTTTATCTTTATGTTTTAGAAGACTGAGGATTATTGTAATTTTTTTTGACAAAACTCTTGACCTTATCTTCGGTACAAAATAGTGTCATCCTAAAACATGTCTGTGACGTTAAGCCAGCTAATGTAACACTGAGCAGAGTTTTGTGAGCATTATAGATGAGCACAGGCTGCATCAGTCTGAGCCAGTCTGAACTGGAACCAAAGTTGTGTTGTAACTCAGCTCACCCAGTGTAAAATGTGGTTCTTTGTCTACCCCAGGCTCATGGCGAGCCTTAGATAGCTGACCTGGTGCTTCACAGCTCTCCTGACATTATAAAATTCTGTAGTAAGAGAAAGGCTCAATCATTTTGTCTTTCCTCTAGGAGGTCTCTTGATTTCAGTATTTTGATTTCTACATCTTTACATCAGTCTCAATAATAGAAATATTTTTTTACTTCCATTTATTCTTCTATAGGTTTTTAAAAATTCTCCTGTCTCCCACATATGCTGCATATTTATTAGAACACCATTTGTTCCAGGAACAAAGCATTCTACCATAATTAGTTAATGCACATTCTTACAATTGGAGGAGCTGGGGCACACAGATCAAGGGCCTCAATTTCAGATGTGTTTGTCTTCATTCTCATTGGTTCAATACCCAGAAGTGACTGCAAAGGAGTGACATATACAATTATCTGTAGAAGTCTGGGCCAAGTAATTCAAACAAGAGCATGCAGGAGGTGTAACCATATCTGAGCTTTAGGCCTTTAGCCTTGAGGATGAAGTATTTGTTTTACCTCTAGACTCATCCACTTACCAGTGCTTAAATCTGGGTCACAGTTGTTATCCTTCAGTCAAATGGGAAATTTTTATCTTCATGTTTTAGAAAACTGGGGATTATTGTAATTTTATTTTCTTTTTGACAAATATTTCAAAAGGCTTCATTCAGCTTAGAACTATGAAACATCTTGAGTTATAACATAAAAGCCTGGATGACTACAGATTTAATGGCTGACTTAAATAGCTCCATCTTTTCATTATGATGAGGCATCCATTTCAAATCCTGAGGAAACTAAATGTTATTAATAGAGTTCTTGAAAGGTTACTACATAAAGGCTTTGCAATGAATTTTTTCATCTCAAGGTTAAGTGTGTGTAGTTTGTCAAGTTTATATTTTGTCATTCCTGATTTTACTTAAAAGATAGAGTTAACTGCCTTTTATGTATTTGTGTCTTGAGATACACAGCCCTAAACATAGCTCCAAAACGCTCCTCGTTTAACCACCACACCTTAAAAAATGTGTGTCCCATCTCTTAAATAAAATATTCATAACAATATAAATAATATAAATTACAGCAGCTTACTTTAAAAAAAATGTTAAGAATGATAGCTTTTGGGTTTTGAAGTATCACAGGAAGCAGCGAAATGGGAGGTCAAGATTTTAAACTGTAGAGGAACCAAGAGGGATGTAGATGTCAATAATAATCAAATTTAACCTGTTGTGAAAATGGTTTAGGTCAGTTTATGGGGAATCTAAATGAGATTGAATTAATACCATCTATAAAAGTGAGAACCAGGAGAGTGTATATAACATGAAAATGTGTTGTGTGTGTGATTGAGAGAGAAAAGGGGAGAGAGAGGGTTTCTTTCATTTGGCAAAAGAGTCCAGAATAACCTAATACTTCAATTTCTGCCACTTTGTAATTTTTTGTATTTCAAAATTGGTCACCAGTGGACAGCTTTAATAATTCCACCACTGGAGGAATGTTGATTGTTTCTCTGAAGTTTTGGGAGGTTGATTCTCTTTGGATTTGTACTTTTTAAAGCATGGTTACCCAAAGGCTTCCCTTATCTAAGTTAAGACCATGTGACTTTGTTGAAAAACTTATCCAGCTAATGAGATAAGGCATTTAAGGGTTCTGGGAGACTTTTTCCAAGTCTCTCACACAGCATTAGTGAGTGGAATATAAAGTTGTTGCATGTCTTGCAAGCCTTTCAGCTTCATAAGCACTATAAATACTGTTTACTCAATCATTCAATAGGTAGGTTAAATATGGCATAGATCAAAGAAGACAGGAATCTTTTTCTCATTAAGATAGCATAACCATTTTTTTTTTAATTTCAGTGTGATGACAAGTGAATTTTATGCACCCATTTTTTGTAACTGCAAATGAGATCCAGTTTAGATGTGTGTGCTGACATCTCCCTAGACTGTATATAACCTTTTGTCTGTGGCTGGTCAAGTTTCTCTATGGATTATGCCCTCCTGTGGTTATTCACATTTCTGAAACCTGAAGTCTGAGCTAGTGTTTCAGCTGAGGTCTTATTCCTGGGAAAAGTACACTTTACTTAGGATCCACGGTAAATAAAACCTTGAAGCTTTGAAATGCTGTCAGAAAACAGTATTTTCTGCACTACAAACTGGATTAATTAGTGGCTGCTATGATTTCCAACTCATGGATCTCCAAACTTACACATGATATAAGCTGTGTGTTCCCCATATACCCGCCAATTAGACAGAACATTATTAAAAGATATGAAGGCAGTTTAATGTTATGTTGTACAATCAAGAGGCTTGTAGTTTCCAGATAATGTCACAGGGTGCTTAGTAACATTTGCCCGTGAGCACATATTGTCCTTGAATTACCAACTGATGTAAAATACAGAAACCAGCCACAATTCCTTCAACATATGGCATTTGGAATATCACTGTATACATTTATTGAGAGACAGTTTGTGTCATCCAAGTCAGAGAATTAAAATTTGTGGTTTACTTAAACCTGCCATCATATGTGACCAGTCTCATTTTAAAGATGAAGGGCACCTTCTCTTTCAGTAATTTCTCTGGGTCTAGTTTACCTACACATGTGGAGGTGGCTTGAGATTACAGTTCCCCATGAGATCTGGGCAACTGGGATAAACAGCAGATGTCACCTCTCTACTAAAAAGGCATTTCCTTAGGAGAAGTGGGTGAGGAGTCAGGAAAAAGGTGGACAAAAAAACCTCCATGAGAACTCTTTAAGCTTCTTTGGCTTATATGAGTGCAACTAAGAACAGTATTTGTTTGGTGGAATGCAGGTTTATAGCTATATAGATAGACAACTATTTTCTCCTGAAAGCTACTGCCTAATAAAGAATTGTCTGTACTAAGTGTGTATCCTTAAATCTGTCTTTTAAGAAGTGATAACCTTTCAGGAAGCCTATAAGATCCCAGTAAACAGAGTATTTTTGTCAGAAGCGTTGTAGAGATTGGAAACAACATACTTAACATCTTAAAAGTAGATGATTTTAGCCAAGTGGATGTTAAGGAAAAAGATTGAATTACATCAATGTAGAAGAACACTTATTATGACATTATTATTATACTTTTTTAGAAACAGTTGAAGAAATAATTATTTTAGTGGGCTTATTGTTGCATTTGCAATACAAGCCTCCATATAGTATAATACTGGATGCATAAAGTAAAGTTTTCTCAATAAATGAAATGGCATTTTTCTTTTCTTTTCTTTTTTTTTTTTTTTTGAAAAAACATAGACTTCAGGAAATATCTCTGACAGTGCTAAAATATCTGTGTTTTCAAGACAGCCTGCTGTACACTTCTAAAATGGATAGGAATAAAACTCAGTGCCCAGCAGAGCCTTCTTGAGGTCTAATAGCTTCAGTAAATGCTTCGTAGTGAAATGGGGAAAGTCTGTCTTGCCTGCTCCTGGCTCTACATGCCTTTGGGGCAGGGGGGAATGTTCTCTGTGTTGCTGAACACCAGTGGCAAGTGAACTGGAAACAGAGACTGAACCCTATTTTTATGGTATTTTCATTCTTTTTACTGAATGAACAATTTCCTTTTATTTGTGTTTCCACTTTGTAACAAGATTTCCAGGCGGGTTGTTATTTTGGCATATGTAATAATATACTGCTTCAGGTGAGACTGTTTAAGGTCATTTCAAAGACAGAATACAGGACAAGTTCACCCATACATTTCAGCTGCTTTGTGCCAGCCTGTTGGCACAAAGCAGCCATGAAGCTGACTTAACAGACTAGTTAAATTGGGTTTTATGGCCCCTTTGTGCTGCAAGAATATTGCAAAACAGCTGGAGTGCATTGCTGATGTATCTGCTCCTAAATTGCTTGCGTGATATGAAATAGAGTTGTACAACTGTCCCATGGAGATCTCCTCAAAACTGCATTCATCCAGTGCCACTGCACCAGCAAACTTGTGCTTTAAATGGAGGCACCTGGTATGTGCCACATTAGAGAGCTCTCATATTGGTAGACTTGATGTACTTCAAAAGTGTCAGTAATCTCATTTCAGTTAAAAATATAACTACCTGAGCCATCAGATGCTTCCAGGTGGAATATACATTGATGCACTTTCAAAGTGAAGTCCCTGCATTCTGGTTAACATCATGGACCTGCTCTGTAGCACACATTTAATGCCTTTTGAACGAAGTGAAGCAGAAAGCTGCACCCTGGCAACAGCCCTGCTGCATCCCAACAATTAGGTAAGGGACTGGTCCGTGCTACTGTACACCCAGGAGCAATTCTAAGTTTCCTGAAATTAGTCAAGTTCTTGCCATAATTTCTGGATGCTTGAGGTAGGGTGCTAGGCCTTTATGGAACCTGAGTTAAATTCCTTACCTCGTATGATATCACAACTGGAGTTTGAAATAGATTTTTCTCAAGTTTTCTCTTTTAGACTTTGTCTTCTTTAACAAAGTTATAGTGCATTGTAACGTATTTCAGCTGCAGCTGCTCACTACAAGGGCTGCTTGTATGTTTTGTGGCTCTGGAATTCCCAGAGTCTGCACACACACACTCTGTCCGTTCCCCACAAAGAGCTGAGAGTTGAGACTTCAGACTGCTGGGTAATTTTCTATATACTGAGGGCACAGGTAATACTTTAACACAGCAATGTCAGCATAAAGCCAGTAGAGGGACTGTGTTTACACTGGTAACTCTCAAGCAATTTCATACTCAGTGACTGTCAAGGCAAACCTTTTTTGTGTCGTATTTCTCAAACACTTCCTCCTGAGGGTCTTGCCCTCAAGGTACATGCTGTCACAGATTCATGGTGATGAGCATTAGCTGTTTATCTCCTGCTCCCTAACTCAGTGCTTCCACTTTGCTTCGTCTTTCATCTGGTGTTTGAAGGGAGGTTGAGCCAGAGATGAGCTGTCCTGCTGTAGGGAAAAGAAGAGCTTTTCCAACTCAAGTTTAGAAGGAAAAGCAATGCTGAAGATTAATTGAATCAATTAGAGGAAAATACAATATGCTGACTTAACTGCATAAACAACTAGTTTACTATTGTTGCCCTACGTACTTATTTAATTACTATCAGCTCAAGCCAGCATAAATCCTTAAGCACTGGGCATTATGAAATGCTAGTTAGTAAATGGGTGTTGCACTGAAAGTTAGTGTCAGTTTACAAACTAATTGAGGATTTTATTCCTGTCAATTGTATTGCAGCAATCTAATCTTGAGTTGAGGACAATGTAAATTTCATTAACAAGGTCCAAATCCCCCACCCCAAAAGTCACATTGTTTAGGCCAGATGGAGACGGTATTAAGAAAATAAAATACTTGTACAAACGACTGTTATATCATAGAATCATTTAATGGTTTGGGTTGGAAGGGGACCTTGAGATCATCCATTCCCATCCCCCTGCCATGGGCAAGGACACTTCAACTAGACCAGGTTGCTCAGAGCCCCATCTGACCTGGCCAGAAACACCTCCAGGGATGGGGCAGCCACGACCTCCCTGATTAATCTGTTTCAGTGACTCACCACCATCACAGTAAAGAATTTTCCCCTAATATCTAATCGAAACCTACTCTCAATTTAAACCCATTTCCCCTTGTCCTGTGACTACATGCCCTTGTAAATAGTCTCTCTCCATCTTTCCTGTAGGCTCCTTCTGGTACTGGAAGGCCACAATTACGTCAGCCCAAAACCTTCTCTTTTCCAGGCTGAACAATCCCAATTCTCTCAGCCTTTCCTCACAGGAGAGGTGCACCATCCCTCTGAACATCTTGGTGGCTCTCTTTTGGACTCACGGATATGATCAGCTACAGTAGATGAAATTCCAAAGCTACATTAGATTGCACACTCAAATAAATGCTGTCAATAAGCAGATACAATCACCCTTTGTCTTCTGGCTGATGCTTTCAGTAACCAGCAATTATCCCTGGTTTAACTGTCTAGGTTATTTTAATCTAGCTTTCATCCAGGTTCTTTGATTAGTTCCATACCTGCTTTTACTACTTTCAACAAACTATATCACATAAAAAGTAGTTTGAAAATACAGGGGGTTTTGGTTAGTCAGTTCTAGTTTTTCTGTTTGGTTGGTTGGTTGGTTGTTTTTTTTAGATGTAAGGTGAAAACTGTATTTGCATTCTTACCTAAAAGAGAATTCCACAAGGTCTCCCTGATGTCATTGTAGGCTTTTTGGAGGAGGAAAATAGGTTGTGACCCTCTCTTACTTGACTGGATTTATGTTTGTGTAACTTTATTCCTCAGAATTGATTTAGATTTGAGTTTGAAGAGCAGAAAACAGGATGGAGGCAAATAATTAGTAAATATAGCCAAGTTCTTCAGTGAGGCTAACTAAACCCATAGTTACACCCTCCCACACCCAAACCCCCCCTGTATCTTCACACTGCTCAAGTCTTTGAGAACCGTCCCTGACTCTGTTCCCACTGAACCGTGTTCCCAAATTGCTGGGGGGAACATGAGTTAGCTCAGGCTTAGGACATGCCTTGGACAGTCTGCAGTAGTGCTCCGGGTACTCACGGGGCGCGTTGGGTCTGCGAGCACAGGGACAGCGCTTGTGTCTGTGGGTAGGGCTTGCGGCCACACACCTGAGTTAGTTCATGCTGACACTTGGTGTTGTTACACTAGTGGAATCCTATAAATGGCCAGTTCCTAGATTTCACTTTATTTATTAAAAAAACTTACATGTTATTACCGACAATATAAAAATAAATGTCAATTTTTCGTGTTTTTGGAGACTCTGTAACTGTAGCAAGACCTTGCATGTGTTCCTTTATGTCCTTAACTCTCAGTAATGGCTGTGAGGTGTCACACAGATTTTGTGAATCTATAGGACCAAATGACATTACATCCCAGAAGCATGTCCATTTTGTTAGCAACATTAGTACTTAAATCTGTTTTTCAGGCTACTGTGAATTCATGTTTTGTCTGAATTTAGGAGATGAAATTTATGCTGGTAACATTCTCTTCTATTTTGAAACTTTAAACATAAAAACAGATCTGAAAAATTTACCATTAGAGAGGAAAAATATTCTTTTAGTGTGGAGTAACTTTTTGATCAAATCATGTTTTTCTAGCTTTATCCTGTATGTAGTTTACAGCAATTTGCAGATGGCTGTCCATTCACATGGCTACGTACTGATTTATTGTAGCATATTTTTAAAGATAAACCAAGGAGCAGGACCAATTGTGGATAATTCATGAGAAGCAAAGCAACGCAGGTCCATTCAGTTTCTCTAACCATTATTTTTTAGCTGGTTTCTTATGTTCTTATGGAAAATTAGATGTCATCATGTTTGGATCAGCAAATAGGATTGTGAAGGATCATATACGCCATTCTTTGTCATGTGTAATGGATCAAACATTTTTCCTGTAACTCTCCTTGACTTACTTCTGTGTAATAGTCACAAATAAGATGATTTTTCAATGAAAAAATAAATCAAATACTATACCACTCTTGAACACAACAAGTGTGTGCAACAGTTGATTGTGTAAAGTTTAACTTTACATATTTTTTAGAGTGGAATGTTGACATATCAGATATGAAATAGCNCATCCCTCTGAACATCTTGGTGGCTCTCTTTTGGACTCACGGATATGATCAGCTACAGTAGATGAAATTCCAAAGCTACATTAGATTGCACACTCAAATAAATGCTGTCAATAAGCAGATACAATCACCCTTTGTCTTCTGGCTGATGCTTTCAGTAACCAGCAATTATCCCTGGTTTAACTGTCTAGGTTATTTTAATCTAGCTTTCATCCAGGTTCTTTGATTAGTTCCATACCTGCTTTTACTACTTTCAACAAACTATATCACATAAAAAGTAGTTTGAAAATACAGGGGGTTTTGGTTAGTCAGTTCTAGTTTTTCTGTTTGGTTGGTTGGTTGGTTGTTTTTTTTAGATGTAAGGTGAAAACTGTATTTGCATTCTTACCTAAAAGAGAATTCCACAAGGTCTCCCTGATGTCATTGTAGGCTTTTTGGAGGAGGAAAATAGGTTGTGACCCTCTCTTACTTGACTGGATTTATGTTTGTGTAACTTTATTCCTCAGAATTGATTTAGATTTGAGTTTGAAGAGCAGAAAACAGGATGGAGGCAAATAATTAGTAAATATAGCCAAGTTCTTCAGTGAGGCTAACTAAACCCATAGTTACACCCTCCCACACCCAAACCCCCCCTGTATCTTCACACTGCTCAAGTCTTTGAGAACCGTCCCTGACTCTGTTCCCACTGAACCGTGTTCCCAAATTGCTGGGGGGAACATGAGTTAGCTCAGGCTTAGGACATGCCTTGGACAGTCTGCAGTAGTGCTCCGGGTACTCACGGGGCGCGTTGGGTCTGCGAGCACAGGGACAGCGCTTGTGTCTGTGGGTAGGGCTTGCGGCCACACACCTGAGTTAGTTCATGCTGACACTTGGTGTTGTTACACTAGTGGAATCCTATAAATGGCCAGTTCCTAGATTTCACTTTATTTATTAAAAAAACTTACATGTTATTACCGACAATATAAAAATAAATGTCAATTTTTCGTGTTTTTGGAGACTCTGTAACTGTAGCAAGACCTTGCATGTGTTCCTTTATGTCCTTAACTCTCAGTAATGGCTGTGAGGTGTCACACAGATTTTGTGAATCTATAGGACCAAATGACATTACATCCCAGAAGCATGTCCATTTTGTTAGCAACATTAGTACTTAAATCTGTTTTTCAGGCTACTGTGAATTCATGTTTTGTCTGAATTTAGGAGATGAAATTTATGCTGGTAACATTCTCTTCTATTTTGAAACTTTAAACATAAAAACAGATCTGAAAAATTTACCATTAGAGAGGAAAAATATTCTTTTAGTGTGGAGTAACTTTTTGATCAAATCATGTTTTTCTAGCTTTATCCTGTATGTAGTTTACAGCAATTTGCAGATGGCTGTCCATTCACATGGCTACGTACTGATTTATTGTAGCATATTTTTAAAGATAAACCAAGGAGCAGGACCAATTGTGGATAATTCATGAGAAGCAAAGCAACGCAGGTCCATTCAGTTTCTCTAACCATTATTTTTTAGCTGGTTTCTTATGTTCTTATGGAAAATTAGATGTCATCATGTTTGGATCAGCAAATAGGATTGTGAAGGATCATATACGCCATTCTTTGTCATGTGTAATGGATCAAACATTTTTCCTGTAACTCTCCTTGACTTACTTCTGTGTAATAGTCACAAATAAGATGATTTTTCAATGAAAAAATAAATCAAATACTATACCACTCTTGAACACAACAAGTGTGTGCAACAGTTGATTGTGTAAAGTTTAACTTTACATATTTTTTAGAGTGGAATGTTGACATATCAGATATGAAATAGCAGTAATAATGTCACCTTCTGGGAAGAATACATTTTAAAATAATTTGTAGTTTTGAGAAAATATAGTTACATGCACAGCAGGTGAACACAAAACAATCTGGAACTTATAACGGTCCACCTTATTTTTGTTTTGATCTGTTTTGTAATTGAATGTTCATTTTGTACAAGTTCCAAATAACCATGGGCATCTTTGGAGACTCAAGGCTAGTAAAATTAACATGTTATTCGCATTATTATTTTTGAAAAAGGATTTCTGTGTAACTAAGCCATGCCTAATCTTTTTGCAGCCTTTATTATTACAATGAAGAATATCTTCCTCCCTCATATTTTAGAAACAATCTGATAGCACAGAGGTGGTACGTGCACAGGAAAAAATTATTTTACTGAAGGTATTACAGAAATGTTAATAGCAATGATTTGGCCAACACAGACAGTTATTTGCAGGCTTGAGCCAACACTTCAGTTCCGAGTATGGACAAACTCCAGGCAAGTGGAGATTCAGACTTGTGCTTTAACAAGAGAAAAGCCCACAGTCAGTCCAAACAAATGAAAATCAGTTTTACTGTCACACTGAGACTTGCTGCCTTGAAGGTGAGGCACTTTACATGAGGGAACTGCAAAATTTTGCCAAAGGCCACACATTCCCTTGACCGAATGAGGGAGCTGATATTATAGCAGGTTTCTTCCTTCAGCTCCTTAACATTCACAAGGTTGTTGAATTTTGAATTCAACAAGAATTACCAATGAAAAGGGAAACCTTTTTTTTAACTGCGAACCCTTTAGGATTTAACTGTCCCACAGAAACTTGACTGAGACCAGCAGAAAATGTACTAACTTTTATACTGTAGCTCATTTTCAAGCAGTTAATGTAATACAATAAAGTTTCTGCTGCTAGACATTTTGTCCAGGTTCACCCATGTTCATCTGAATATATATATTAGGTCTTAAAATAGTCATAAAATAAACAAATAGTGACATTATTGTATGATATACAATAACTGTATATATATTTTTAGAGTGGAGTGCTAACATATCAAATATGAAAGAGCAACAATGCAGATACCCTCTGTGAAGAATAAATTTTAAAAAATTTTTGTAGTCTGGAGAAAATAGTTGCATGCACAGTTGGTGAATGCAAAAGCATTCAGATCTTATAAAGATAACACTTTAAATAATAATAAAATATAATAGAAAAGTAAGTATATAGTTATATAATAATTATATTAATTTTTAATTAATTAAAACAAGCAGTAAAATTTGTTATTTTCCCTTTAAAGCAAGAGCCCAATACCAAGTTCCTAAGTACAGATTTAGAAATACAAATGATATCATAGGGTTTTTAAAAAAGGAATAATCAAGTTTGCATTTCCTTACTGCCCAGTCCTTTGTAATATTTCACTTGCACCTTGATTCAGAATATGAAGATCCTGCAAAACTTAGGGATGGCTAGAATGACACTATTTCCCTGCAAGTCATCTTTTTAAACAACAGCCTTGGGAGCGCTTCTGTACAACGAAAGTAAACACAGGCTCTTTGAAAACTCACCATAAATCATGTACGTGTCTCAGAAAGGTATCAAGCACTCAACCAGTTCATTTAAGTGAAAAAAGAACAAAAAGCTAGTGAATGCCAATTAAAAAGTGCCTGCTTAATATAAAAAGAAGTGATGTTAGTGGGAATAAATATGATCACAGCATAGCGACCGAGGCTAATTTTCCTCGCCATCTCTCTCTCCTGACAGATGTCTCTGGTTTTGGATCCCAGCTCAGGTTTTCAATCTGGGAAAGGCACTTTTCTAGGACTGGCATTTTGCTCCCCAACAAACCTTGGCTGTGGTTGGTCATTGAGTGCTACATCCCTACATACAGATGTGCTCACCAGTTCCTGTCAAGGCAAATCAGAGCTGCTTCCAAGTGCCAGTGCTGGCAATCCTGACTGGCCCAGGGAATTATGCTCTTGGAAAAGTGTTTTAGCTGCAGCTGCAATTCCCTCTGATACAGCTTTGCATGCCACATTTCTTACCCCTGAAGGCTCAAGTGACACTGTGTGGTGTGAGTACATTTTACCAATACTTTGGGATTCTCTGAGATGAAAATTTGTAGATTAACATACAAGCAGCATGTAAATATTTTCACTGTCTCACACTCCAAACTGCACTGGCATTTCTAAGTAGTGAACTTATTCATTTCAATAACATGCTGTCCCTGTTCCTGACAGGATTCTGCTGGAAGAAGTGAACACTACATTGACACTATAATCAGTTTTCATCACACTTTATCATCAGTTTCAAGATGCAGATTTATGTCAGTGGAAAAAAAACAAAACATGTTTATAGGTTGCTTCTATACACCCTAAGTCCAGGACACCTGTGGCATCTATATAAATCCAGTCTTCTCCACCCCATAGTATTTAGTCCTAGAAAGAGAAAGAAGATACCAACTTTGCCCTTACACTCTTGTAAAAATGTTTTTCATTATTTGATTTATTATTAATCTTTAGATAGGCTTCTCAAAGCTCTTGTATCAAAATTGCAGATCAAAGATCTTGAGCATTATCAAAATTGATCAGTAATTTATTTCATTCTGTATATAGAACTGAGTCCTTTGGGGATGCCAAGAGAAAACTGCCATAATTTACATATGCGCAAGAATGAGCAGTGGGGAAAGAACTGTTCTACAGAAGTTCATGCGTAACAGTCAAGATACAGTAATTATCTTTGGTTGGCAGAGAGCATTTGGTTCTGTGCATAACTTTTACATATTCACTAAGCTGTTTATATTAAATGTTGTTTTAAAATGAGTCCAGGCTAATTTTGCTGATAAAAAAATATTACTAGCTCTCATTATTGTTTAATGTGGTTGGCTAATTATTATTTAGACTGAAAATGCTATTACTAATACTCTGTTAATAGCCAGCACTCTTGGCAAGGCTTTTGGGAAGAAATCTGTTGGTTATATCTCTATTTTGAAGGCCCTTGATAATTACTGCTTAGTCTTTTACCCTTTGTTAAGTATTTTCAGCTAGAGAAATGTATGTTTATGTGATGTGCCTCATGGTAATCCTAGGAGTGTCCTGTATTGACATGCACTTGTAGGGACTGCGTGTGGACAGTTTGCCAACACAGACTCCTGACAGGTAAATGACAAGAAGAGCAGTTTGTCCCCAGAAACAAGGCCCATTATATTTTAGAAAAACAAGCTCCTGTAATTGGTTTCTTCTAGTGCACCTTCTGTGATTCACAGAGTATTATACACAGTCTGTGTCTGTGCTTAGAAACACCGTATTTGTCTTACCTTGTGAAGAAGTTTGATAACAGTAGTAGATAACAGAATTAGTACAGGTCTTGCCAATCAAAAGCCAAAATTGATCAAGTCAAATTGTGCCCAGTCAACATATATTAAAATAGGCAAAGGCTTTCAGTGGAAGTGTTTTTAGTACTCTGCGATGCACCTTCAGCAGATTCAGTAGACCTAAACCACATTTCTACTCAATCATTTGACATGATGTCTCAGGACTGATTTAAATGAAGTCTTTAGAAGTTTAGAGAAGACTATTAATTGACTCACCTCTGCAATTCTCAGTGCTACGAAGATTTTTCCCAGAGATTACTACAGTGCATTTAATGAACGCAGAACCTGACATTGTCAGGATGTATTGCCCAATCCCTTATTATACCAAATCTTGTAAATCACCTTTTTATTTTGATAAATAAGAAGCCATAAATGACACAATATTTTCAGTATATATGAGTATTTTTTGGAGGGTTTTGCAGAATATTACATAATATTAGGGACTTTAATTTCTTCCATTTTCTGAATTTGTTTTGCTTTCAACAACACTGGCCCAGTTCATTAAAGTTGCCTCAACAGTTAACTTGTCCTAAACAGAAAGGTTTAGAGTTAGGATAACCACTTTATTGCCAATGATTATGAGGCCTTCTTGTGACTTGAATATCATGTATTGATAATTCTTTCCTCCAATGTCTTTTTACTGTAATACTAAACTTAAATTACTATAGGAATATCTTATAAATGTGCATTGTCTAGTACTCAAATATACTTTATTAAAATTAATTCATAATTTTGGAGAGAAGTAGTTTATATCTAAACATGGTCTTTGGGGCAAAAGCAGTGACACAGAGCAAGTTTACAATTTTTTTTCTGTCATATATATGGTGTCATCATCACATTATGTTAATTTGTTAAACTGCTGTTGTTAAATTTACTTCTGTTACCTTTGTTAAATTTACTTCTGTCTAGTGCACTCCACTGATACAGTATGTCAGAAATTTGTGAAAGCAGAACACAAGAAATAAAAGTAACATTATTTACAGTTTGCACATTGTGTAGCAGTACATGGTTAATCTTAACCCGTCCTGGTAGGTGCAAGCTGACATGGACCCCTCAGCCATCGCCCTGGGAGGTGTCTGAAAATGCTCTTGGTTTCAAACATATGTCTAATCTTGTTTCGGTTTTAAGTTTTTCATAAGTACTCTAATGTAGTCGAGTTTAACGCCACTTGGCTACCCAAATCAAGTTTGTGAAGGGGTTTTGAGCACTTTCTATTATATAATTCTTATAGCTTGGTCCTGTGTGTTCTTGCTGGACAGAAAATACTCTAAAAAAACAATCAAAGCATTCTGCCTTAACAAAGATGATGTTTGCTTTTTTACTCAATAAACAAAGTCACTATAACTTTTAAAACTGAAGTCTTAACTTTGTCAAGTGAAGGATCTATGTATTTGTCAAGAAAACACTAGTCTAGTTTTACATTCATGAAATGTAAGTCATCATAATAGAGTCAAAAATAAGCAGTATACAACCAAATTATTTCTTAATAAGTTTCTGTAGGCAGATTTGAAAGTCTTAAATTTTGTCTCTAAAACATTGCACACTTCTACAATGCCAAGCTTGCACTTTCATTCTGTAGAGAAGTCCTTGTAGCTGTTAGTTAGGAATGAAAAATGCATTCTGCTTATATGCTTGGTAATTTTTAACAGCCCTATAAATGTTCTTTTTAAAATACAGCAACCTACAAATCTCATTATGGAATTGCAAGAGCTATTTTCATGAACAGATTTGGCCATCTGATTGAATTAAAATATTTCTGTTTTATTCAGGCTTGTATTGAAATGTCTTTAATTATACCTGGAAGCGGTATTAAGGAAATTGTTCAGCAAGCATTGGTCATTCAAATGAGATCAAAGAACCTCAACAAAGTAGGGATGTTTATTCCTATTCCTGTCTGTAAGTAGAAGATCTACAGCCAGAGTTTTGTGTGATGAAGCAGTTACCAAACCCATTTGGATGAGTGTAACACAAAAGTACGAGTTCAATCTGTGCTGTTGCATTTTGCAGACTTATGATTGTAAAAAAACCCAACCAACCAATCAATCAAACAAAAAAAAAAAACCAGAAAAGCACATAATTGCAAATGCTGGCTACTGTGCTAAATAAATCTGAAACACTAAAAATGTCTCACTGGCACCACTCCAAGGTACTGCTTGATGGGGGCTGGCTAACAGCTGATGTGGAAGGAGAATTGTCTCCCAGAGAAGTTGTAGCTGTACATGCTGTGGTATGAAATATGATGGTTGTTTCACAACAATCAGGTTGTTGAGGCATTCATTGGTCCTGTTCTTGTTCCTACGTCTTGCATATTCAACACAGAGAAAGAAAGTCAAATAGGAGTATTTTTCTTTTTCAGACGCCATCACTCATAGGAAAATTGTGTTGCTCAAGTGGTACCACCAGCAATACTTCAGCAACTCGATCCTCTGCAGGTGCTGACTTTTGGGTGACCTATTATCCCTGCTGCTGGCTCTGGGCCTGCATAAGTGTTACTGAGCAGAGTTTGATGGGCAGGGCTCTCTGCAGCATAGGAAAAATGAATGCTCCTCAGTCTCCTGTTTCTGTGCTGGGGTTAGAGGAAAGAGGTGGAAAGCAGTGGAGATTTACATTAGTCATACAATTAGGCAGAGGCAATCAAAGGCGTGGTGGGAGAGGATTGGTGAGCAGGGACCTGCTGTTCTCCCACAGCTGCTCTTCTTCACAGGGGCAAAGGAACAAACGCTGGGAGAGACAACAGTTAATATCTGTTGTGCCTTTGCTGTTTACCCTGAGAAATGTCTTCAGTGAAGGGTTTTCTTCTGAAACACATTTTGGGGATTATCTGAGTTATTCAGAAAGGAGATATTTGTTATTCCGTATGATGAGTCTTGAGCCTGCAAAACTTCCTGGTAATTGCACAGCTGGGAATCGTTCTGTCTTCTGATAGAATGAGTGACAGCTAAATTTAATATCAATCTGAAACATTCTGCCAGACTTACACATAAAATGTGTGCCTCTAACATTAAAATTTTATGTATATTGGTAACAACGTGATAAAATACAGGAAGTTTGCTCTAACATGATTTCTGCTGTTTAGCAATTTCTTTGTTATTTTTACTCTGCCTGAGGTTCCCACGTTCTTAGAAGAGAATTGGAGCAGAAGTACAGCCTACAGGAATGTTAAACTTTGCTGAATTATATTCTTGC
Organism: Scytalopus superciliaris; assembly: GCA_013400415.1. Classification (NCBI taxonomy): domain Eukaryota; kingdom Metazoa; phylum Chordata; class Aves; order Passeriformes; family Rhinocryptidae; genus Scytalopus; species Scytalopus superciliaris. The sequence continues at coordinate 35,160 of VXBX01008212.1, forward strand.
AGTAGATAATGTTTCCACAAAATTGTTCAATTAGTTTGATTGAATACATTTTATGGGATTACATTTTTTTATTAATATATTTTAATGTAAAGACTTAACTTTTTCTAATTCTTTCAGTTGTGAGTTTTCCTCTTTTATTTTTGAAAGCTTTCTGATCGTGAATGTATTTGAAACTGTACTGTAGCAAATATTTGTTGTTGCTGGTTACCAAAATTATATATACCTTCTTCTCAGTGTTGAGTTTATATGTTCTTGTCTTTTATTTTCCAGATTTTTTTTATTTGGTACCTCAAGCACATTAAGCACATGTAAAATTAATTTTTCTAGTCCCCCACTTGAGAAAAACATGGCTTCACTAGCATATACACAGAAAATAAGCACTACTGTTCTATCATCAGAAACCTTTGAACAGGTGGAGAGGCAAAACTCATTGCTGTCACTGAGGGTAATTCTACAATTAGAATTCTACAACTGAGAAATGGCTCAGAACTGTTATCTAGGCTTGTATTATTATTACCAAGATGATCTGAGTCCACACAAGTGGCATAAAGGCTTAGAGGGAGAGTTAGTCTGACTGCCACTGATTTTTAGAGAAAGCTAGGTATCTATCCTATTGCGAATCCCAAATGTAAAAGGTAGCATGCTTTTAGGATAAGCACAAGCTGTCACTAGAGTCACAGCATGCTATGCATTTGAATATATGTGCATTAGGCAGAGATACATGAGCTCAAAATGAAATAAAATTCTGTACATTATGTTTACAGATCTGTACCTGACCAAATCTATTTTATTATTAAGATTAGTACATTTGAGAAGAATGGTATTCATATTTTGCTGTTAACTTTTCAGGTACAGAATGTTTGTATTTAAATGCCATAACTAAACAGGGTTTGCCCTAAGCCTACTTACACTTTCTTTCTGTGGCACATGATCAGTGCTATGATTCTCCTGTTTGGTTTTAGGCGTAAATATTTGAAGACCATTTTAAAAATGAGAGGTTTTCCTAAATGTATTTTTCCTTTGTAATGTAATTTGCTGGATCCAATTCTCTTCAGTAATCTTAAAATCTTTCTTCCTTTCCTTTAATATACTTGATTGCAGTGAACTATTATTGTGGTAAGCATTATTCTTTTGTATCTATTGCATTTCAAACTGGAAAAGTGAAACTGTGGAACTTACCGTTAAGGGGGGGGAGAGTGGAGGGGAATGCAGTGGTAGTGTCTCTAGAATCCTCAAATGACAAAGTGCCCATGGATGCTCCCTCTGGGGTATCTCAGGGCATCCCAGCAGGAATAGGTTTAGTTTCATTTTAGGGCAGTGAATAGGCAGCAATTTGCTAAAAATACAGATACTTTTGGTATTAAAAAAAAAAAAAAAAAAAAAAGGATAGTTTCTACATGTAGATGGGAATAGTATAGTTTCTGTAAAACTATTTTGTGTGATTCTGAGTGAAAAAGAAAGACTGAGGATACAGGGAATCAGCTGCCAGAGAGTTCTGTTCTGAGCCTCTTGCCTTGATTTTTCAAAGTTTTGTATTCTTGTTCATCACCTTCAATTTTTTGTACTTTCAAATGCCTTTAATCCAAACCTTTGTTCATTTTAGATGTTTACTTATTATTCTTTCCCCATATTAAGATTTATTTTCTCAAGACACATCCTATGAGAGAGCAATTAGTGAAGTAGTTCTAGAAGTAAATGAAAGGTCTTATTTCTCTGCACATAGCCTTTTTATCTTTTATCCTCTTCATGGCATACTTTTAGCCTGTTCTAAATAAAAAAAGAACATCCTATGCTGCTTTTTGCTGTTTGTGTTTCAACTGCTGTACTTAATTTTAAATAATGTTCTAAATCTTGTATGTGAAAGGTGTAGACAGTGGTCTGTGCTAGTTATTTATATGCAGAGCTTGGAAGGCTGAATACAGGTAGCATTTGACTAGGCATAAGAATAACTACAGGTGATTTCACATGTTTCAGTAAAATGAGTCTGAACTGGTTTTTTTTGAAGAGTAAAGATATAAATCAGCTCTTTCTTTCAGTGAGGCTATAAATGCTACTCATGTCAAGGTGATGCAGAACACTTGCAGAGTGACCTGGAGAAGGTCTGTCTATGACACAGGTCTGTGAAGGATATCTCTGGTGTGCAAATGTACTGTGTACAAAGTCAATCAGTGGTGACCATAGTTTATGACTCACTGCCTACAGACTTGCACCGGTTAACTTGATCCAGTGTTTCTCTTAGTCCAGACAGTTTATAAAGCTGCCTTCTAAACTGAGGAGAGTGCATCCATCCAGGAGATACAGTTGTAGATGTGGTTTAGTTGTCTTCACTTGCTTGTTTTAATACATGAATTAGAAATACTTAGTGGGCATAAGAGCATAGAAAGATGCACTGAGTCAAACCAAATAGCCAGATTTACATTTTCTGTCCAGAAAAAGTATCATTTGCCTAGACAAGACTATAAAAATAGAGCAAGTGTTTGAGCAACTTTCATCAGTCTGTGACTCGAGACCTTGCTGAAGTGCAGGAGGTATCTTTGTACCACTAACATTTAAATGGATCATTTCATTCATGACAGGCTAATTTTATTTTTTTTTTCAAAATTGGTCTTGATTTTTTTCATGTAGAGAGCCATGATGTCATCATAGAGTAAACGTCACAGTATCAATATGCTGCATGTAAAATACAGGTCCTTTTGTTTCCAGTCTCTCACCTGATTATTTCATTCAATAGTTGTCCCAGTTACAGTGACCAGGACCAGTTTATCACTGTGTGGGTGTAACCAAAACTGTGTGTTCTCCACCCTCTCTGTAATTTTTGATAAACTCTTAATAATGGATGGTTTGCAGCAGCTGCCCGGGGCACCCCTGACCCCTCAGGCTACAAGCTGGGTGTTAAAGAGCCCTGTGAGACAGAGGGGTGTTTCTGTCATCACACCAGTGGCTCAGCTGTGGTAACTCCCCTCATCAGCACCTTCACACCAGCCTGAGGGGTCATGTCTGTAATGGGTCACCAGGGACTGGCACAACAGGAGTCACAATGGCCTAGACCATCAAGGATTCCCAAAATATCCCATGACTCACAGAGTTAAATCACCCATTGTGGAACTCCCTGCCCTGTTGGAGGTTCTGGGCATTCTCACCTGAACCTGAGCATATTTAATCTTGGGATTTGGGGACTTCTGCTACCACTCATGGGATCCAGAGGGTGACCAGAACCTCAACAGGACTGCGAGTGCCACTCTAGACCAGACCATGACCATCATCCTCACCAACAGGTTTTCCTTTCCTTTTACTTTGCATTCAGGGGCCCATGTGGGGCTCAGCACAGGGGCCAATGAACACCATTCTGTTCAAGCCCCAGGGGACTGGGTTATACATCTGTTTTCTGTGGGTTAAAACCAATTTTTCTCTTTGCCATTTTATTTATTGAAATCTTTTAAAGTAAATTGTAACTCTGACTTGTAATCTCTCTTGAGTTGGGTTCATTTCTCCCACTGGTTTAACTTTGAAGCAGCACAATAGCCATCAGTATTACCATATTACCAGAAACATCCATATTTGCATTTCCCATGCCTTTTATGATAAGCTAGTATTCTACCTGTTTTAATTTCTTTTCTAGTATAGAGAAATGTAGCTTTAGTAATACTCTGTACTCAATTTTTCCCTGTACAGGTGAAATTACATCCTCCCCATCTTGCTCAGTGCCTTTTCTAGTTCTTCCATACCATTTGTGAGCTGGTTCAAACACCAGGAGTGCAGGTAGTTTCTAAAATGTACCTGCACTTACATAGTGACAGAATGATGTCTGCAGTTTTGCTCTCCACTTTTTCCTTAACAATTCCTAGTATTCAAAATGCATTACTGAACTTTTCATAGAAATATCTCTTAGAACACTAATATCTCTTTCCTAAGTATTTTAAGTTCATTCAAAGCTCATTATTGTGCATCAGGATCTTATTTCCAAAACATTGCTTTATATTTTTCAACATTTAATTTCATTTTATTTCCCAGCTACTAAGTCTCATAAGATTCCTAAATAGTTTTTAATTTTTGCTAGCTCAAATAACTAAGCAGCTCCACCAAAGTTTCACATTGCCCAGAGGAAAGGATGACTGTAGCACAGTACCTCTCAAAAAGAACACTCAGCAAATTGGTTCCATTCTCAGTGGCTGCCTCCTCTCTAGTCTCAGGGTGTCTACAGAATCCTTTCAGCAATGCATTCATTTGGGTGAAGTTTCCAGAATTATGTGAAAGCTATTTCAGCAGTGCTAAAGGCAAAGTGCTATGAAAAGCCTGTGGATTAGACTGCTACAAAAAAAAAAATGTCACTAGGAAATTGTATACAACTTCTTCATTCTTTTTACCACGGCTGAACACTAACCATTCAATTTTTCACAGGCTTCTGCTGAAGGTGTAGTTGGGTCTGTTATTTCACAAGGTTTCTCACCCACAGCCTCATTCCACTTAATACCTGCTCATTTTTCTCTTATGAGCCAACCACAAGGATTATAACACTTGATACAAAGAGTAGTCATTTGGGTTAATTGAAAATGAACTGTAACAATCGACTTACTCCAGCTCTGCCCTAGCAGCTTTTTAGATTTGAAGATGCTGTTCATAAGCAATAGTTTCCCTCTTCTTTAAAATGGTCAGTTTTTTTGAAACTATGAAATAAAGTGTATTTTTCCTTCCATTTTAAATAGTGGTGTGCTTGAGAATGGTACATTTCTAGCAGAAGCTTAAAATTTGGTCTAGTTTAGTTCAAAATCTGTCACTTTTTCTAGGCCATAAACTTTATTTTCTCTCTCTCAGAAACACCTATTTCCTTCCATTTCTTCCATCTGTGCAAATTTCAGTCCTCCTTCCTTCCTTCTGCAATAATGATCACAGGAATCCCAACTGATACCAGTGTGCTGCCATGCTGCCCAAGGTTACTTAGTGCCAATATCATTAATTACTGATCTGGTTAGATATGCTGATTTAGTGGCAAGGACTGCTCTCAGCTTCTCCTGAGGACTATTTCTTAAAAATGCTGCCTATTTCTTTTCATCATTTTATGATTTCTTTTTCTTCTTTTTTATCCTACAGCATGAAGAGGTTTGGTAACTAAGTACTTCATCTCCTAACTAATTTTATCCATTATATTTGAATAATGCAGTAGTACAGCATTATAAGGTAGTCTTTCAGCGAAAAGGTGGTATGGGAGCTCTATTTGTCTCAGGAGACCTAACTCCTGGATCTCACTCTTTGGCTGATGGCAGTTTCTGTGTATCTGAGCTGAAAAGCTTTTAGTTCTACAGGCCTGATCCTGCTTACATTAGCTAAAATAGGGCTGTCTCCTCTGCCATCAGTGGCATGATATGAGTGAGATGAGAACTGTGTCCTGAGTGTATGGGAGATGAAAAGCTGGAAAATAACAGGACTTAGAATAAAAGACCACCTGTTACTAGCAAAATCAGTATGACCAAAAGATACACAGATATTTTAAATACCAAAATTCACGCAATTTAAACCTATTGGAAAGCTCCCAAAAAAGCTTTCACCTTTTCCATCCTTCATTTCATGGCTTGAAAAGTTTTAACAGTATTTTATGACATTCTGCAACAATAGAGAAATCTGAATGAGAAACAATAGCAAACCAGAAATAAATATTTGAATAACAGCTGTAGGTTTCAAATATCCAGCTCTCCCAGGTGAATGAGGTTTGTCTCCCTAGTGGGTATTTGGAGGTTGGTATATGGAGGTATTTGGTTGTTTTACGGGTAGACTTTAGTACCTGTTCTTCCTGGCAATATTTTCCTTTTAGCACCTCAGTCTCCAAGTCAGAAGGACTTTCCGTCTCTGTCTCTTCCCCCCCAGTACAAGATGTGGGGCTTTCACAGAGCGGTGCTTTCAAAGGCTGATCCATTCAAAGGTGGCAATGTCAAACTTCCCTCTTTAGCCTCACAAACACTTCACATTAAACTGCCACACCCAGGAGAGGAAGGTCTATTTCTTTTTCTGGAGGCAAAGACCAGTAGTTCGAGATTTTGAACCCAGGGAGCATTTGTCATTGTTCAACAAGGGGGGGATGGGAGGGAAGAAGCATCTACTACTTGTAAACCACTGCACAATCCCCTCAGGACTCACAGTTAAAAATTATTTCGGTGGTAGATTGTTAACGACAAACAGCAAGAGCTCTCCTGACCTGAAAAAGTGTGGCTCTTTATTCCCTGCAATCGCCTGATCCTCAGAAAAACACCATCCCTTTGAAAATGCTGTAACTTGAAAATGAGAATTGACAAAATTAGGTAATCCATCACCTGTGGCGCTGTCCCACTCCCGTCTACTCTCAGAGCCTGGCGGCCTGGCTTTCCCCCTCAGACTGGCAAATAATCCTGGCACCAAAGTGAAGGGAAAGGGGGCTGGTGGGGAGGCAGGGGAGCAGGACCTGGGGCAGCTTAGAGGTAAAGGGTTATTTGCTCCTCTCGAGCCTTGTAGGTAAGTTGTGCTAACACTGTATCACTGAAGAAGTGGTTGGTTGCGGTTGGTGGTTGAATATGTACCTTTCCAGTGTAAACAGAGGGTAAACCTTCTGTAGATAGGTTATTTCCTGTGATTTGAAACAGGTTATGATGGAAAATCCTTCCATTGGCATCATGTATAGTAGCAGAACTGCACATATTGTCAGTGAAACATGCAGTGCAATGATCATGGCTCCTCCTGTGATACAGCCGAGCTTTTGTATCCTTCTTTTCATGTGGCCATAATTAACATGTCAGTCCTAACGACAGAGCTGATGCTTGAAGGTCAGAAATGACAGGAAGTCATGTTTTGACAGCCTCTATTTCTGTGGGGTGCTGGGAAGGAGAACTTAGCATATTGCTTAACAAAACTGGGATTTTCTTATTATCTCTTTGGAGTGAGGCAATTACTCCTTCACAGGGGCCAGAGCAACAGCAATCACCTTCATCTGATGTGAGAGCTGCACATCAGGCAGCAGAATTTAGCAACAGCATGCCTGTGTGCCCTTGCACACGGATGCTGCGGGGCAGCACATCTCCCTGCATTCCCCTGGGAGCTGTCCATTCTCCTCTCCTCCTCCTCCCCTCCAGCATGGTGGCAAAAGGGGTCTAGGTCTTGGCAGCACAGCTGGCTCAGGGTGCAGCCACTTTGCAAAAGCAAGCCTAGTTGTGATAATAAAAATCAATCTAAACCAGTGGCATTCCTCCCTTTTTCTTGGTCTTACACCATTTGCAGCAGAGCTGGAGTGTTCACAGCTAGTGTTTGAGTACGTCATTGTGCAAATGGCTTCGTGCTTCAGGTACGGGGAAACTAAACGCTTCTACCATGGCAGGTTTGCTCAGTCCTTGAACTTGTAAATTTGTTGTTTCTACTCAGAGAGAAATATTCTGAGCTAGTGACAACTGATGTGCAATCACAGGGCTCTGATATTTGTTCCTTTTTGTCAGCCAAGAAGGTGATCAACTGATATTCAAGAAATTCTGCTAAACAGGAGGATGTCTGATTTGATTTGGGCAAGTCCTCCGTACTTGTTACGTGTGACTGTTGCCTGTCCCTTGCCGTGTGAGACTGCAGCCGATGCTGTCAGCCTTTCAGCCTCTCCTGGGAGGGCTGGAGTGGGCAGGAGGTTGCAGCTTTGCAGTGTCTGGGACTGTGTTACCTGGTGGGCTCCTGCACTTGAGGGGGTCCCAGCAAAAGGCACACTCTCTCTTACCTTCCTGTGGCTGCAGTCTCTGAAGAGAATCCATCAGTCTGATTCTCAAAGTTACAGAAAAAGAGGGCTGGAAGAAAACTGAAGACTTCACTTAACCCATACCCTGTCAAAGCAGGGAATTATGCCTTTATCATCCCTGACAGAAATCTACCTCTCACATGTTTAGAAAAATCTCCACTGACACCCATGACCTTTCCACACAATATATTCCAGTGGTACACCATCTATATTGGTAGACTTTATCCTAATATGAGTCTTTCCCACCATTGGGCTGTCCAGAGAAGTTGTTGTGTCACTGTCCCTGGAAGGATTTGAAAGATGTGGCACTTAAGGATGTGCTTTAGGGGTGGACTTGGCAGTGCTCTTAGTGATTGGACTTAATGACCTGTGATGGGTTGGTTTTTTGTAGGCCTTCCTTGGTAACCAGGGTCAAGATCTAGGAAGTATTCCATCCCATCTCTTTACGTAATCAGGTGTATATAAACCGAAGGAGGAGGTGTTCTCTCTCCTTTTTTGCTTCTTTTCCTTCTCGGGCTCGCACGCTGACGAGCTCCCGGTGTTTGGGCCTGGCTTATCTGTGTTCAGCGAGGCCTGCTCTGGGGGTTGTTTTGCCTGGGCCGGCAGCGAAGGTNCTATTTTCTAATATTTCTGCTTATTTTGCACTATCTTTCTAGCCCACAGGAAGCCACAGACCACTGTTGCCTGTGCACAGAGAAACTATGTAAACTAATCTTCAGAACTTAGAATAAGACAAACTATTAACAAACCTTTTACTTTGGGCAAAAAGAACTGATATGAAACTTCAGCTGCACAATTGAGAGAAACAATAACAATGGTTCTAAAAATGAAGGGGAAAAGTACATTAAAAAACTTCTGCGTCTTTAAATTTCAAGGAAATGTGTTACATTTCATTTTTGTCCAAAAAATTATTCAAATTTCATAGTATCAAATCCATATACATCTTTTGGTTTGGAGGCGATGAATACAAGTATTAAATTAGGATTATGAAGCAATCAGAATAACTTGGTTCTTCATAAGTTTCAGCTTATTGTATTTTCACCCCTTTTGATAGAAGTCTTGTAAAAATTCTCTCGTCTCATGTCTTCTTTAAAAATTACTGCTAGTAATTAATAAGTAATTCTTATTTTTTTAATTCATAGTGTTTCTTGGATTCTGCCATTCTTTCACTTTCTTTGCTTTACAGAGCACTTGGATACCATGAGTAGTAAAAAATGTCTGCTAAAATATCGTGAACAATGTCACAATAAGTTCAAAGCTCATAAAGTTTCATTTCAGCTGCTAAACTTAGCATAATTTTGCTGCTCAATCATGTAAACAAAAAGATGCTTTGAATATGACAAAGGAGCCATATATTTATAACTGCTACAACTGTTTGAGAATAAAACTTAGTTATTTCTAACTATCCCTAGATAATTCTGCTTAAGAAAAAGATCCTTGCTGCTGGTAAGCCATGCCCATATACTGATCCTAGCTTAGCAGACCGTGATTTTGTTGGGTTTTTTCCTTGAAGTGGTTATTCACACAGCTTGTGTGAGATCAAGAGTCTGGAAGAAGGTTGTAGCAGTTCTTGTTGAAGTGATGTTTGCACTCTAAATTCTCCTGCAGCCAGTGTAACTCAGAAAATCATGACCAAAGAGCATTAAGCTGATAGGCATGTAGATAAATGCAATAATGCAGTGCACTGTGGCAGGAGTGTGTCTGAATTACCACAGTTCCATTTACAACTCAGATGTTGTCCCCAGATGTAACGGTGCTGTTATTCCTTGGTCATGGTTTTGCTGTGCTGCAGCGGGTGCTGTTTCCTGTCTTCACATCAGCACTGGCTGAAGGTCTGCTTATTTTTCCACAAAGCAGTTTCTAACTGATGATTTATTTTTTATTCATTTTATCACTCTTTGAGATGCACATGAGAAGGCTTCATGAAGTCTGAACAAGACTAACCTTTGACTACATTCTTCATGTTTTTCTCATATACAGACACAGACTAACACTAACTACAAGATTAGGAACTCCCTCATGTTCTCTGGATCAATGCTCCTGTCTAGTATAGTTTTTTATGTTTTTATAGTTTCTTATTACGTCCTTTTAACCTTAAGTATCTGGATTTTGGTGGCAATAAATGTGTGAGGGGTTGTTTTTTTGTAGGCCTTCCTTGGTAACCAGGGTAAAACCCTAGGCAGTATTCCATCCCATCTCTTTACATAATCAGGTGTATATAAGCTAAAGGGGGAGGTGTTCTTTCTCTCTTTTGCTTCTTTTCCTTCTCGGGCTCGCACGCTGACGAGCTCTCGGTGTTTGGGCCTGGCTTATCTGTGNAGTTTATCTTATTCAATTTGGTTTTCTTTGGTTTGGTTTGGTTTTTTTTATAGACACATAATAAAAAGCTTTGAGCTCTGGAAGTCCCATGCTATATATAAGCATGTACTGACAACAAGTGTTTTTATATGGCAGACATCTTTCTTAGCAAGACTCTGTCATCCCCTAAAATATTACTGTCTATGTTTTTCATTATTACTGAATTGTAATGGTACATGCTTGGCTTTAAATCTGATAGATCCTTAAATGAATCTCAACTTATTCTGGAATGTTGCTTTGCAGTAGGCATAATAGTGGGAGATACAGGTTTTTTAACATCGTATCTGCCAGTGTATTCTGAGTCCAGACAGAAATGCATGGAAAATATGGTAACAATTGCAGCCCAAGCTCACAGGTTTTTAAAGTGTATTAAAAAGTTAGAGGCTTGGTTTTAATTTGCAAATTATTCAAAATTTCACACCTCAAGTATTCTGGAGTTGAGAGGGAAGGTTGAGAGTTTGTAAAATATGTTACTAAATGTGTTATTTGAACAGCTGTAAAAATTTTGCACTTTTAAATTCCTGAAAAATTAGTAGAAAAGCCTTGTTTGCAGAAGACACCCACTGGTTTATGTGAGGAACTGTACATGTGCTCTTCAGCTGTGATAATCCTCCTTTTACTCCTTGTTCACGAAGGAATGTTGCATACAGCAGCTCTTATTGCAGAATGTATTCTGGAACTCTGGTTCCTCCATCTACATAATAATTATTGGGGACTTACCATCACTGAAATAAATCCATGTTAAGCAACAGCTCTTTAATGCAGAGATGATAGTCATTTTTACCTGAAGATATTGTATTCTGGCCTATAGTGCCACCAAGCAAGCCCTGAGTCAGCCCGGTCACGGTCAGCTGAGCTGGAGCAGGACGATGCAGCTGGAAGTAGTGGGAGTGGAAAAAGGAGGAAATGTACTGGGGAAGGAGGAATCAGGAGTGCCTTTGGAGCTCTCCATTCAGCTTTTGAAAGGGAACTTCTATTTACATCTGAATGAGTCCAGAGGATCAAGAATGAGAGGACATTGAGGTCACAGACAGCCTAAAGTCACAAGGTGTCTTATGCAGGCTTTATGCCACCTGCAGGGGCTCAGCACGGTCACTCGGGGACAAGAGAAGAACAAAATGAACCCCAAACACTCCCAAAGAAATACAACATGATTGTTTGTGTGTTTATTTGTTTCAAAAAGCATTTCAAGAGTAAGAAATTAGGAGGAAATAGAGAAAAATACCTTAATTATGTTTCTACTTGCACATATTTTTTATTTCAGCTGCACCTTTTGATATGTCTGTGGTTATTTGTAACTCAAGGAAATTGATCAATTAGTTGGTTTTATTTGTAGCAGTCACTAATATGGGGCCCTGTAATTTGGGCAAAGGCCAGGAGCCAACATTTTATTTTACATTAATAAGGTACAGTGGTTCTTAGGTAATTTCATGCTTCTCATTATACCATTTTTACTTTCCTATTCTTTCTTATACTTTTCCTACTTCACTTTAAAATAAATAATTTACTCAGACTGTTAGAAATGTCCCTAAAAACCCAATAAGAATGATGTCTGATAGCTTTACTCTTCTTTTGCATTTATAGTAGATATGTATCTTTTCTGTTTGTTTTAAAGAAAAAGAGAAAAATCAACTCAAAACATGTAGATTTATATTAATGGTAGCTGTAAGTAATCAGCAAGGCATATAGTCTGATTTTTTTTTTTTCTCTTATTATTTTCATAGTCCAGTCAGCAGTCTCTGAATCCCACTGGTCATTATTTAAGTTTCCATTGCCAGGATACAGAGAGCAGTGGCTTTTCCTTTCAAGAAATCTGTTGTTCTTAAGTGTGCTGAGAATAGAAAGGAGGTTCATGAACACGGGCACAGAATAAAACTGGAAGGAATAGAGTTTATGTAGGATTCTTTAAACAGCATATGAATTATCCTCCCTTTCCTGATCAGAGTCATGACCACAGCGCATTTTCTAAAACCATTTTTGTTTTCCGTAAGACTGAAGAAGAAACTCATTTTACCTGTCATGGTGAATGGATGGTGACAGTACACTGATTTCTATGCCTAGAAAGATTAATGATGCTTCAAGAGAGATCTTTTACATTCAGCATTCAAGGGACACTTCCATCACGTTCCTAATGAATATTTGGGATCCAAAGACCTGAGAACAGAGACCATCAGACAGGTTAGGTTTACACATAAAATGTCCAAGCATTTATTCTGAGAGGATGGAAGTGTAAATCCAGCAGGGACATGAAGACATCAGGCATGTGCATGGGGGAGAAACTCGAGCCAGCTCCTTTGTCACATAGCAGTATCTTTTCTGAGTGTTGCAAGCTGTGTCTGTGTTGACTGTTTCAATCTTTCTGAGTTTGAAACATTTTCAGCTTTTTTTACTACTTTTACATACTTTTAGGAATTAGTACACAAACACAGATATTTCCTTTCATTCAGTTTCTTCTTGGGTAGACACATTCTTTCTCTTTTGTTCTCCTCTCTACCCATCCCTCCGGTGGAGTTCTTCCAAAATCAATTCTCTTTTATCAGTTGCAGTTTATAAATTCACGTTCTTTTGTATTTGTCCAAGCTATGCATTTTAATAAAGTGGGTTTGCTCAAAAAGGAAAATATTCAACACTTGTCATGTCCTTTGCCATTGTGGCAAAGTAATAAGTAATTCAGCATCTTTTTTACATACATATTTTATAAAATGAATACTTCTCATCAGAAGTCAAATAGCTCTTTTTTTTTCTTCTCTGAAGACATATGTATCTTTTTATACCTAAAAAAACCACAAACCCCTGCACCTGTGAGTTCTTATTTTTCCTCCTTTAAGGATTGTTTTGGTTTGTTATATTGTTATAATACCAACCAATAAAGTTTGATATAACTTTGGGGAGCTAAAAAGTATGCCCTTTGTGAGGCTAGTTTTGTTTCTATTAACTGAGAGGAAATAGCCCTTTTAAAAGCTCAATTACTACAATAAACAATCACATTGTACATAAATACTGTTGCTGTCTGTATAGATAACATGGAGTAATAGTTACAGGTTCTGACAAAGGAAATAATGATGCATAATATGTGGTTCATCACCATAACCTCCCATGTGTGAGGTTACAATTACATGAAAAAGAAAAACATTTCATATCACTCAGTTTGTATTTAGGAGGTCATAAGTAACTCTTGCTAATAGGCTAGGCTCAACATCAAATAGATGAGTAAATAGAAATGCTTCAAAACTCAATTTCTGTTTTACTTATACTGCAAAAAAACTATCAGAGTCTTACATAGTACAAATTTGTATAGGACTATTTATTTTTTAAATTTAAATGCAATAATTTTATAGTGGTATTTGCCATGAGTTTTAACTAGCTTGGAAAGTTCTCAGACATTCAGCTGTAAAATAAATACAGTGAATTATATGTTTGCATACAGACTTTAGAATTTAAAACTGCATCACTGAATGATTTTTGGAAAACCAAAGTGGAGAATTTTTGCTGTTACTGAAGGAATTTGGCAGTGAATTGTTAGTACGGATTAATACATTTGTGAGGAATTAGAATGCAACTGGGAGCCTAAAACATCCAGCTGAGAGGTACAGGAAATCTGAGGCTATTAGTATGAATTGGAGGATTGCAAATATTGACCCAACAATGAGTTTTAACCATTGGGTTTATAAAGACATTCTATCCATTAGTATTTAATTAGGAAAAAAACCTCAATAGAAATAAGAAAGACGATATTTAATTCTCGAGGCTATGGCTGCAGAAGTCTGGAGGGCTTACAAATATTTTTAACATGCTGTTAGTAACATGACTGAAAAAAAGCCTTACAATGATCTGCTTTAGGATATTAAATTATGGTGCTGGATAATCTTAAAGGCAGGCTGTAAGTGTGAAAAACAAAAACAAAAAAAAAAAAAAAATCCAAAATATTTTAAAGAAAGAAATGATAGTTTGCACATTGGTGGCTCATTTCTCACAAAAGACAACATGGAAAATTCCTGGTGGAAGGATGCCAGCTCTTAAAATATTCAGCAGCATCTCACAGTAGCCTATGGGACCATGTTTGTTCACTAGAAAGGTTCCTTCTGTTTTATCATCCTTGAAAAGCTGTGCCACAAAAGCAGAAATGTGACACACAATAGCCCAACACATTTTAAGATGTTGGGGTTTTTTTGCTGTTCCTGTCCATGCATTATTATAAATGGCCTATGATTTCTTTTAGCCATATGTTACCCTGGAAATGGTAGCATATGCAAGTTTCAAAATTAACAGTGTGCAGCTTTGTAACAATTAACCATCTGCTTATAGTGCTGGTAGGAACCGATAGCATTCTCAGGGAAGTCAGGAAAATATTAGACTAGTGTATTTGCCAAGCCTTAGTCATGAGTTATCCTGTGCTGAAATTTATAGTCCCCTGAGAGCAGTGAGAGGCAAAATTGCATCGAAGTTGCAAACTGAATTCTCCCTAAATATTTATCTTATATACGGTTAGTGATGGATTAAGCAGGTCCAGGAGCAGATGTGGCACAAAGAAGTGGATTGAAGACAGAAGGATGAGGGGATAGAGCTGATAAAGAGCAAAAGTTTCCTGAGTCTGGGACAGGGATGAATTTGCCTGTAGCTTTGCCTGGGCGTGGCCACCTGAAAAAGGATAATTGCACAGCATCCACTTTAACCATAGTCACTTCATCTGTTCCTGCAACATGTTTGTGAAGTACATCTGAAAAACTTGGGGGAGTTTTAGGTTATTTTTGTTAGTAATATGAATATAGCCTTCATATTGTTACACAGTGATGTGTGTAACCAGAGAGCTTAAAAACTCCTGCTGTAGCCCTGCCCCATGACCATTCTTGGACAAGTGTGGCCAGAAGCTGGGACTGCATTTGTGCAGGCAGCATCAAACAAGGGAGGGAGAATTAGTATCATCTTCCTCAGCAATAATGGAGCTTGTCACAGTAAGATCACAGGGGTTTGTTCAGTTCTGTAGTTTAGCATATGATGAAAGACCTGGTGTTTTCCTGGATTGTTACTTTAGGCACTAATATTTGATTCCAAAGAGATTTTCAAGAGTCTTCCTGGCTAAAAATGGATGAGGTAGTGATAAAAGAAACATTCATTTCCCTTTCCTTCCCTTCCTAAAGAAACCCTTTTGTTGAATTTAAATAATCTCTAGACTCTGCAATGTGTTGCAGAAGAAAACACTTTTGACCCAAGTGAAAAATTGAAGTCCTTCTGGTTTATGTCTCAAAACATACCATTGTTTAATGTGGAGGAAAGAGAAATAGCATAGAAACAAGCTATTAGGAAGCTTAGTTCCAGGAAAGGCATACTTTGGGGTGATCTAATTTCAGCTTTAAAAGCCCACATGTTAAAATAGTTTAATTACAGGCTTTGAAATACAACATCAAGTAGGAGGTGGTGCTCCTGCCCTTGCTTTTACTCTAATACCTGTCTGAGTCCACCTATTACATCCCTAATTTCTGAGGTGCTCAAAAGCCTGTACTGTTAACGAGAAATAAGAGAGCTGCCCATAAAACAGTTCCTTGCTAAGAGCTCCCTGAAGAGTGAGACTGTAATTTTGCTTTCCTGAGCGAGGGTAGAGCAAGGTACCACTGTATCATGTAGTACAGAAATAAAAACTCCATATCAGAAAAAGGCAGAAATGTCCCAAAACAATTCACCATTTTAATTGCTGCAGGATATTCAGTTAGACCTCTTTGTCAGTCATATCTGCAGAAAATTCTCTTCTATATTATTTCCTCTTCCAGTATGGCCTGTTTATCCTAATACTAGCAACTTCGCTTATTCCGGGATGAAATCTTAATCTGATTCTTATGAAAATGTTAAGTGGCTGTATCCACTGTGCCTATTTAGCAGTTTTGCTGATTCCTTTCTTTCAGAAGTTGTTACCAACTATACATACAAAATATCTTTACTTAAGACAAACTGTTATTCAAGCTCTAATCAGACATATATCTCAAATGCATATTCTGATAATATAGGACTGGAAACTACGTAGATGCACGGACTTGTTAACTCTGAGCAGCAATGAAAATCATTGTTATAAATTATCTATGCTTAATTCGACAAGGTACTTTCATAGGGACAAAAACTTCTGTCGTGCACTAATCTTGTTGCTCTGCTGGGCCTCATCAAATGTCCAGAACAGCTTGATGGCACTGAAAATAAGCAAAGCTTTTAATAATTCTTCCTACAAAAATGATCACATGGAAATTTAAGGAGTATACAGGACATTGGAAGAGAATTTCCACATCAGCATGTAGATTTCAAGGAAGAAACAAGGCTATTAAATAGCACATCAGAAGAAGTGTGAGATGAGAAGTTAAAGTTTGATCACATAATCATCCTTGAAAAGTAAGATATAAATGTATAAAGGTTAGATGGAAAAGTAATGTAGAGGTGAATGGGAAGAGAAAGGTTAAATCAAAAGAGAATATGTTGAAACTAATTTAGTCTTTAAGATAGTGAAAGGGCCTGCCATGTGTAGATAGGGAGGAAAAAATGGGGAACAAAGTGAAAAATAGTTCATCAGTAGATCACAGGGTAGGAAGCCAGCTGCTAAAACAAAAGCAATAAGTTTATCCAGGGAGGACATGGTAACAGATATATTTAAAGAAGAAAATTAGGAAAAAGAATGGGTTAGAGGTTTGACATTTGATCCAGGGGAAGTGATGTAGAAAATGTCAATGAGAAATTACTTTGGGTTTGGATGCCTGTCTGCTGGTCTCCTTTCTGGGGGGCAGACATAGAAAATTTCACTATCTACAGACAGAGGACTAGCTAAGGAAGTCTCTTAACTAAGATTGTGCTTCATAGATGGACGTAAGAAGATCCATCTTGTCTCACCACATAAAAAGCCACTGTGCAGGCAAGGCAGAGTGCAGTGTGTAACTCGGGCAGTGCCTGCACAGCCCAGCCAGCCTCAGTGCAGTGTGAGCCAGAGCCTGGGGACAGCAGTGAATTGTTGCTGCCCAAGGGCCGGTTGCTACACACAAAGCCCTCCTTACACTCTGGGAGCAAAAGAGAACTTGGAGGCAAGGATCTGTTGTTAGTACAGTTAATGTTTTATCAGCCTAACAATTCATATTAACTCATGCAAAAAAAAGCTTTTTTAGTAATATAATTAAAATTATTATCTCAGAAAACTTCCTATTGTCTGCCCTTTTCTTTCTTTGAACTTTTCAGTGTTCCTCTGGATTCTGAGCTGGTACTGTAGTAGAGAGTCTCACAGTGGGTATCAGCATGCCAAGTCCTACTCTAGGTAAAGTGTGATGCTCATGGTGAAGTTTTCTTCCTCAGCTTTGGGTCTGCCTGGGGCTCCATTTGTTTGTCTTCTCATCACAGTCTGCTTCTGTTGCATTAGTCTGCAGCTAAAGATCAAAAGCTGCACAGCTTCCTCTCTCACTCTCAGTTAACCCAAAGGGCCACTGCTTGCTGTGCAGGGATTCCTCGGTCTGTTGGCCCTTCCCTTGTCCATGAATTCCCTGAGCTGAGTTCCACCAGGCAGGCCTCAGTCCAGTTAACCAGGACGGAACCAGCTCAGCCCCAGGCACACCCAGAGAGTCCTGAGAGCTTGTTCTGTGGGGTTGGCACAAGGCCTGTTTCTGGGCTGTATCGGGGAAAACAACTGAGAAATGTTAGTCAGGATTTTGTGGTCTGATTTCCAAAACATGACAAATGAATGAGTAAATAATAAATGAACAGTAATTAAAAGGCAATTCTGTGAAAACTGGAAAAAAAAAAAAAGGACGGCATTGTGCTGTACATTGTTGCTCACTGCATTTCCTGTAATGGATTGAATAATCTAGAGGCAAGCAGAATACTATTAATATGCTGCTAAGCATCTAACGATAGCAAAGATGCTTAATAGCCAGCAGAAGGCACAGGTTTCCTTCCCAATACAGGTGTAGGTTTGTATCTTGGGTTTCACAAAACTTGTAGTACTTCAGCTACCTTAGAAACTTGAGCCCTTTTCAATGTGGACTGCTGTGGAGTCACAAAGATTTAGTGTTAATAAAGATACATCAATCAAATGGTTGAAAATGAGAAAATTACCCTGGGTTAGTCATAACAATTTCCATATAATGCTCCTTTAAAAATTATCTGGATTTGTGAAGTATTTTTTCTGCATAGATCAAAGAGTTTGGTAGTAATCCTTCTAACACTCCCAATAGGAAATGTCTAGTGAAAAGGGAGACTCCTAACTGAGTGCAGTGAAAGAAAAGAAAAACTACATGTGAAAAGAACAGTATGATACTTATTGCTGCAATTGCAACCAAAAAAAAATGAGAGAGGAGGAGGAATTGTAACCTTTTGATATAAATATTTGAAAGGTGTTTTAGTATTGGAAAAGAAGACTAGCCCCAGAAGGAGAAAAATTACTTCATCAGAGGTTCAAGGTGCTTATAAAATGGAAGCACTGTAATAATATTTTGCATCTGACAGTAATTTCAGTACTACTCACAATAATATTCTGGAACCAAACTTGATAAATTGAAGCAAAGAGCTAATGGCATGTGTTGTATTTAGAGATTTTATTATTCATTCTTCAAGGCCTATTGCTTTTACAGGAACACTTCCTTCATGTCAGAGTTCTCTCATAAAATTATCTGAGAACAGTCTGCAGTGAGTTATATTTGCATCTTCTAAAAGATTTTTCCCTGTTAATGCTGGGATAATTGTCTAGCAGCATGTGGGTCATTTTATCCACATCTGTGAACTGAACATCAGTACAATCAAATACTTGCAGTTACTGAAGCATAAAGTACCAAACCCCAATTCTGTTATGTTCAATGTATGTTGACATTCAGATATCCATTGATCGAAGCATTGCAAGGCCATTTCTGACTGGACATGCTGGGCTGATCACTGAAAATGTCCAATGGAGTTACTGAACTGAAAAGGGGGGAAAGAGCGTAATACACCCTGCACATATTTCAAGAAACAAGATAATAAAACAAATGAAAAAGTTGACACAGTTTATAAAACAAGAGAAGTTCATCCACCCACTTTTCAATCTTTTCTAGTTATAAATGAAGCAAATAATATCTATTTCTTCTAAATTCCAGAGAGAAAACTTTATCTTCATACCACCAGAAAGTCTGTAGACTTCAAACAGCAAAATTCTGCATGTTGTGAGAATAGTATGCACAAATGTCTTTCTCTAAAACTCTTTGCCTGTTCAATTAGCAATACTTTCTGTATTAATTGGCATGGTCACTGATTGTTTGGAGACTTTTTTATCCTGAGGGCACAACTAAGTGCATGCTTCTGTCATTCTGTTCAACATAATTTCTTTTCAGTATATGCTATAAAACCTAAAATGGTAGATATTGTTTGTTTTGGTTGAGATTTAAGCACTGCAGTGGTCTTTAGAAATTTTTACTTCGGAAATATTGAGGAGAAGAACTTCAGGAAATATACTTTAAAACTGTTCCATGTTCAGAAATGTAATAATTAAACTTGGTAATTAAGCAGTAGGAGAAGAAGATAATCTAGAAATTTCTGCATAAAGAATAAATCTGAAGAGTCTGTCTTTGGTGAAGTAAAATAGAGTATTTTAAGAACAATGAACTAATAACACAGAAGCGGAACAAACAGCAAACAGTATTTGTCTATGCTGACTGTCATTCAACACTCGCAATTAATTAATGATAAATAGCACAGGATATACAAAGAAAAGTTTACAGCAAGAAGTATTACAATATTGCAAGAAAATACAAGGACATACAGACATGCAAGGTCATGTCTGCTGTTATCGTAGCATTCAAGGATAGTTTGGGTTGATGGTGTGGTCCCATCTCCTCCAAGGTTATGAACAACAGCTTGATATGTGATAGTAAATTGAAATCCATTCTTCTACGTGATGTAAAGTAATGAGAGTAAGGAAGTCCACAGAGCAGCTCGTCAGAGAACAGGAGGGACAGCAAGTAACTTTTGCCCAGCAATATTCCCTCTTTTCTAAGGACAGTTGACATCGGGGGTCTTACTCAAAGCTCATCACAACCAGTGAGAGCCCTTATGTTGTCTCTAAGTGTCTGCCTAAGCACTTGCTAAATCAAAGTTTACAGCAGAGCCAGCTTTAGTCTTACTGCAATTTCAGTGGCAGTTAGGAGAGGCTCAGCATTGCAAACACTAGACCCCAAGGCAGTGGTAATAACATACTAATGAATATATCTGTGTGTTTATGCTTATTGCACCTTTTCTAAAAAGAATAGATTTTTAAACTACTGAAACCCAAATAAAATACTGGAACTATAAGAGAATTTCCATGTCCTGTTTAACACATGCATAATGCATTAATTGAAAAACTGGTCTGTTTCCTTGGAAGTATAAATAGGACTCTTAAAGGCTTGATTTTGAGCATGTTTTGGGGACAAAAGGTGCAGTGGCCAGATAGCCTTGAATTCTCACTGCTGTATAGCCTTGAATTCTCACTGCTATGTAAGAGTCCTGTTAAAAAAAGAGTCCCATGGGCATTGCTGAGTGGGCACGGGTAGTTAGGCCCTGGCAAACAGCATGTTATCCCAGGTGAGTGAGGAACATGAGCACAATTTTGGAGGTTGTTCTCACAACTCTCATTGTCTCAGATATTCATATTAAATCAGGTACTGCATTTTGTCTTCTGGTCACCTTTCCACCAATTTACCAATGGATGAAAGGGAAGGAGTGCCTGCTTGGTGCAGGACATGGTGCTCTTAATCTCTGATGTGGAATGCGTTAGGAAAATTCTGGTTTCTCAGGACTGAAAAGAGTTTTGCCTTTCTCACAGCAGCATGTTGAGCAGCACAGAGGCCAGGCAGGTGCCGTTACCTGTGCAGCTCTGTCATGATGCTCATATTTAGTGTGACTGGTTTTGTTCAGAGGTCATGCAGCCATCATCAGTCAATAATGTAAAGAAGGCTAAAAGATAGTATCAAATGCCACTTAGCAAAGAAAGCAAAGCCACAAATGAGCCAGTGTGTCTTGAGCTTTGCAAGAAGGAGCAGAGGCCTCAAGACTAGCCAGTTCTGGATCTGCACTAAGCTTCTGTGACATAGCTGAACTGAGGGACCATGTTATAGGCTTGTGGTGACATCTGGATGTAGATCCCAGCTGGAAAGCTTTATTTGTGGATAAGTAAAAGTCAACATCTATCATTCAAATTGACATACCTCTGTCTGTTCTCAAGCAGTCAGTAAGTATTTAATCAAGAAAAAAACAAGCAGTAAATATTTTCACTAGTTTAACGAATTGTGTTTTCTCCACTTTCATGCTTACAATATGATAATAAGGTGCAGAACTGTAATGTTGGAGAGACCTCTAAGAGCTTATCTAGTGCCTCTTATAATAGCTGCTTCTTTTGTCTTCCCTGACACATATTTTTCTAATGCAGTAGAGCTCACCACTGACATAGGGTCACCACAGCCTCCCCAGGTTCCCTCTTCCAGGACTGTCCTTACCATCAGGCAATTACACCAAGGTCTCCTCTGGATTTTCTTTGCTCCAATTTAGTTCTTTACCTACCCACTGCCTGAGTGCAATATTGACTGCTCTCCTGATTGCAGAAGTCTGTTTTGCAAGCAAAAACTGTTGTTGTATCCCTTGTTTTTTTCTTCTTTAAACTAAATACTGACAAATAATTTGTTCTTCTGCATAAGTCATGTTTTCTGGACCTCTGACTATTCTCATTGTGATTGACTAGTTCCTCTCCAGTCAACCTCTCCCTCCCCCCCTTTCCTTCTTTCCCCTTTCTCTCCCTTTGCAAGTTGCTGGTTTTCAATTTTAGTTGGCAATGAAGCATCCAAGCATTGAAACAGAAAGAATCACTATGCATCTCTGGGAAGATCTCTTCTGTTTATACCCATGTGGAGGGTGTTTTTCCATGGCATTGGTGATTTAGATTTCAGTTGTGGTCCTTCTGACTCTTCCAGCTTATTCTGGAGAAACATGAAGCAAATTCCCTGTCTTGTATCTGTGCTTTGCATTCATCCCGACTCAGCAATGTGTAGGATTGGCATCTTATTTTATGTTTCTCTGAAGCTGAATTTGTAGTAAACTTTTAAATCAGTTAAGTTATAGGATTTGTGCATGTGACAGCTAACACAGTGCATGTGTGAAAGAAATTTATCAAAGCACTGAGCCTTTCTGAGTATCAGAGTTAAAATCACATTGTGCTGGGGCTCAATGCACAAAAGCAAGTCCTCAGTTTGAGAGGCCTGGGAATTGTTAGAGAGATTTTTGCATTTCCTTGTTGCTCCTGTTATTAAAAGTTATTAAAAGTAATTGGAGACTGAAGTCATAATACTTACTGCAGAACTATTGATTTTCTGTTCTTTCTGGGCAACTTCATGAAACAAGGAATTAGAATGAGCTCTTTGAAGTGCAGGCATTTCTCTCCTCTGTCACACCAGTGCTCCAGATGGCCACTGAGCTGGGCTCGTGGAGGTGTGGTGGGACAAGTTTTCAGAGAGTTGTTTTACCCTTCTGTTACTTGTGCTGGACATTGTAAGTGCCACTCACTGTGCTGTCAGACTGGGACTGCCAGGACAGAAAGACAGGCAGGTGCTATTGCTCAGAGCAGAATCATCAAGAGGAAAGACATTTCTTGTCTAATAAAATAGACTGCATTTTAGCTGAAAAAGTGAAATAAAATAAATCAGAAATGTGAATAAGCTAAAAACATAAGTATCTGCATACACATATGCATCTACATATATAGCTATATATGCATATGCATGCATACATGGTGCAATTATATATTTTTATATGCATATGCATACATACCTACATGCATTTATATATTGGAATCCATTGAACTGGCAGCAATCCAGTTTGGATTCTTGTTTGTTCTGCCATGGTTCTGAATGTGGTAACACTCCATACAGAAATTGAATGGCACGAGGCCTTTCTTTTGGTATGAAATTACTTCATTTTGGCTTTGATTTCTTTACCATCTTGTAAAGTTTCCTAAATAGATAAGCAGAGAGCTGTGACAATTTGGCTCTCCCTTGTGTTTATACACCACCTCTCTCTCTCTTGCTGACTGAAAAATCCTCTTACTTTACAGAAGAAAAAAAGAAAATCAGAGGCTAAAGAGAGATAAGGCAGATAAAAGGTGGTAGGGAAAAGAAAGATTGCTTGGAAGCTAGATGCAGGATTCAAAAAGAAAATGAACACTTCTTTAACAAATGTTTGAAGGAATGCTCAGTTTTATCAGTGAGAATTTCCTAGACATCAGCTTATTCCCTTACACATCTAGAGCTACATGGCCAAACCTTTTAATTTGTTTCAGGTTTGGTCTGAACCCATTATGTCTCTTCACATTTGAATCCTAGCAATTAGTTGCATCTGTAGTAACAAAAGCTTCTGTGAATCTTGAAGTGCAGTGACCAAAGTAGCTAGGACAGTAATTGTCCATGAGACAATAGTTAAGCAGTGTTCCATATATCAATTACCAGTTAAGCATCATTCAGGTTACCATATATTTAGTTTTTATGTATTCCAATGCATTTTGCATGTTTCTCTCATTGCAAAGTTAATGCTTTAACTGTTAGATTTTGCCACTTGAGTGGGCAGGAAGTGTACAGAAAAATGCGTATCCTATATTCCATCTTTATCCTGCATTGTAGCACAGAGGAGAACATACTGTCTCCTTCAAGAGACTTGCTCTTTTACTGTCACCTGTCTCAGATGCTTCAGTGCTGCAGAGATTTGTTCGGTCTAGTGAAACTCCTCAGATGTCAGAAACACCCCATAATTTATTGTGCAGGTATTTGTGTCATCTTCTCCATGGACACCCCCTTGTCACGGGGGAGAAGCTGCATGCCCATATGAGGTTGGGGCTATGCTGGCTGGTTTGTGCCTCTGGTAGGGTCTCCCATGCCAGTCAGGGCTCAACTGAAGGGTCAGACAAAGTGTGTCCACGGGCAGGATGGGCTGGCCAGCCTCCTGGCAACCATCCTAGGAGAAGGACAACTCTAACTCCAAACCCGGGCAGATGGAGCTCGCTTAGCCCTGTAAGGCCATCCATCTATGAGAAGGATACTCTGACTAAACCTACGTCCTGAGGACTTCGCTGTCACCGTCCAAGCTTGCTTGGCCCTGGCAGATGAACCTCAGGAGTAAAGGGTGGGGCCAGTTCCACCCACGCTGTCCCTCACCTAAAAAACCCCCTGCGCAGGCTCGAAGGAAACACCACCTTTGCCAAGCCCTGCAGCGCCAGGCGAGGGGTGGAAGGGCAGGTGAGAAGGTGCCCTGGGAGCCGCAGTCCCAACCCTGCAGGCAGGCAGGGCAGGACATTGGGCGCTCGAGACTGACCCGGAGATGACAGTCTC
>VXBX01008214.1:8699-23118 GCA_013400415.1 Scytalopus superciliaris
AAAGGGAAGGGGAAACGAAAAAGAATGGTTTTAATTCTGTTAAAACATTCTATACGCACAGAAATTATCAGGATAATTTACTTGAAAACATTTCCATATAACAGGGTGTGAAGTAGTTAATAAAACCAAACCAAACTAAAACCCAGAAACACCTCCCCCCCTCACTCCCACGGGCACAGGCAAAAAAAATAAAATAAAATAAACACAAGATGCAGGACAGAACTGGAAATGTTTAGCCCACTGTCTCCCAACCTCTGTTGAGCCTGCATTTAATCTTCAGAGCAAGTATGCATTTACAGCATATGAAAACTAGAAGTTTATAATGTGATGCTTTTGCAGCTATGTTGTTTGATATTTGTTTTAAGTTCTACAATACATTTTAGTTATTTCAGTGAAAACTGGGCACAATTGAAGATTTGAGAATCTGGGCACTAATGCTCCCTTCTCCCTCCCCTCTACCCCCACCTTTTTTGTTTTTCTTTCTTTTGGGGACATGCACCTAAAATTAAATGCTTTTTCTGTCATACAAGTTCCTGAAGAGGCCATCAGACCGCAAATTTAATACATGTCAGCTCTTCACAGATAATCAGATAATGGAACAAGCAAACTGAGCATATGCCCTTGCAAGGAATGCAAACCAAATGTGTGCAGAGGAGTTTTCACATGTCAGACCCAAGACATGTGTCTGTCGGTCTGTCTGTCTGTCTGTCCGTGTGGGTGTTTGTGTGTGTGTCTGTGAGAGAGAGAGAGAGAGAGAGAGAGAGAGAGAGAGAGAGAAGGAGAGAGAAGAGAAATAGGCCAAAGAGGGTTGGTCTACTCTTTCCCTTCACGGCCTAAATTTTTATGATCAGGTAATTCAGTGATTCAGTTTCTGCTCTATATTTGGTAGAAGAGCACCTCAGTTTTATTTGTTACTCTTTCCCCCCAGTTTACTAGTTTCCAATGCAAATTTCCTTGGATAAATGCTTGGGAAATTCATTGCATGTAGAGTAAATAGTATGGCCAAATATCCAGGCTTGTTTTTCCTCTTAGTTTAATTGCACTCCAGGATTTGAATTTATCTTTATCTTGCTGGTGCTACTATAGTTAAATATGAGGGTAAAGAAAAGGATTTCATTGTACTATTAACTGTGTATGGCTTCAAAAGTGTATTAAGCCAAACTTAATTTACCTCTACCAACAGAATTTGAAGTAAATGGTACTCTTCTTGACAAACTCAGAAAACACTGATTTCTTTCAGATTTTTGTTGTTCAATGCCAAAGGCATCTTCTTACAACTGAATTCATTTAGAAACATGTAAAATGCAAGCCATTGCTTTCAGAGTGTTTAGCATATCTAAAGATGAGATCAGGCACAACTCACTCATATACTTGAGCTTCACCAGAATAGCTCCTCTGTGTAATATTCAACATCAGTATTATTATTTTATTTGTGTCATAATTGGAAACCTTTGAATGAATAACTTGTAACTTGTTCACTTACCTGACACAAAGAGAGTCCAGTGTGAGCAAAGGCAAAATTACTACAGACATTATAATTTTTATTTGCTTGGATAAAAGTGTCTCATGTAGTTATGCTAACATGAGTTGTGAAAGTGAATATGTTTTCCTTGGGTTCAGTTTATTAAATTTTACTCACCATAGTAATATCCTTTTGGAAGTTAGAAGACCATACCATACTCTTAATCACTGTGTCACCTCACATTAAACTAGATAAGATGTTTAAGGGGATGTGTTGATTTTGGAATTGCATTTTTGGAGGTATTGGATGAGATCACAATTATTTTGCAATGGATTTTGTAAATTACTCCATCCAAAACATTTTAGACCAAATCCCAGTAGATTGTCATGAATAATGCACCTCATAGATCTTGTAGCTCTACAAAGGAATAGGATAGGATAGGATAGGATAGGATAGGATGTGATACGACAGTATTGAGATTAATGGAATTTTCCTTAGATATCATGATGGTCTACAGTGATAATTGTCCTAAGATGACAAAAAAATAGGAGTTGCAGGGGCTACAGTGTCTCCACATGAGAGGGAAGAGACATTTTTCTAAAACTAACTCTGCTATTCAGAGGTTCTTTGTTAATTTTTTTCTCCATTATGTGCTTTTAGCCTGTTTGTTTCTGTGAGCTGATCCCCCTTACTTGTTTGAAAGTAATTTTAGTTAGGATTTTTATTTTAGTTTACATATAATTTATTCAGTCATGAGAGGAGTGGGCTTTTTTTCTACTGTATTATTCTGACTGACCCCTTGTAACATTTGGGATATCCAGGAAAAAATAATAAACGAGGATGAATACTGAAGTCGGAATGCTGAACGTCAGAGGTTTGATTGAAACAGTTTAATTCCCTTGCAGGGCATTACTGAAGTTGTTAAAGAAACCTGGGTGGAGAAAGTCATTCCAATGAAACATGTATATGATTCTGAGTTGAGCAGACTTGTAAGTAAAAAGGAGAATGACAAAAAGAAAATTAAACCAAACAACCACCCCCAAAGCAATTGCAGTAAGGAGAAGCACAGGCACAAGTCCAGAAAATTTTTAGTATATAAAAGGGAGGACAGCCTTCTGGACCATCGGAATCAATCTCCTTGTAGATAAAACCTTGATACATATAATCTACTTAATTAGTGCTATCCATTACCTTGCTATACTAACAGCATGCTGTCTCAGGTTTCTACATGCCATTTTTATATGCTTTTTATATGCCATTTCCTTTTATTCTGAATCTTATAGTATGTAGTCAATAAGAGGAACACGGATTCTCTGAAGGCAGTGTGTTGACAGAAAATTTTTTAAGAAACATGAAATCAAAGGAACTCAATGTAACTTAAATACCAAATTTATATTAACCCATACAGCTCTCTTTTAATAATTAATTGCCATTGTTTAACCTGCCTTAATGTGAGAATGAGAATGGTTTGGTGCATAGAAATTTAATGCCAAATTGAAAGAAGTGAAGATAAGATCTGTAGGTATGAGAAAAACTCACTTCAAAAATAGTTGAGATACTAAGTTTGTCTGTAAAACACAATTCTGATAAATAAGATTAGTGAGTTAATATTCCAGACTTAAAATACGAAAGAACTTTAATAACAAGTTCAATTCTCACTTAATTTCTTGAATGTGTATATATATATAATCTTTAACATACACTGCCACAATCTTTGCAATTGAGATTTTTTTTAACTTATCTGATTATCTGTAAATGTGCCTGCTCTCCAATAAATATATTGAACAAATTTAAGTTCAGTTAGAAACACATTTTAGAATTATTGTTGGGTGTGGTTTGGCTAATGAACTGCAAACTTAGTTATTCACGACGTTCCAAGAAACACATTCAGTCAATGACTCAAGTTGCTTTTAGTTTGTCACAATGCAATTTCCTATATTCCCTGTGTGTGATGAGAAGTTATATTTGCTTCTAGGAAAACTGAATGCACAGTTTCCTTCAGGATTTTTAACCTTAAGAAAAAACTTTTTATACTTCTGCTTTTTCATCCACAAGCATCCACAAGTGTAACTCTGCTAAAAAGTCCTGCATATTTAAGCAGCTACGGCAAAGCCAGGTGTTAAAATTGGAGGTATTTCTACAAGGCTGACTTCAGCTTAGGGTCTAAGTATTGTTTTTCCAGGTTGCAAAACCAAATTGTTCAGTCCTGCATTTCTTGAGAATATGAATTTCAATATATAAAGCATTTCTTAAAATAAATAGAAATGTAGTTCATAAAAATAATATGGGATATTTTCTTTCACATGTGAGATTTGAAACAAATGAACCCTGCCATGTGTCACAGCTTTGGTTACTCTGTAATATCATGTACCAATTAATACGGGCATAAAAATTTACATGGGTGTGTGGTTTTCTGGTTTTTATCTACAAGGGGCTTTTTTAATCACCTGCAGTGCTGGATTATGCTTCTCCTCTCACCACAAAAAAAAAAAAGAAAAGAGAGAGGCAGTCTTCTGATAAAAATTATATAGCAAAAAACCTAGGAGTTAGGAGATCTGCTGGTACCGTCCCTTTGAAGTCATCTCTTCTAAACACTGTGACAGCATTTTGTGGTTCCACACCATCAGACAGCAAGACATGAAGAAAGGCAAATCTGGCTGTGCCTTCAATTCAAGCAGCATGGAGAGAATCCAACAGTTGTTTGGCAACTTGATGTATATTACAGGGCCCTAAAAATGCATCCCCTCACTCTGAGTTAAGGGAAACTTTAGTCTTCCCATCATGATGGCCCAGGCTGTGTGCCACCCCTCCAGGGCCAGCAGGGTCCCATGGGGATGGGATAGTGGACTGCAGGTACTGGTACCCTGTGTGACCTGAATCCTGGCACACGGAAAACTGCAAATGTGCTGAGTCCCAGCTGGCATTATATCACTGATGCTTGCTGGCCTGCACTGTCCACAGTGCTGCTCAGTTGGCAATTCCTGTTCACCTCTGAACAACTGATGCCTTTCAAAAAGAAATTACTCCTCTATCAAAAGTGAAAAATTATTTTCAGAGCTTTAGAATAAATCAAATGTTATTTTCTAGACAGTATTAGGAGAAATTAGTTAGTTCAACAATGAAACCAAAGCTGGAGTCTTTGGAAATCCACCACTGAGCTATTGTTGCTTTTCTTTTTTCTTTTTTTTTTTTTTTTTTAATTTTGCTTGGTATCATAACAGCAAGTATCATACTTTAGTTTGTGGGTTTTTTTCCCAGAAAAGCTTTGCAAAACCTCTAACGCAAGCTCTTCTGTCAGTTTGGCAGTTATCTTCTTTAAAAACGAATCAGCTTTTGATTTATTTAATATTAATCTAAACCTGTGTTGTAGCCAGAAATTGTGTAAACCTTCAATGAATTTCTTCATGATATATGCTCAGACACATTTTGTGATCACTTCAGACTAAATATTAATGTTTTAAATAATATCAAGGTATAAAACAGTTGAAAACCAAACACAAGGAAAGCACTGACAAGGATTTGCTAAGACAGCAGTGTGTTAAATAAATAAAGAGTAAAGTGTGTGAGAGAAGAATTATGTGCCACAATATCAGCTGGGAAAGAAGGGAAGATTAATTCAGTGCTGATATAAGTGGAGGACAAGAACTGATGATATATATGCAATGACAAATATGAGAATGCACCTAGTCTTCCCCAGTTGACTGACTCTCCAGTGAATTTGGGGGGTTGTGGGAGGAGACTGCCTCTATTATTCTTGTGATCACACAGTGAACTAAAACTACTAGCCAGATAGAAAATGTCACATTTTCTTTTGTGCTTGCCAAGTCAGTTTTCTGCTCTTCTGGGGAGCTGAGTCAAATTATTATGTGATCACGTAAGTGCTGCAGAAAAGGTAAAGTAAAGTGGGCAGGTAGGAGAGAAGGAGAGAGGTCATGCATCTCTCAGTGGAGAAGGCTGCTAACTTAGCCAAGTCATCCTATGGAAATATACCCTCAGGGATTTGCTTGCAAAACCTCTTCCCAGAAGAGGCAACTTCTTCTGACATGCCTAGACCAAGGAAGAACATGATTTGCACAAATATTTGTGGGTTTGAATTGTAAAAGTAACAGAATTTAACATTTTGCAACTTTTTTTTCGATAGTGGTAAAATAGTCTTCTGAAGAAACCAGGGGCAAAACCCAACAAGCTACTGTACAGTTTCCTATGAGCATTTTTGTCCTTTATGTGGAACACGGAAGTGTGTATTATGTTTGTATTTGTTGCCAACTGCCACAAATTAAAATCACTTCTGTTAATTTTAAAGACTTAACAAATATAATCACTTATTTTACACATCAGTATAGTACTTACTAGGAGCTGGGCAAGGTGATTCAGAATATTTTAATAACAGGTTCTCACCTGAAGCAAGAACCTACAGGATAACTGGATGTATGCACTGCTCTCCAAAGAGACATCTACTTCCACAATTTACAAATCCTAAAGCTCTTTCTGGACCAGTTTTACTTAAGGTAATCTCAGGTTAGTTTTAGCTAGTCAAACAATTTGCATTTAACAAAAAACCCACTCAAATCCAACAATGACCGACTGGAGCACAGACCTGGGTCAGAGAGATGAGAGGGCTTCTGCTGACTGCTGTGAACAGAGGCCAAGCTGCTAGAGGGACTAAGGCAAAACCCCCATTGTTGGAAAAGTGGAATCATGNTTTAAAATATTTCATAGAACAAGGACAATCAATTTTTTTCTAATTGTAGACCATTATTTTTCAATGTTGTATTGCAGTAATGCTTGTCCTGTGACAGTAGTTCTTCCATTTTAATAAAACAACCCTTCATTTATGTCTTAGCTTCTTTTTTTGTAAATTTGTAATTATTGAAATAGAATTTAAAGGAACCCCTTTTTCCAATCTGTTTTGTGAAACAACATCTACTAAAATAATATCTATTTCTTGCAGGCTTTAAAAAATGGTAGCCATTCTTAAAAAAAATTATAAGAAGAAAGAGCTTGTTAATTTCTATCATAATTTGTAATCTTGGTAATTTCTTAAGAGCTGCACAGCCTTAATACCTGCAAATACCCCACAAATTGGGGTTTCTCAGAAACTCAGAAATGCATGTCTTCGTAACAAAAAGTGAACATGCAAGTTTCATATACAACTATTGAAAAAACTTAGCTCTATATTTGGTATCTTATTCCTCTTCCCCAGTTCTTTTTTTCCCCCAGGTACCTTTTTCTGCTTGCAGTGTTGTCAGTAAATAAAACTGCCATGCATTACGGAATATTATCTCCTCATAAGCCAACAAAACAATCAGATCCTGGACTCTGACTAAAATGTAGGATGATCTCTCTGGGACTGTTCTTTTCAGACCATGGAATACACACCTTTGAAACGACAGATCTGCTTTGCAGTTTATCATTGAGAAAACAATTCACGACCCATCTCCAGGAGTGTCTTCACTGATGCATCTGAATTATTTTTACCTGAATTTTAGCTGTAATACATTGCAGTTTTTTAAAACTTTTAGACTTTTCTAAAAGTTTTTCTGAAAATGCTGTGGATGGTCGCTGGAATGTGGAGGAATGGTAACAGTTTTTTGCAAAATAAGAAGTGTGACTATTGTCCAAAATGTGCAGACTCAGAGCTCTGTGAAGAGATTTTAAACAAGTGAGTTTTATATGTAAACCACCTTACCTATGCTTGCTGTTTAATTCCATTTTTTATGCAAACAAGCATTAATATTTATGCCCTTGACTATTCTGCAAGCCAAGTGAAGGACTATGTGCTCTATATTCAGTCATCTTGCAGAATCCCAAACCAGCAGATCCACACCGATCAAAGCAATGCCATTTCAGATCAGACCTAGATTCAGAAAATGCACTTTAACTCAAGAATTACATCTGAACTAATGATCTCCAAGTTTCAACAGGGCTCCAGAACTGTAACATCTCTGCATCATGTCTGGACTTAACCTAGATTACACCTGACAGCTCAGTGCTTCTGCTTTATATTCCCATGTACTTTCCAGGTTAGGATCAACTTGTCTACGTTTCATAAGTCTTCCTCTGTTCTAGGTTAGAGGACTGTTTCTGTTCAGCTAAGCTTAACCTCTTTAATCGTTTTTTCCATCCCTTGCCTATGTACTTCTTTTAATGACCATCTGAGTGGTAAATAACCCACCAAAATAAATACGCACTCAGAAGCAGGCATCATAATCCCCTGAACTGTCATCACACAAATTCATCATTGTCATCACAATGCCTTCCCACTTATAAAATTCATTCACATTTATTGGTAAAAAGCCCTCAACTTTTAAGGACCCACACCTTTCTCAATGAGGGAAAGTGGTGCAGGGGTCAGTCAGAAATTGCCACAAAATACCACATAACAAAATGTTATTTTGAAAAAGAGCATCATGTTGGGCTCCTAAGGCAACAGCATTGCTTGTGGTTATTGGTACCTACAGACTTGCCTGTTGTGACTATACAGGGAAGGCAATTCTTAATAAGCTGAAGCTCAGTTGCATTTTTTGCACTCAGACTCTCTGTTTAATAACACGAAGAAATGCACTTCTGAATTTATAACGTACAATTTATACTGCTGGGAGCAACACTTTACAATGTACAGCTTTCTTCTGGCACTTCTATTTCATGCTGCAGAATTTTACATTCTCACAATCCACTGGAAGATACAAAACATTCATTTCAGATGCTGAGTTAGTTCAATAACATTGATTGAAGCTAAACTTACTTTTGGCAGCAAATTAAATCAGGCACAAGTTTCCTTTAGAACACTTTTGGCATCAAATTTGATGCAAACCAGTGTCACTCTAAATCCAGCATCTGGGAAACATTTCTGATATCTGACACAGTTTCCTAGAGCTGTAAAGACTTTGAGGTGGCAAAGGGTTTCTCAATATATTAGTATTGCAACCCTGTGATTAAATGCCTTCAAATATTTAATACAAGATAAAGATGTGATAAGACAGCGTTCATCATCTTCCTTTTCCTTTCCCCCCTTGGAGCTAACTGGAACCCAGAATCTCACACTGGTTGCAATTTGAAGTCTAGAGGCAATATGACCCTATTTGTTTGGTCAGACTGTTTTCTTTATGCCTCATACATTTCTGTCACTTACGTGAAAAGTTTTGGCAGATTATGGTGTATTTTATTGTGCTGCACCACTGTAGCTCAGTTGTGATTCAGAGAATATAGCACATTTTCTTGGGGATTATGCATCTACCTGTCAGATAAATGTAGCCAGAAAGCTCAAAATGATTTATGGAACATCATGCTCATAATGAATAGTCCTGCTAGAGTAAAATAGATTAAATTGTGCCCTAAGTTACAAAAAAACCCCAAACTAACAGTTTATCTCTGTGGTCCTCAGTGCTGCCCCAAGTATAATTTAGGATAATTTGGGGCATGCTCCTTTGTACAATTCACTATCTCTGTATGGTTCTCAAGTCACTGTTTACAAATGTTCATTACATTACAATATACTTTAGATAATGGAAAATTACCATATAAATAGCTTCCAGTCCTTATTCACCTTCTTATTTCCTACCCACTTAGGCTTTTTCTTATGACATTTTCATACAATAAATTATATGAAACTTAAATACATTTTATTATTTTAATGTGAACTGATTTTATGAAACTTGGCTAAAATAATAGAAATAGGTAATGAAACAGGCTGGTAAGGACATTCTAACTGAATCATTACTTCATTTCCATCTGAGCACTGCAGCGTTTTGAGATGGAAGTTTAAGAAGCATACAATAGTTTCACATAATTTTGACAATTGTTTTGTTCACTTATGAGGCAAAAGAATTTGACTTGCATGCCAGGATTTTGTCTGCTTACTCTTAATGTGGAAACTGTAGTGGTTTCAGTGAATAAAAAGAGGATTGATAATGCAATTAAATAAAAATGTGGCATAGGTTAATTTTTATTGACAAAAACATAGCAGTATTATTCCCTTTTAATTTCCTTTGAGATGCTACATTTGAATTAGAGTCACACTGCAACCTTCAAAATTTGGAATGCCAAGAAACAGGTAAGAAACAGGTTGATTCCTAGGTAGAGAAACAAGCAAAGATAGTTTCCAGAGAATGCCTGTCTTTTTTCTCCTTACTCCCACCTCCTTCCCTACCTGTGTGTCAAGGTGGCTGCAGCACATACTCTGTCTCAGCTGCAACCCAAGACTGAGCCAAGCTATACCTTTGGGCAGTGGCACAAAGATTGCATTTGCCCCTCTACAGACTTGGGAAACCTCCCATTATTGAGCCCTTTGCCTTATGTCAGATTTGGCTGATGATGGCCACAATTTGCAAAAGAGGCAGATAACAGTTTCATAGGCCTTGTTTCCTCAGGGAACTTGGCAGGGAACCAAAGAAAGAGCATGACATTAAATTAAAATAAAATAACCTGTGAAATGGTAGAATCTGTAGGAGTAAGCTGATTCAGTAGAGCAGACTTTAAACAATAGCTGAAGAACATGAACAGTATGTGTGTTTTCCTCTCAAGGTTTTATTAAAACCCTAAAACTTAGATTCATCTAAACCTACACAGAGCAGTATGATGTGGGCATACCTATGTTCTTCTAAATTACTGCTAGTTGCTTTTTAATTTGTGGTGTTTCAGGCAGAGATTTAACAGATGGTTTGGATTCTACCTAGGGTGTCATGGCTGGCTGCTACATTGAAAACAACCCCAAACCTAAAATAAACACATTTGGATAAAAAAGTTCAAACATAAGGTAAAATTATCTGAACTAATGTCTCTTCTGTTTGGAATTAAGTACCTTTGGTTACAAAGTCTGGACTAGCTAACAGATTCACTGTGACAACAGCTGGATGCCAAACTTTTCTTTCTATGCCTTCTCTCTTATCGCACCAAATTCCCTTCCCTCCTGGCATCTAGCATATCATCTAGTACAGTAAGAGAGTTATTTGGAGCTCTCAATAAGATGACTATCCTCATTTAATTGATTGACAGGCAATGAACTTGGTATTAAATCACAACAGATACAACTACATTGATTTTACTTTTCCCCTGCTAAATATTTAATTCCAGAATTATATGTTTTATTAAGATACAGAATAGTCTCAAAAGCAGTACTCTTCACTGAAATACACCTAGTAATAAATAAGGAAAGGGGGAAAAAAAAGTCTTTCTAGCCCTCAGCATTATTTTGAACCCATTGTATCATTATGAAGTTCACTCTCTATTTTCATAGAAAGATCTGAAATGGTTGACTTCCAACATTCTGGTTCCATTTCCTTGTAAATGGAAGAAGCTGTACTTCGTCCTGGCCTGAAAGCACCAGAACACTGGGGGAAATTGAATTTAGGTGCTGCATTTCAACTTCTTGCCATAAGGAGCAATTGCATTCTACAGATACTTGAATTTTGTGATAACATTACTCCGGAAGACACAGTGATCATACAGAATCCAAAGAAGAAAAAACTGTTAGATTGAAAATATGCTGTGATTAGTGCTCAGTGTCTAAAAAGCTGCAGTCTTATTGCACATTGCCAGCTAAGCTCCTGCATGTTGACTTTAAAAATAAACAACATAACCACTACAAAACTAAAATTGGGGTACAGGAGTTCCCTGCTCCAAAGAATAATGCTATGTCTGGGTAAAACTTTACTTTAACAACTACAGAATTAAAAGTTCATTAGAACTTTTTCCAAAGTGTACTCCTAATCTGACCAAAATGGTCTGCATTGGGATGAATCATTCATCCTTTTTTGCAAGTCTGATGACTGTTACATAGTGAATCAGGTGATTTATTTCTTCAAGAATTTTATCAAAAACCTAATCTGAACCTTCTATACTGAGAGAATTTTGTACATTTTAATTTTGGTGGAATATACCGCTTCATAAAGA
This sequence comes from Scytalopus superciliaris, assembly GCA_013400415.1. Lineage (NCBI taxonomy): Eukaryota > Metazoa > Chordata > Aves > Passeriformes > Rhinocryptidae > Scytalopus > Scytalopus superciliaris. Next base: position 20,053 of record VXBX01008214.1, read on the forward strand.
ACATACCAAAATGGATGTTCTGGATATTTTTTTTTTAAATAAGAAAGCAAAATTTCATCTACTGTAAAAATGGTAGTGACAAACTGCAAAGAAGTTTTTGATAGTACCCATCTCAAACAGGAGACTGCTTGACGGACTCTCCATTTTCTATTTACATTTTCAAAATGGCTATGCAGTTTTTAACAAGAAGAGGAATATTAAGCAAGTTTGCTACATTGTTTAAGCTGTCTTAAAATGCAGTACAGCAGTTGAAATCCAGGAAGCAAGAGAGCATCTTGTAATGAGATAACGTTGCACAAATCATCAGAAGATACTCTATGGATCACGCCTTTGAGATGACATTTGAAAAACAGTACACTCTTCTTAAAAAAGACACGACTTCATGCTCTCACACCATAACAACTGTCTCTGCCTCTTGTCTTCTTACAGTGGTAGTACGAAGTATCTTGGCTGCAGACTGAGATGACAGATTTTATTATAGCTCTATTGTACACTTACTGCAAAGTCACCAATACATTATGCTTTCAATTTTGTCCTCTGTAGAGGCAAATGATATTTCAGTTCTATTAATAACCGGTTAGTGAAATTAAGGGCTCAAATCCAAAGAAAATATAACCATTGTTATTATACCAAAAGATTTACGTAGAAACATAATGGGTTTTTAGAATGAAATATACACTTTTTAACAAAAGGATGATGATGTCCTAGGTTCATGCAGTAGGGCTTTTAAAAAATACCTTGCAACTGCATGCTGTATAATTTCATTATTAATGTCAGTGTCAGACTGCTTAAAAACACTTTGTTAAAAAAGAAAAGGAAAAAACCCAAAAATCATCCTTTAAAGAATCTGTAAGGCACACATTTGTCTGAGACAAGGGATGCATGAGACTTTTAGAGCTCTCTGTTAATAGTTATCTGCAACTTGCAAGTAGTCAATACAAATCCTTGTCTGAATCGGTCTTTTCTCACCTCCTCTATTCAGTATAGGAGCAAGATGTTTTAGTATCTGCTGTCATCAAAATATCACTAACATTAATTTCAATGAAGACATTTTGATTAAAGACTTTGGCTTCTGTAGCCAGAAAAAAACCCCTGTCTGATATTTATGCATTCTTGAAAAAAACTTAACAAATAACCCAGGACTCAAATCTTATTAGTTTTAAAATATTTCTTACCCAACATGACCTGGAAAATTAAAAGGATCTTCATTACAAATAAGTTATTAGATAGAATCAAAGACAATGGAGGAAAACAATTATTATCTTGGTGGGGAATTTGTAAATATGCTAAAAGAGTAAATATGCTAATAGAGTAAATTTGTAAAATAATTGATAGCAACTGTTGTGTGCTTTTGTCAAAACCTACACCAGAAAAGAATCTTGGTATGTTAGTCCGCATTTCAAGATGACTGAATAAAATGCATCTTGATAATTAGTCTCTAAATATTTTCATGTGTCATGAATTTATTTTGATGGTAGACTCACAAGCTCTGAAACAGTAAGACATGTTCTCATTTTTGTAAAGGATCTGTTGCTCAACAAACCAGCATACAGCATTCTGTCAATTTTAAACCATTACCCATAAACCCAAATGTATATGGTTCCTTGCAGATGATACATAAAGAGTGATGAACTACTTAGTGGTACTATATTGCTGAAAGGTTTTTGTGTGCTTTTGGAACAGCTGAACTTAAGTTACTTTTACAACTGTGATAAAATATTGAGCACTTTAAAAAGAATATAATAAAGTAAGATTCAATGGTATAAATACAACTGAGTTAAAGCCAAACGATTTTTTCTTTGGTCCAGTATTTCCTTATTCTCTCTTTATATCTAGGTACCCAAGATGCAGAGTTTATCTTATTTAAGCTTCTGTAATTAAGACAGATGGAGTCAGTACTTCCTGAATACCTATCTCTGTTGTTGTAGGATGGTTTAAAATGCTCTTGGGTTTTTTTAGGTTGGATGTGGGTTGGTTTTTTTTGGTTTTTTTTGTTTTTTTGGTTTTTTTGGGGGGAGGGGGCGGTTCATTTATTTGTTTGTTTTTGCTTTATTTTGCTTTATTTTGGTGGTGGTTGTTGCTCTTGTTTTGCAGGTTAAGAAAGTAGTAGTGATCATTACAACTGTCCTAAAAAAACAGTGATGCTGATTGCTATACTGCTGATAATCCACTCTCATTTGACATGTAAAAATACAGTTTTAGAGTTATATTACAAGAATAGCAAATCACAAAAGTAATAAAATCTGACATCTAGCTGTAATTGTCAGAAAGCTGGATATGAGAAAGCAATTAGTACTAATTTACTTCCAAGTAATAACTGCACAGCCATCTTCATAAATAAAATTCAATATATTTTGCTTTATGTATATATGCAGCCCTACTGGGTTTAAACCAACAGTCTAATTCCTATATGGTACATGTAGTGTGAAATCAGATGTATAATAATAGTCAGGTCAATATATTTAGGTCAAATACTGAAAGAAATTGAGAAAACACTAATAACATAGGAAAAGAACTCAAAACTGTAAATACACATTGAGGTCTCAAAGAACTTTGAGAAATAAATGTGTTGGTGCTATTAGATTTTTTCTGGTGGGACTGAGATTCAAGGAAAGTTCTGTTTGTGCAAATAGATTTGTCTTCCCTGCCTGCCTTTTTCATTAGCATTCTAATTGAAATTTATTAATTTAATTCCTTTTCCCACTTTCCATACATCAGTACTGCCAAAGACCATCTTCCTATTCTGTTTCTGGATGCTGTTACTGCCCTTGCATTTAGTTTCTTTTATAAACACACTGTGTTCATTGAGTCAAAGCCTTTATATTCAGAGCATTTGCAGCCACAAACTTTAAAATTTTGGGCTTCATTTTACCCTGCATTCATCCATTACGATATACATTAATTTTCAGACTCAATCAGAGAGGTTTCTTTCTATGTCTATGGAACACCCTAGTTACCATATATGTCATTTTCAATAATGTCCTCATATTTATCATTCTGAAATACTGTTAAATAATTTGCTTTGGCCTGGAGCTTTGTTTCTCCCAAATGATTTATGGATTTCTC